>CM074447.1:20437360-20512360 GCA_037101425.1 Elopichthys bambusa | reverse complement strand
AATGGTCTAAGTGAGTTTGCATACATTTTGAAGAGTAGTTAGATCTCACTTTTTTTAAAAGGCATGAAAGCACTCTGCAAAGTACCACTTATTGAACGTCTTATTCACACAAATGATGGTACAAGAATACACAAGGTCAGTGCAGATTCACAGCTGCCAGTCAACATCAAGGCCACTTTTATTGCAACAACAACCTGTCATGTCGTTCTAAACTACCGCCCACGTTTAACCAACTGCTTAAAACCTAATGCTAACACCTGCTGATCGCACCAGAGTAAATCACTGCGCTGTTTGCCATGTTTACACATTCTGCAGACTCAACACGTACAGTGTCTCCCCATTGCAGCCCCCTACTTGCCTATAGTAATGGCTCATTTATTTTCCTGTTGCTATATAAACCAGCACTGCTGCCCGTGTCGGAGTTTCTTCACTGCGCCTCGATAGAGCAGAAATGGGACTCGTCACAAAGATGCCCTGTTTATTCCTCCAAGACTGCCTATTAGTGCAGCTTGCCTGCTGGGAAAGCCACATCCTGGGACGATGACATTAAAGCACATTCGTACCAGGGAAGAAACCGCTAATACTCACTCCATACTACCCTACATACTTCTCTGTCTGTCTGCATTAATTCATCCTCCGTCTACACGGGTGACTTTGACAGCACAGCCTGCCCTCTTCTTTTTCCTCTGCCTCGTTTGTCAGGTTGTTGTTTTCAGAACGTAGAGATGGAAAACAGCTTCAAAAGAAAAAGAAACACATGGATGACTTAGATAAGAGAGAACACAACCGTGAAAAAAATGAAAATATATAAAAATAAAATAAACCGAAGTAAAATGACACGAATAAGAATGATGTGCTATATAAAAAAGTGGAAAGCAGTAGTGTGGCACACTTTCAATTCTTTTGCCCAAGGGGTGCAGTGCAGGTAACAGATTGACAATCTTCACTCCGTCTGTCTAACACATGAGAGTAAAGAAAGTAGTCACAAAAAACCACGAGCTTGACAGCTTGCACAGTAACTGATTTTTGTATGCACGGACGTCATGAATAAATCTGGTCTGGTTATATAGGTAGAATGGGATGGTAAGACTTCCCGTCTGTTTCTAAATTGATTTGTTTTCAGTATTTCCTGTTCATAATGTAGTTTTATTTTATACACCTGACCTGTGTTTGTTTAAAGGCTCTCATCTGTGCAAATCACACCATTTAATCACAAAGTAAAAGATGTAAAAATGTAGCTTATATATACAAAGGTTTACTGTCTGTATACATCTTATAAGTGAGGGATTGTGGGTAGAGCATGTATTACAAATGTGTATGAGAGAATTTGTTTGTCCTGTGAATACAGCAGCATACATGAGTGGATCAAATACAGTCTTAATGGAGAATAACCAAAGTCATTCCTTTCTCATAATATATTTGAGTAATGCCAGCTATATACTAAATATAATAATTATCAAGACTTTTATTTTATTAATTTTTATAATTTATTTTTCATTAATTTTATCATTTGTTTTAGGGTGTGTTCACACTTGTCACGTTTGGTTGGATTAAAACGAACCCTGGTGCGTTTGCTCTGTTAGTGCGGATCATTTGAACATGTGTGAACGCTGCCATCCGAACCCTGGTGCGCACCAAACAAGCGGACCGAGACCGCTGAAAAGGTGGGTCTCGTTCCGCTTCCAAATAAACTCTGGTGCGGTTCGAATGATATATGAACGCAACACGGACCAAAGACATGTAAACGGACCAAAAACTGGAAGATGAGACCCTAAAAAGGACAGAATACTCACGCATATCGCATATCTCGTCATAGTCGCTAGTTTGCTCATCACAGGCACCAGACACGCATCTCCATGCAGCAGATCGTTTGTGTGTGTGACGAAGCGATTCCCACCGCTGTTTTGACTCCTTTACACATTTTATAAGCTCTTCACGAGTTCCCAGCTGGCCAAAATATCATCATATGCAGGCTACGCACACACAACAAGCGCATTTACCTCAGCACACAGCATTGTTTTGGATGTTCGGTAAGTTCAGTCTCAAAATAGGCAATACGTCATAAAATCCGACCAATCAGGTTGTGAACGTATCCCCTATGCCTTTAGGTTTGGTATCTTTTGGTTCGGTGATAAAATTGCCAATCTGAACGCTAATCAGACCAGGACTTTTTTTTGGTTTGAACCAAACAAACCGAACTACAAGTGTGAACACACCCTTAATATTACCAAATTATTGTTATTTCATTTACATATTTATTCAGATTATTGTAATGTAAATAGCAGTTAAAGAGGTCACAGTACCATAAGGAATTCTTTGGACATTTAGGAACAGTTGTGTTCACTTAAAGTAATGATATCACTTGTAATCACTTTCAAATTAGGCTTTTCTCTTTTCAGTTTACTGTGCGTAATGTTTGATTGGATTCTGATTCATGGTCTCTGCAGTTTTAAATCTCTTTTTTTAAATCAGTTTTTAATAAGTTTATAATCCAAAAAATGCCTTGCAGTGTCACAATTCATTTTAGCCTATGCGTAAATTATATCCACTGGTCAAAATTGTACCATGTTATGAGCACATTTCCCTAATGCAGTTAATTCCAATTCATTATAATGGGATGTTTTATAAGTCTAGTTTATATAACACTCTGTTGTTGTCACTCTGTATGTCACTGTGTATGAACGTATATGAACCATATTTCAGCTGTATTCTGCTGCTGCTGTGTGTGCATAGCCATTGAACGATTGAAGCTCAACAATAGATTTCTATCCATATATAATATTTTAATAAGCACTTTTATCTTGTTGTTTTTTATATTGTGTTTTAGAGAATTTCCCATTACTCTACTGTAGAATTAGCATGAGGCAGCTCCTGCTGACTAGTCTAGCTGGTAGCTCTGTGTCAGTCAGTGCTGTGGGTGGGCAGTCTGCTGATTTAGGGAGGAAGTGAGTCTGCAGTTATGGAGTGTTAGTAATCATTCTCACCTGCTGGAGGCTGGGATACAGCTGGGAGCACAGGGGTGCTGCCTCATCCACAAATCAGGTGTTGGTAACTACTTCCCCCTCCTACTATTTTCTGTCTGTTGTCAGATGATGAGGATGGACTCACTTGAAACTTCTTCAGAAAAATTCCTATGCATGCATTTACTGTCAGCATGAAGATGTATCCCTTATAAGCTGTTTGAAGTCAAAGATTGCAAGAAGAAACTGAGAGATCATTCTTTCTTAGTAAGCTCATGAACTCCAGGGATGATCAAGCCTAATACAGATGTTGTAATTAACATGTGACAGGCCTAACAGGGTGTAAAGCGCAGCGGTGCAGTGGCTGATCCCTTAATGTGTCTTGTTCCCACAGGGTGGACTGAGGAACAGCAAGCACGAGTGTACGCTGTCGTCACAAGAGTATGTGCATGAGCTGCGCTCGGGCATCTCCGAAGACAAACTGCTCAACTGCCTGGAGTCCCTGCGTGTGTCCTTGACCAGCAACCCAGTCAGGTCAGTCAGTCATTCCTCCCAGACTCTGTCCACAGCACTAACCATTCCAGTCTCTCCTTCCTCAACCATATTCTGATGAGGAACCTGACACATCAACACTCATTTTAGCCACCTCCGACCACCCTCTTGTTGCAAAATGAAAAGTTAAACCTAATTTTCCTGTCTGCATGTGGCAATCTTGGAGGATTTCTTTCAGGATGCTAATTGGAAATCTGTCAATGAGTCTTTTAACCTTCGGTCTGTATGGATCCCCAATTCTGGTTAAATGAGCGTAGCCGATAGCATAGCCGGCTAAATGAGTGTATCCACCAGTCACTTTGAGCCCGGCCCTGTCATCTCCTCCTCTCTATCTATTAAGCTCTAATAGATAGGAAATCCTTTTTTTTAACACTTCAGACAGCCAGCCATTCTCTGAAACGTTAATAAGCACACCAACCACCACTACAAGACCAGACGCCTTTACTTTCAAGTCCCTCCACCAAAGTGCATATCCTGACGTTGCCCGCCTGTTTTTTTAATCTGTTCTGATCATGCCTAATGTAGTACTTAAAGACATTTTTCGCATCTCTCAGCCTCCCCTTGTCTATTTTTTCCAAGCTTTTTTTATTTTATTTTATTTATTCTTTTAATTTTTATTAGTCATTCTCGTTCACTCATAATAAGACTCATCTTAGTTCCCCCAGCCTACTCTCCCACAAAGTCTCTCCTCCCCTCTCGTGGACGGGATTTTCAAATTTAATTTGGTCCCAGTAGCACAGAGGAACACTATGTGACAGCAGACTCTCTCAATTATTTACCAGAGTACTGTCTGAGAGATGGTTCTTAATGTGAATCAATGAGTGCAGCATATAAAGTGGTCATCACACAATTGGCAGGCAGACAATCCCTTTAGGTCCACCGGTGCGCAGTGGGAGAAAGGACCAGAGTGGAACCGCCATTTGATCCGATGGCATTACCCGCCGAGGCTCTTCTCAACAGCTGGGTTTTGCACTGGAAAGCAATTAATAGACGCCCCTGCCCTTCTCCCCAGATGGCGGTACAGTGCAATGAGTCAAAGGAACACAAACACTGGAATGACTTTGCTATTGTTTTCCTGTCTCAGAACACATAATATAGAATGTGAGTTGTAGAACACAGCGCCTCAAGGTAATCTCTTGTTATTGCCCTAATTAAATGAAGGGATGGCAGCTCGTTCTGTTGTCTTTATCAGATCATCACAGTGCGGCACCGGGGCCCGTGCATCCAATTATTTACTCCACTGTTAGTCATTAATCATGGGAAACGGATACAGAGCGTTGTTCTTCGAGGAGCCCACACTTCGTCCCCCCATGAGGACATGTTGTTTGTAAAGATCAGACTTGCTGGCTGAAGACGAGTGGCGTCAGCACATCTTCTCCGTAAAAGGGCAGTTTGCGCTGAGGGGCCGCTGAGGCCAGGACCACCCTCCGGGCGTTTGCAAATGGCTGAACTTGTGAGTTCCCAGTCAGAAAGGGGTGCCGAGCGGTTTCTCACCCACCCACTGAAGGTCAGGTCTTGCTCAGAGAGAAGCACCCTGGGGTGACGTGCTGCATGGAGATACTCACTGTGCTGATATCATTCTCCTTTACCTCAGTCTATCAATTTTTTCTTTTAGCAACATTGAGGGAATACTCAAGCTTCTCACCGGCTTGCTTGCGTTACAATTAATATGAGTTGAGCTAATTATTACGGATCACAAAACACAATATCCACCCCTGTGCTGAATACATGTACGTTATGTTAATGTAACCTTTACAGTTTTCTGGGTTTATGTAGACAGGACAGGAACATCATACACCGCTATTTGTATAAGTAGACCGTTTTGTGTGCAGTTTTATTATTCAGTTTGCAAGAAACATCTAAAAACAATTTTAGGTAGTGAGTTACATACTGTAATAGTATTTCCTTTGGATCAAGAATTCAAAGAATGGCTTGGCATGCTTCATCCCACACTGATGAGAGATAGTTAATGTGCTTGAAGTTTAATTCCCGTGGGACTCAACTCATTTTTTCCAAAACCACTGGTATTTTTTTTTTTTTTTTTTTTTGAACTGCAATACTTGGAATTTTGAAATGTTTTGACATAAAGCCAAAGTACATGCTGAATGAGAAATTATTATGTGATGAAAATGACCCCGAGTTCCTTCACTTTGCCATGGTGCAGTTACTCATGAGTCTATTCTCTGTCCTCTGCAAGAAATATGTTAAGAGTGTGAATTCTTTTCAAGTCATGATTCCTGTAGCATGTTCTGTTCTATAATAAACTGTGCGCTCAGGAGCGCAGAAACTGGGCTGGTGACTGTTTACTCATGGATGTAAAAGGGTAGACTTATCACACTTATTATTTAAATAAGTAAATACATTTATTTAAATGTGATGCATACCTAAGTAAATGTAAGTGCCTTTATAAATGATTATTTGGTAACACTTTACAATAAGGTTCATTAGTTAACATTAGTTAACTACATTAGTTAACATGAACTAATAATGAACTGCACTTCTACAGCATTTATTAATCTTTGTTAATGTTAATTTTAACATTTACTAATATGTTATTAAAATCTTGTTAACATTAGTTAATGCACTGTGAACTAACATGAACAAACAATTAACAACTGTATTTTCATTAACTAACGTTAATGAAAATTAGTAAATACAGTAACAAATGTATTGCTCACGATTAGTTCATGTTAGTTAATACATTAACTAATGTTTAATTGATAAACCTTATTGTACAGTGTTACCAATTATTTTAAGCTTCATATCATCTAAAAAGAAAAAGCCAAAATAATTTAATCAGCAGATGTATCTAATCTTGTCAACTGAGCCTAACTTGTACTGAACCTGGAATATCCTTTTCAAATAATGCTTAATTTTAGACATTTTAATCAAGTATGTTTTGTACATTACTCAATCAGAAAATAATTGAGTAAGAAGAGTTGAGCCATTGTCATTGTTTCTTAATCTCCTCTGATTGGTTGACCTGTGTTTATGTGATAGTTTAATTGTCTGGGCTGAGCACCTGTTTGGCTGCCCAGGTGACTTCTGGGCTGGAGAAGACTCCCATTTCCCAGTAGTCCCTCGCAGGTGTGGAGCTCACTGCCTCACACATCCATACACAGATGGCTGCGCTTGGGGCGGATACAGTGTCTTTCTTCACAACATTTCACGCTTACTTTCACCCCCCCCCCTCTCTTTTTATTTCTTTTTTCTCAATCCTATACTGCTCATTTTGGTAGACTAAAATCACTTCTTCATCTTCTGGCTTTGTCTTACTATATATCCATCCTTCTCTCACACTTGGAGTCTTGTTTCATTAACTCTGAATTCTCAAACTTGCCAAAATGCAGACTAACAGATAATCATTGGGTCTTATTTCCTCATTTATGGAGAGTTAATATGCACTGTAACTAATGGCAGCCATTTTCTCTTGCCTCTCATGCTTTCGTTCTCTCTGTTTTTATTTCTTTCTAATGCAGCTGTACAAACAGTGCCACGGGCGTGCAATGTAGTGCAGAAACAATATTACAATGCAAGAAGTAATCCAGAACTTTCTTAACACCCACTCATGCATAAAACCCTCCAGCTTTGTCATCCATTTCAACAGCTCCAATGGCTCTTATGCTTGCGCACATAGACGAGCAGTGAGAGATCTCCAGTGGCGTACCAACTGCGCTGATTCTTCATCAATGCACCACCAATAGGAATTCATGTTTCGTCTGTGACATAGCCCCATTGCACTCTTCTGAACGTCCGAAGGGCTTCACTTTTCACATTCTGGTGCTAAGCCCTCGGTATTACACTCTCCGCTTTTACACTCCACTTTAAATCCTAGCTGTGACTTCCATATTGAATCTGCAGGCTCAAAGATATGCGGTGGAGAAAATCAGACAAACCTGAACTTGGCTCCAACTTTTCATTATGTCGAAATCTTCATGGTGGAACTGGATGCATTTTCCCCAGAGGGTTTTTTTTTTTTTTTTTTTTTTTTTTTTAAGTAGTAGCTCTTAGTTATTTATTTATTTTGCTGTGTAGGGTTTGAATGTAAGCTAGCCGTGTGTTGTAGTTAGCAGTGTGGGCATGAGCCTGAGGAAGCAGAGATGTGTATTGGAGTGAAGATGTGCTGACACTACCAGCAGCCCCGTAGAGCCTGAGAATCCATCATTCTGCCTATGCGGCCATCCTTCGCCGAGCGCTCGTGGACACATGTGCAGGAGGTAATGGGCTTATTAGTGCCTTTGAAGATTTGATACTCCTTAACAGGAATCCGTTCAGCCTCAGATCCTGAAGGCTATAGCCCTACTCGAGGCTTTGAATGGTAGACTATGAAACAATCACACTCCAGGTGTCTTGGTTTGTGCTCTTTAAGCACCAGTCTACATAGAAGTTCACATCCACCTGTATTGCTACTTTGTATGATGGGACACTGTATTGCTCATCTGTCACACATCTGTCCTTATTAGGCTCTCACATAATACGGCAACATGTATATACATGTAATACCTGACAAAAGTTTGGCACTTAAAACTTTTGGAGGGCACTGTAAGCAAAAAAAAAAAAAAAAAAAAAAAAAAAAAAAAAAAAAAAAAAAATATATATATATTTTGTGATTTTTTATTTAATTATTTTTTTGGGAACTTATAGACAGAAAACTTGGGTGAGAGACCACTGCACCACAGCTCTGACAATATTCATTTTATTCGATAGCAAAATTGCTGATTTAAAAAAATAGTGAGTCGAGTCCCCCGTGTGTCAAAAAGTGGCTGTTCCAAGTCTGTCACTTTTGAGGTTCCATGATGGTTAGGATGTTAGCAGTAATTAGCAAATCTCAGTAGGTTTAGGTTTAGCTTAAAGGGATAGTTCACCCAAAAATGAAAATTATCCCATGATTTTCTCACCCTCAAGCCATCCTAGGTGTATATGACTATCTTCTTTCAGATGAACACAATCAGAGATATATTTATCCTTAGTCCTACAAGGTTTATAATGGTTGTGCGTTCAGGTCAAAGGTTGCTCTTCCGCCCGAATCGACTTGTATGTACGCAGTATGCGTACGGTCGTCCACTGGAAGCGAATTATTTGAATTTATAAAGTGGAATTTTTAAATATGGATATTCTTCCTCCAAAACACATCACTTCTCTTCAAAAGGCCTTTATTAACCCCCTGGAGCCGTATGTATTTCTTAGATTATGGATGGATTTTTGTTTTTTGTTTAAAATGCGAGCCCCCATTCACAACCATTATAAACCTTGGAGGACTAAGTATATTTTTTAAATATATCTCCGATTGTGTTCGTCTGAAAGAAGATAGTCATATACACCTAGGATGGTTTGAGGGTAAGTAAATCATCTGATAATTTTCATTTTTGGGTGAACTAACCCTTTAATAAAATATCTTAAGTATTGGTACTTTAAACAAGGCAAAATACAATAACATATCCATATTGAATGTTCTGGGTTTTTACATGTTTGTGGGCATGACTTATGTTTCACAAAGGTTACTTGAATGAATTGTATTAATATAATATAATAGCAACCAAGTTGTCACAATAAATAATGTCAGGAGACATACAGATGCCAATGCAAGTTGTCAGATATTGTTTATAATTCAAGTCTGCCATTTAAACTTTTCTTTCGCACACCTGGCTAGACACCCTTGTCCATCATACGTAACTGATTTTAAAAAAAATGTATTTTGACATTTCTCTATATTTTTTCTCCAGCTAAATCCTAATGACAGGTATGAAGAATAGACAGTACACTCATGCAATGCTAAAATTGATATTGAGAAGTGAAAGTTTATTATTTTATAGAATACATTTTGAATTATTGGACAGTTCTCTCTCAAAAGACTGCTTTGATTAATTGTGTATAAGTATTGGGAAATAGCTGTCTGGATGATGTCTGTTGATCCTGTGTTACTTTGTGTGCCTGGGATGTAATAGGCAGTTTTCTGACTGTCAAGGTCAAAAGAGTGGAAGCAGACAAGCTACATTCTCTCTGAGTATTTTAAGGTAGAAACTTCGAACATATTTAGAGTTACTATATGTTGTTATCCCGAAAAAGTTATCAAAACTTCACCTGTTGGTCCGTGAAATAAATTGTCTGCATTGGCGTGGCGGCAGAGTGGGGCCAAGTTTGCGGCGCTCTGCTAGGGTCATTTTTCCCATGCTGTGTGGCTAGTTTCTGCTCTCTCTCTCTTTCTCTAGACTCCAAATGTTATTAGAAACCTAGCTCTGGCCCTCAGGCTCTGGATCAGCTCCCCTGACCAGCCAGCACCAAGGAGAAATAAAGGACCGAAGTCTGACAAATTATCAATTCATACTTGCACAGCTACTTGTTGATTTTGGCCTAATGAAGAAAGTTTTTAACTGTTTTCTGCAGTGTTTTTATTTTAATAATTTCATAAGGGAAGTTATTCTTGGCTTTAATTTGTGCAAATACATGCTACTTACTAATTACCTTGTTTATCACTACTGTAAGACCCAAGCATTGATTGGACATGTTCTTATTCGGTACCCTGTCACGGTGGCTAAGCTGTCTGTAAAAATAGACACTGTATTTTCTTCGTGAAGATTATTGATAACATTTAGCCATCATAGCCCTGCATACCACATCAAACCTTTTGTATATGTGTGAGCCGGTGTACCTGAGACTGTGTTATAGAGGGTCTAATAGAAGCAGTGGTCACATCTGCCACTACAGAAGAGCTTTTTCCGAGGCAGTAAAGGAATCCACCAATCCTGATGTCCTTCGTGACTGGGTATATTTTAAGCGGGATGCCCATTTCATTTTATGCCACCATCTGTTAACCTCAAAGCTAGCCGTATCTGCGGAGCCCTGCAGCAAGGCATACATAATTCAGATATCTGATTTGAATTCCATATTGATTTAAGTGAGAAATGGTATTGCACAGGTACATGGGGAAAATTAGTATTCTGCTGTGCTAAATTCAATATCTTTGGGCTGTCTGTAATTTTCACCGCATCCTCTCTTGTTATTAATTGTTTTGTCAAGCCTTCTCACCTTTTATGGGAGGTTTTTGGTGGCTTGTCTCACGCTGAAATTACATACTGAGGTAGACTGATCTGACTAATATGGATTTTTTTGTCTGTTTTTTATTTTTGGTGCGAGTATTACAATTCCGTAATTCCATGACAAACATTACAAGCAAGTGTTATATAGATAGATTATATGTCAGTGCTCCATATTAGAGTATTTATAGGTTTATTTTTCCTCTAGCACACTGATGTTTTTGACTCGAGTTATTTGGGTCAGGAGATTGAGGAGCAGGTGACCTACATGTTTCTGAGTGACAGCTCACATCAGTCCTTTGGCAGCGTGAAAAGCTGCAGTGAGCACACACATGCTGCCATTGACTTCTGAACGGGGGAATCGCTAATCCATTAGCATGCGAGGTGACTGTCATGACTGATTCCCTTGTCCCTGTCTGCTCGTTCTCTGACATACTTCACCACCAGATCAATAATACCAGATGTTTGAACTTAAGTCTAAAATATTTATGGCCTCTAGTGTATTAAGTTAAACTGTCCCACGTGGCTCAGATCGGGTCAGCTCCCTCATACCTCAAGCGAACTTTTTAGCGCACAGGAAATGAAACTCTGATTTGATTCGCACTAACACAAGAATAATTAAAATGATCATTAAAATGATTGCACATTAACTTGAGAAAGTGTTGAAGCAAGACCGAGAGACATGATTCTAATATCTGGAGAAAGCTATCTGTTTACATTAGTGACTATCCTGAGCTGTGACTTCAAAGGCAGCCGACAGAAAAGAGCCTTTTAAGAGCCTTTTTGTTTTGTTTTTGTTTTTTAGTTATTATTTAGTTTTATATTATTTAGTTCTCATAGTCATGTTTCCTGTTTTTCATGAGATTTCCCTTTTCTTGTGATCTTGCTATGTGCTTCCCCTGTTTATGTGTCTTGTTCTGATTGGCTCCCTTGCCCTCATGTGATCATGTCATGTGCTTCACTTGCCTAGGGCTGCACTCGCAAACTTCCCTAAGCACTTTTCCTGCCGCCATTTTGAAGTGCCTTCCACTTCGTGAAGTGGACGAGGGAAGTCTAAATGGACAGACCCTCGCTCCCTCGATTTTTACCATATATCTTGTTTAATTTACCCCACCACAAACAACTCTTGATCTTTTTTTTTTCTTCTTTTTTTTAACCCAAACACATTTATATACATATAGAATGCTGCATTAAACAATTTCGTAAGGGAAAAATAATAATAATAAATTAAATAATAAATCAACTTCATAGTGTATTCCAAGTGATCAAGGGCTTAGGACGTTCCAATTCAGCTCATTGCAAAGGTTCCGCCAGTAGTGGGCACTCATGCAACATAAGCAATGAAGTACAACCGAGTCAGCGAGACTGAGGGAACGGCATAAAAAAAAACAAAAAACTGGAACGCAGCCTATGTGTCATGTTCTGATTGGTTCCTTGTTTATGTGTCATCTTCTGATTGGTTGTTTTGGTCATGTGTTTTCTCACTAAAACCCGCCCGTAACACGCCTCTCTGGAACAACGTCATACAAAACCCGTCATTTCACAAACAAATGGAAGGTTTATCAGAAAAATAATCAGAAAGAAATCACTGGAAACTAGCGATATCGTAAAGTTTTGTTGTTTTTGGCGTTTCTTGGCATTTTATTGTTTACTTAAAGATTTAAAAACCCAAGCATCGATGTTTTACCAAACAAATTGATCATAATGAATTAATTTGTGTCAAAATTAAACATTAGTCACAGAAATAAAGTGGTATTTACTGTTATTTCACAAAAGAAAGAGGACACACATACTTATTCAGTCGCTTCTGTTTCTGTTTATTTGTAGTCATAGGACATTATGTTTACATCACATTTACAAAGAATGATAATTTCTACAAATTTTCCATTAAAAATACGACATGAGGAGCTTTAGCACTCTCTCCAGTGACAGTCCCGACAGTTATATTTTCAGTCTGAGAAACAGAGAAATCCCTAAAAACTGGAGTTGCTTTATTTTATGAAATTTGGAAACACTATGAATGAAGACATTTTAAAACTTATGTTTGCTTAAAGGTAGGGTAGGCAATTGCTGGGAGGCTAGCAATAGCAAGTTAGCTTTGATAGAATGTGATCCCACCCTCCCTTCAGAGCACTCTCCAAAGCCACGCCTCCTCCAAAACACATCAATGCACACAGCAGACTCTGCAAAGCATCATAAGACAGTGTTAAATTACCTCATGACTCAAAGCACATAACATTACAATAATAATGAATGTAAACAACTTACAGAGCTGTTACTTGTACCACCTAACTGCTGCAGATTAATTTTGGCATTGATAGTGTTGACATAGAAACGCATAAATCCTTAGTATGAGGACATGAACAGCTCCGGGTAGAACGTCATGAGTTGCCGGTTACAACATGGCATTAACACAGAATAAGCTTGTTGTTTTGGTTCAGGAGGAACTGTAAAAAGGTGCTGCTGTTTGTGGCGTTCGGTGGCTGTCTGTCTACAACTCTGCATAGTCGCACAAAGCGTGCTGATGATGTGTGATGTCTGTGTAAGCAGAGTGTGCGGAGGTATGGAAATACATATGTTGACAGGTAGGACATCCTTTCATTGCATTCTGACTTGAATGCAATGATTGGACAAACATTTTTTGGTCCTGAGACCTCCACAAAAGATATATGTACATGTTTTAATATTTAGACCACTTCTATTATTGATTGCTATCAGGATTCAACCAGTATAACAACAAGTGTTTATAAAACAAATACCTTTAATGCAGTCAATCAGTCATCAGTTAAAATCCCAGCAATTTTAAATGTTTAAAATTGCTACCACTCTCTTCTTACTCACATACGCACACATTTTTGCTACCTTCTGCTATTTCTTTGTCATCATGACCCTATATTCACAGCCTACAATCCCAGAGAGAAGCGAAGCTGGCATTGATATGGTTTGATGTGCAGTCAATGTTGCTGTATTGAGACTCCTGCTGAGATCCAAATGCCATTAGAGGGAACAGCGGCTCTTTTGAACAGAGCAGGTTCTTGCCCTAGTGCCTTCCTTCTAAAGTGTGTGGCAGACACATCACAGAACGTTGACACCAGGGATATTGTTCTTCGAGCGTGCCACTGGGTTCAGTCCCCGTTTAACGCTCCAAAACCCAGTATCTGTCACGCGTCTGCAAAAGGCTGTGTGAAAAGACAGGCCGCCCGTATCTGTCCACTTCACAATTGTGAAATCAACCAAGCATTTTTTTATTCCCTTTTTACCTCTCCATCACTCACTACCCTTACAGATAATTACAACATTTCTCCTGCATAATCACCCAAAGAGAGGGACGAAGGGATAAGCAAACTTTTGCCTTGTCATCAAAGTAACAGCCATGTGATAAACAGAAGAGCAGAAAATAATGTCTTCATTAGAGCAGGATGAAGAACTGACTGGAAATGTTTAAAAAAATATGAATTTGAAATGTTTTGGTTAGTAAGTTGGTAGCTCATACTTGAGGTCCTTTTTGTTTTTTTGCTGTTTATGATTAAAATGTGTTCTTGCTCTTTTTTTCAGTCTAATTATCTTTTAACGCTTATGTTGACCTTTTATCTGGTTTCCGCAAGTATATCATGTCCTTTAAGTATGAATGTGCCGTATCCATGTTAGATTTCACAGTTAAGAAGTCATAAAAAAAAAATAAAAAAAATAGTGTTTCGAAATATTTGTTTGTTTATTCATTTATTTCCCTGGCATTACATACATACTGTACTTAAACTGTGGAAATTAATCTTATCTCAGCCTTGCCTTGAGCCTCCCTGTGATTTCAGCATCCCTCAGAGTCATGGACATTGTCATGAACAGCAGAAGGGCCTCAGTTGCAATATTTAGTCAGTGACTAACTGTTCTGGTGCTCAGTGGTGGGTTGAAATGTTGAGAGCAATTTGTTGCTAGGAGCAGAGGGCCTCGAGTGGAATAGAGCAGTGCTGAATAGGCCACGGGCAGCCGAATGAGACCGTCCATGGCTTAGCCCTAATACAATTTGAAAGGCATTGCTCTCATAGAGTGTTCTCAATGACACAACACTCTAGAGCTTCTTCAAGTGCAATAACAATGTCAGACTCAACAGCCAGGCTTTTGGTTGACATTAAAAGGTTCAGAAAATAAAGGCAAGGGGTCAGAGGAATAACCTGCCGTTATTGTAAGGCAGTTAACCGACTTTCAGAGCGTCAAGTGGTGTTATACAATACACTCCAGCTAATAATCATTAATGATTTTTCACATGCATTTGCAATTTATTATGTGATGTTCATGATAGCAGTATAATGTCTCTGTGATTGCAAACTGAATGTCAAACATAATTACGATTACACTACAATTGTATTGTCACAACTGTTGCCGTTTTTTTTTTTTTTTTTTTGATTTGATTGGCTTGATAATATTTAGTTATTGCTACTGTAAACAAGAGACAAGAGGAGAAACAGTGTTTACTATATGTATTTCGTTAAGTGTTATGATGTGAAATGTTAAAGCGTTGCCAGTTTATTGATTATGTTTAGTAGTATGTGTATGTAACTATTATTATAAATATATGCATTCTTTAACAGGCCATGCATATTTAATTTAAGCCAGAAAATATATGTGCTCGTGTCAAGTAACTCTGCTGGCTATGCTGCCGCTTAACTCTAGGATTATCCCAATCAATATTTCATGAATAAGTCTAAATCAAATCGTTGGATCCACGCCACAGAGTGTGGGTAGGTCACTGATGAGCTGATTTGACAGGAAATGATGCGATGTTTACTCAGGGGTTTCAATGAAAAGCTGGCAGGTAATCTAAGACATAGGACACGGACAGACAGACCGAAAGACAGGTGAAGATATTTGTATCCTGCTTAATGATTAATCTTGTGTTAATCTCAAACGTGTTGAATTGATGCATAATGCCACTATCTGCTGAGAGAAGATGCCTTAAGAGATAAAATAGGCTGGGAGAGTACTCCATGCTGGTGTCTTAAATTCAATCATGTCTGACTGACATGGTTATCTTTGAAAGAGCGATTTCCTCTCATTTTCATGCTTGTTAGTGTGGTGTGAGCGTAGCTTTATGTGATTTCTTAATTTGAATTTAAATGATTTACACTACAAGTTTAAATAATTTACAAGTTTATAGAGCTGTTTAATTTGTAGTTCTAAAACCTGGAAGAGAACCAGCATTTTTGACCATGGGTTCTCTCGAGAATTTCAAGTGGGTTTTTAGAATAATATATATTTTTTTGATTTATGAGTTTATTTTGGTTGACATTGCTTGAAGAGACTTTCATGATTTGTTCTACAATAAAAAAATAAATAAAAAAAAAATAAAAAAAAAACATAATTCAAACGTTATTTTAAACGTGATTTTAAAAAATCTACAACAACATAAATCTACGCATATTGTATTGGTACTACATTATAAGTTGGTGAATGTTTACATTTTGTTTTTAATTGATAAATATTAGTATTGGATATATAATATGTCCAGTATTGGACATTTAATTGTACATACTCATTTCCTTCATTTTTACATTCAGAATACATTATCTAAAACTCAGTTAATCTTAAATTCTTAAAATCTTAAATTTTATTAAGTTAATAATACATTTTTTTTTTCATACTGCACAATACAATGTTTTAAAGGGTAAGTTCACCCAAAAATGAAAATTCTGTCACTAATTACTCACCCTCATGTCGTTCCACACCCGTAAGACCTTCGTTCATCTTCGGAACACAAATTAAGATATTTTTGTTAAAATCCGATGGCTCAGTGAGGCCTGCATTGACACTTTCAATGCCCAAAATAACAAAATAACGACTTTATTCAAGCTTTACAAATCTTTTGTTTCAAATCAGTGGTTCAGAGCATGAAAGTCACGTGATTTCAGTAAAGAAGGCTTCGTTATGTCATAAGTGTTTCGAAATTTCAATGGTTCGCGTGACTTTGACAGTTTGATTCACGCTCCGAACCATTGATTCGAAACAAAACATTCATAAAACTTCGAAGCTTCTTGAAGCAGTGTTTTGAAATCGCCCATCACTAGATATTGTTGAATCAATTGTTATTTTGTTTTTGTGGTGCAAAAAATGTATTCTCGTCGCTTCATAACATTAGGGTTGAACCACTGTAGTCACATGAACGGTTTTAAATATATCTTTAGTACCTTTCTGGGCATTTGAAAGTGTAAATTAACTTGCTGTTAATGCAGACCTCAATGAGCCATCGGATATTATCAAAAATATCTTAATTTGTGTTCCGAAGATGAACGAAGGTCTTACGGGTGTGGAACAACATGAGGGTGAGTAATTAATGACATCATTTTCATTTTTTTGGGTGAACTAACCCTTTAATGCCTTAATGCAATTAAAAAGAATAATTTTTTTGACATATGGAAAGTATTATTCAAAAAATATTACTATTTCTGCATCCTAATGATAAACGCAGGCCTTATTTAACTCATAAATCAAAATAATAAAAAAAAAAAACGAAATTTTCTAAATGGAACCCACAGTGAATTAGCCTTTTCAGGCTGACCTACAAATTCTGTGTTGACTACTGCAATGTAAAACTATGACTGTGAGCTCTTGGCTCATCTCCCTGTAAAATCTAGTTTGCTTGGTAATTCGGTTTGAATGTGGTTACAGTTTTGTTGCTTTTGTTGAGTGACACGACCACAGCGGTATAATGTCAATGCTAGCTAAGGTTTCATTTGATCATAAGGTCTCACCACACTACCTCAGATGATAGCCTCATGTTTTCAACACTCATCTGTTGCAGTGTGAAACCATAACCCACACTGTTGTTATAAGTGAATTAGATATGCTTAACCATGTCGTTCTTGCATCCCTTATTTCCACTAACCACCTCCACAGCAGCACTGCTTTTATATTCCAAGGCTAGGTAAGGTTGCTCACGAAGATCTCATTTTTTGTAATCGGCCTCAAACTGTGTTTTTCTTTCAACAAACAGCTGAAAAGTGATGAGACAAAATTGGAAACAATAAACGAGAAGCCCCCCTGTAAACAGATGGTTATAAATTTTGCACATTATACTGTTATGTTTTATTAACAAATCAGGCCATTATAATGTACTGTACAGCAAATGGTAATAAGTTTCAAATTGAGTTTGGTGGGTCGGTAATGAATTTTGAGTAATGGCATGGTGAGCCCCTGTCTTTGTAATTTTAGACTAATTTAATTGCAGACATGCAAAAAAGTGCATTTTTAGCCTTCTGAAACTGCCCTAGGGTACAGACATCACCTCTAATTGAGGGTCTTGTGTGACCATATGGTTTCATACAAATGACTTTAATATGCATGTTGCATTGCACACTATGATTGTCAAAAAGACAGTAGTAACTCACTGACTTATGGTGCTTTAATGCAACAAATTGGCCCATGTATTTTGGTTTATTGACAATCTGGAACTAAGAACAAATGATGTTAATGGCATACTCTAAATGCGATCACATACTGCGTAGCGCTCTCTCTCTCTCTCTATTCTTATCCTCCCCAGACCATTTAATGTCTCCTAATACATTGTGTTTTATAGCCAATTATCTTACTAAATCCATTATCGGTTTTACTGTTATCACCCATGTATTGCTTTATCTTCCTGTTGGAGTGCATGGCCTGCACAAGTTGCCTGAAGGCACCACACACAAAGACTTCTTTTATTTGCATTCACCTGTCTTTAAGAATGTGTTAATCAGGTGAATACAGGGTTCAAAATTGTGAGTGACAAATGTGAGTAAATGTTGACTTGTAACTGAGATATAAAAGATATAAAAGTAGTTTTTTAAAGTAATTACTTTTAATTCAGTGAAAAAAAGAAAAGAAAAAAAAAGCTAAATTTCTCATCTAGGATGCATAAATATGTTGTTCTTTACTCTAGATTTTCATCTGGTCACACAAATGTGGAAAATTCTTCACATTAAGCCACCAACAGAAATATGGGGAACAAAATCACAATATTTCTTCATGTTCTTGTCACAGGTGGCATTTTACAGAGAAACAGGGACTGACTCAACTTGTATATGTTGCTACAGGTGCTACAGTGACCTGTACTGTTTGTCAATAATATGGATGAGGAGAAAAAAAAAAAAAAAAAAAACTGTTTCCAGAGTTGTCTTGTAACCCAGCTCATCTTCGAACTTGTTCGGGTTTATATATTCTAATGGGGTTCTTTGACTGTCTCTTCCTGTCTTTAGCTGGGTGAATAACTTCGGCCATGAAGGTCTCGGACTGCTTTTGGATGTGCTGGAGAGGCTTCTCGACAAGAAACAGTAAGTTGTGCTGGAATTTCTAACGTTGTCTTAAGAAATCTCCTTTCTTCAGTGCTTATGGGTTGCTCATTCACATGCTTTTTCTCTTTACTCACTGATTTTCTTTTCCTCAGGCAAGAGAACATTGATAAGAAGAACCAGCACAAACTCATTCAGTGCCTCAAGGCCTTCATGAACAATAAGGTGTGTTTAGAATTTAAAAGCTCCATCATGAGGAGTTTATATCATTTTGTCCCACACGTGCCAAGTAAAAAAAAAAAAAAAAAAAAAAAAAAACATGTTTATATTAAAGAATATAAAATCATGCCAGCTCCTTACTTGTCCTTGAGAAGGAACACATTTCTGGTTGAAATGCTGCTGCTTTATTAAACAGGAGCAAACACAAATAAAACTCATTCAACTCCAGATAATCATCAGATTTAATCTTTTCTAAAGCTGCTTTCATGCTTAAATGGTATTGACATTATAATTTATACCTCAGCCATGTTAAATATGAATGTTATTTTATTCCAAACACTTTTCCATAATATTTTTATTAGTATTTGTTTATTTATTTTCTTTTTCCCCTCAAGTTAATTCTGTGTTTTGCTCAAATTGTGGTCAAGTGCAGTGCATTACACCCTGTAAGGAAGACAAAGCTGCAGGAATATGATTATCTGTCCCTGCTGTCCTGTCCTGATTTAAATGAATTAATCTTAAAACATATCTACACCTGCCTAATTGGCTCTCTTTCGGAGAAAAAGCCTAAATCTGTCCATACACAAGGGGTTCATTGTGTTTGCTTAAAGGCATTATCCATTGCAAAATGTTTCCATTTAATAGGTATAATAAAATGAGATATCTTTTTGTTTTCAGTATGGACTCCAAAGAATCTTGGGGGATGAACGAAGCCTCCTCCTCCTCGCAAGGGCGATTGATCCCAAACAGACTAATATGATGACCGAAATTGTCAAGATTCTGTCAGCTGTTTGTATCATTGGAGAGGAGAACATGTAAGATCATCAGCTTAATCCCATTTTATGTGGTTTTCTTCTGTAAAGTGACTTGAGATTCTACCTTTAAATACTCTATGTAAAAGTAAAGTTATTTCTATTATTATTATTATTATTATTATTATTATTTAATAATTAGGGCAGTGATTGTACACTTAGCTCACAAGACTTGACAATACACATTATAGGGTTCACGAGAACAAGACAATATTTTTAAGAAACACTACATTTAAGAAATCTTTAATGACAAAATATAACTAGAAAAATATAGACATATATATATATATATATATATATATATATTTTTTTTTTTTTTGTGGTAATAAAAATAGACCTAAGAATAAATAGCCTTTAAAATGACTTAAAATACAGTACATATGTTGTAACAATAATAGTTGACAATAATAATCAAAAACAAGTAATTTTATGTTTTTGTAACAACACTGTTAAAATACATAATGCAATATACATAATATAAACATAATCAACATTACTATAAGAAATGCCTGCAGAGGGTTCCAACGGCCTGGAGATTGTTGTTGTTACACTTTACAGCATGATCAAATCATTGTTTAATATTGGCCAAACAACATTTAATTCAAGTGTCCACTTAATCTATTAATATTTCATCTTTTTTTTATGATAGAAATGCTTCAGCCACTGTAATTTCTTGAACAGGAACATGTGGGCATCAAAACATGCAAACTCAGAGCGAGGGTTTACACTTTTATTTTGAAATTGCGATGAGCAGCAGTTCACATTTTTAGAAACTTACTGGTATATTCTCCCGGGTTAGTGTAGGTTTATAAATGATAGCACTATACTATGTTATGTTTTTTTTAATTTTTTTATTATTGTTTTAAATGTATTGTGCCGCCTTAGAAAATGATCCAATAATGCGATTCATGGATTCTCGTATGTGAAATGCAGTACTACCGGTTAAATTACAATCAATTTTTTAAACTCTAGCACTCAAATTAATTCGATGAATTGTGACAGCTCTACACTAATCATCTTGTAATGAATGTCACTTCAGTTCTACTTTTTGAGTATGAATTATCATAAGCAATAAAAGACAGAACAATATAATGCGAGCACTGTAAAAAGTTTTGCCAGAAACTCAACTCAGTCATGCTGATATCACGAGACAACATTTTTTATTATTAGTATTATTATTATTAAATACCATCTGACCATTATAAGAAATCATGAGAAATCATCAATGTATACACAGTTGATATCATTAATTATTCAATACCAATTTCAATCAACAAAACGTCATATGCCAAAATGTACTGATTAATGATATAAATTACAGATATTTTGTACCTAAAAAACAAAAACAAAAACCTTTTGTTGCCTTGCAGTTACCTCATTGACAAGAAACTCTAAATTACTGTATCTTCCATTGAGCATCCATTGCAGTGCAGTAATAGTACAGGACATGTTACTATGCCCTTCTCAAATTAGCCTACTAGAAAAGCCTCCGGCTAAGCGTAATGGCGACCCGATGATGCATGCTGTGTTAGTTTTGTTGTTGAATCATTAAGAAACTGTGTTTGGTTCAGCCGGCCATTTTTATTTGCCCATCAGCACGTTTAGCCCTGGGATCTGTTTCAGTAAACACACAAATGCACACAGACAGACTCACACACATATGCTAAGTGCAGTTTGGGTGAATCGGTGTTGTAGGTGAGTAGATTAATGTTTTTATGGGTGTGTAGGTGATCAGAGAGTGTGCAGATCTGTGTGACAGCTGTAAAAACGTTGATACCCCACTTAGTGCCGAAACTAGCTCCTTCCCCCTCAAACGCTGTGCAGTGACACTGGCTTATGTTTAGTGCTGTCACATCAAAGCCCTCTTTAGGAGTTGAGCAGGTGTAGCTTATTCTGAAGCCATGTTTGAATCAGCATGAAAGACTCTGTACAGCCCACTCACAACTACAACTTAATCACCTGGATCACAAAACACGGATCTTATACCTAGCTGTTCGACAAAACTTCTCTCCGCAGTTTCTTTCACGACAGAGCAAAGTAAACCGATTTGGGGTAAGGAGACATGTAAAAAGTGAACTTAAAGGGGTAGTTCACCCAAAAATGAAAATTCTGTCATCATTTACTCACCCTAAAGTTGTTTCAAACCTGTACAAGTTGTTTTTTTTTACTATTCCTTTTCATAAAAGAAGATATTTTGAAGAATGCTTTTAACCAAACAGTTGACGGTAGCCATTGACTGCCATCGGTGGTCAGTGGCTACCGTCAACTGTTTTGTTATCAGCATTCTTCAAAATATCTTCTTTTTAAAAGTGGCAGATATCCTGGTCAGGCCAGTGCGCACACAACTATACAACAGGAGTAGTATAGTGCAAATAATATAAATACATTTCTATTTTGAGTTCTGAACACTTATATTTTTAATTTGTAAGATTTTGCTGCCAAATAAGTTAAATACTAGTTTGAGTTGTGATGCCAGAATAGGGCTGGGTAAAAAATATCGATTTTTATCAATTCTCATTTTAATGAAACGATTGGTTAATACTGCAGAACAACTCATTATATCGGTGTAAAAACAAACAGTTCTGAAAAGCTCCAGTCTCCTCCCGAAGATCCAGAAAAAAGTTGGTGCTTCAGTGACTACTTTGCTCAGAGAAGCTGTCAATCTCATCTGTCAATCATGACGTCCAACCCTGCTTTTTTATAGCATCAAATAACTAACTAAAAACAAACTTATTTAAAGAATGAACACTTTGACTAACATCAGCGTGATAAAAACTGCCTAAAATGACAGAAACAATCTTTGGAAAAAAATATTTGACGTGTAATTTGACTGTTTAGTTTGTTTCATGTCCCATTACATAGATAGGGCGGGGTTCATTACCTATACTGCATCCAGCCACCTGGGGGCGATCGAGACGCTTTGGCTTCACTTTTCATCAGGACTCGTGTGGCCAATATTAACCGTCTGCTTGAATAAATTGCACTTAGTTTTACGCTTTGTTACTGCAGAGACACAGTCTAAAATTTTGTCCATTTTATTATGAAATTCAAAAAACTAAGTTTTGGCACTGTTTAATGTGGCGTGACATCATTGTAGCACCTCAGTTTAAGAAAAGCAAAGCACACGGCAACAGATCTTCTCTGCTTTAAAACCAGTTACAGCGCGAAATAAACATGAATGAACACCCAAAGGTACGTTAAAAGATACAGTACAACTTAACAAAATCCGTATCCTGTCTCATGTTTCGAGTTTCAATCAGTGTTTCAACCGTGGACAGACATCAGCAAAACAGCTTATAAACAATACCATCACGTTTACCTCAGAAAAACCATATTCAGTGACCATAACTCATTAGCCAGCTAGAAAAATTAACTCTAGAGAGGAGCAATTTGTTAAATATATGCACCACATTACATATTCATTATATTTTTACTTAACCTATTCAATATTTAATGTGTTTGAATAAATCCATTATGAAAACAATTTACGACACCCGCCATTTAAATGTGTATATTTCCAACAAAAATAATTTGAGTAGAAACATAAATATATCATTAAAAAGTTATTATAACATTATTATTAAAAAAAAAAAACAAAATAACAACTGCCATATGTGCAATTTAAATGTTTGTATACAGTATTACATTAATGTGCTAACTGACATGGTTCCCTGTATAGTTAACAACATTATTTGAGGGATTTTGTTCATGTACTGTACATGTACTGTACCTGATATATATCTAAATGAATGGATATTGAAACTGAATGAAATTTAATCGAAATTGAATCCAAATCAGAACTGAATCGAATCACAATCTTCTTTTCATTCTATTTACATTTTAGGGTGAACTATCTTTAAGTTAAAGTAACTCTGTCAGTTTCCAATAAGGCTTCCCCCCTAAACCCCAACACCTGGGTCTGTCCGATAAAAGCCAAAAGACAAATGAGCCTATCCTAACCTGATGAGAGCAGGACCAATGACATGATGGCAAGATACACAGTTAAGACAGTCTTGCATGTGTTTCTTTACTTAATTGGCTATTTTTACACAAGCACTGGTTTGTTCTGTTGTTGTTATTTTGTACTTTTGGTACTTCTGTCTAAACACATCTCTTCAGTTCTCTTATGTTGCTGCTTTTTACACATTGTCACATACTGTAGACTAAAGGGCCCCTCTTATATGGATAACATTAGCCTTGCTTTGATTTTGCACACCCACAATGAGCTATAAAAGCTACATAAAAATCTGTGACATTGTTCCAGGTCTCGTGCATGAACTTGGGTGAACTAATGTCACGGTCGTTGCTTGATAAAAATCATATTTACCTAAACACATTGTTTTCTGTCGTCTTGCTTTCCTTTAGTCTGGATAAGATCCTGGCAGCCATGACCATTGCAGCAGAGAGGAATAATAAGGAGAGGTTTGCTCCGATAGTGGAGGGGCTGGAGAACCATGAAGCCCAGCAGCTACAGGTCAGCAAAAATGCCCTTTCCAAGAAACAAAGAGTCAGAGAAAGTCTCCTCCCCACCTGCCACTTCACCTTATTACCTGCATGTTATAATTCATCGCACTCTTTATTTTAGACACATTCACGTACATACTTTTAATAGACAAAATTTACACAGAGACATTTTTGTTTGCTCTGAGTAGAATGATTAAACAGCAGAATTTCAGCTTAGCAACTTGGCATCTGGTTAAATAAAACTCTGGGAGGTTAGTGAATAAGACACAGGATTTTGTGTTGAAATGCTATGCTAACGTGGAGCAAGTGTAGTCAATTCTGTCAATATTCTGCTTTGAAACAAACCTTAGAGTTTCACATGCTCATATTTTCATTTTTATTTTGGGGGATATGTTTTCATATTACCCCGTGTCTGAATTTAGATGTTGTCTCTGTTATTATCTAGAACGAGCACGAAATATTCAAGTGGAACACACATCACATCATACGTGTTCTAAATTTTATATGCCCTCATGTTTTTTTTTTGTTTTTTTTTACTTATTTCAAATAATTAGTAGAATTCTGCTTGCCCAGGGCAGCAGATATAGATCTGCTGTGTTTAGTGTCAGTCAATGCGAGAGGCCTCTTCACTCCGAATGCTCTGTTTGATGCTGGAGCCAGGTAGAAATTGGCACATCTGTCACTCAAAGCTCTTCTGCACCTCGGCTCAGCTTGACATGTAAACAAGTCCCCCTATCCCTCTCCTCACTGTGTTCAGTGGTCGTCTGTCAACCCTGCCACCTACACCTAAGATGGAAGCTAGCTGCTGGCTATTCTAATGGAACGGGAGGTGTATTATAAACTCTAATCAGCCCCAACCAGTTCACACAAACACCCCGAGGCTCTGGAAACTGGGGAAAAAAAAAAAAAAAAATTCTTGAGAGGTGGTTACTTTATCATCCCCCTTTTTTAATTTTTCCTCTGCATTCTCCAATCTGGTCTCAGAGGAACTGAATCAAAAGGGCAAGAATGCAGCACCACACCTGTATTTATCATTCTCCGCTTCTCCACGACCTGCAGTGATCTGTGACCAAGCACAACAAGCCACTCTCACTCATTCATTAACCAAATCCCTAATCTTTGTGTTGCTGTTGAGAGAGCAGACGAAGACAACAATATGATACAGAGGAAGTGCGAGGAGAAGGGAGGAGTGGATCTGTTTTGATATTGTGCCTTGTTTTCCTCCTTTAAAAAAAAGGTTTTTAATGAAAAGAACCGCTGCTAATTGTCAAGTAAATTAAAACACCGCACCAACGCTGGCGGTTAAAAGAAATTAAACACTTTTAAAATCCTGCAATGAGCTGCAGAGCCTGACTTTTTAAATGTGATTAAAATGTGTTTTGTCGTCACGCCATCTCAGTGACGCAAGCACGCAAACTTAAAACCGTCCCAGCAGTGCCGTTTTTTAATTACTCTGTTGAAATCCACCTCCGGCAGTCTGCTACAGAAGCTCATCATTGCACACTCAACCCAAAATAAGCCCCTCAACCTGCACTAACACCCTATCTGCAACGCTATTCCAAACAGGCTGGTGTGTCGACGCAGCTGATGATAAACATGCATTTGGCCTCTGGAGAACTCAAAGAATGATCTTGATTCACTCAGTGAAACTCTTCAATGATTCAAATTGAAATAATTGCTCAAATGGGAATATGAAACAATTTAAGAACTTTGATAATGTGGAGGCATAATTGTTGTATGATGGGAGCCTCAGAAATATGGGCTTCATTGGTTTGCCTGCAGCCCCTGGGTAGCTGGGACTTCAAGAGAAGGAATCAAGTATAGTGCTATTTGGTATCTGATGCCAACAGATCACTCTCGAGCACAAGAGTCCTGCTTTTTTAAATGTATTTCTGTTTTTCTTTACAAATTTAGTTTTGGTTAGTTTTACTCCCTTTTTGTTAGCCTTAGTTCATTTTAGTTTTCATTAAGAGCTTCAGTTAGAACAGAGGTGTCCAAAATTTTTACTACAAAGGGACAAAAAGAACATGACTGAGGGGTGAGGGCTTAAAGTAAATGTTGCATTATATCCATCTATATTAAAGGCTATTAAAAAAAAAAAAAAAGAATTAGAACCAGCACTTTATTTTGATAGTCCACTTTAGACATTCTGCTATAAATATAAGTTTATAACTATAAGTAACTTCGCAACTACATGTCAACTAACATTCAAAAGAGTAGTAGACTGTCTGCTTATTATCTGCTTAGACTTTTTTTTGATGGTTCCCCAACAGACAGTGGGTCTCATTCACTAATAATTGCATACACTATTTATATTTATGCACATATTTGAACTTACCGCGAAAACTAATTAACAACACGTGCGTACGCACATGCATTCTTAACCCTGTTGTAATGTTGATGAATTCGGAGTATTCTAAATGAGCAACATCTCACCTGAGATCCCCGAGCAATGCCAAGAGTGCCATCCTCAAAACAATTTAAAACTCAATAAACACCTTTTATACAGACATTACAGACCTGATTAGCCAGCTGTATATACGCGTGTCTGTATCTTTATATAGAGCTTTTTCCGAAAACACAGCCTTGGAAAGTATACTTCTTTTGACTTGTACGCATACACAGGCGTTCCACGCATGCACAGTTTTGAGCAATCTCTTGCCACGAGATACAACCCACGTAAACATCTTTGTATTCTTTCATGCTAGAGTTGTACAAATGAGGGTACTTTCTAACCTCTCCGCACAATCTCTCGTCTATGTAGGCCTCCATTGTCACTGTAGCTTGCATGCGTTCCGGTCTGTTCTGTTTATGCAGTTTTTCTTCAACTACCTAGTAAATGCCCAGGGCACGGTTGCCACCTTGTGCATAAATTAATTACTGCAAAAAAAATAAATAAAAAAAAATATGCATATGCGACCTGCATGTACACACGGTTACAAAAACCCGGCGGTACGCATACAGTACACACGTACTCTTCTAATGACAAAATTCGCATCACATGCACTGTACATTGACCCTTGTGTAAAAAGTTAATTATACTTTGAGCTTAACAGTCTACTAATACTGTAATGAGAATTGACATATAGTTGCAGTTTAGTAAGAGTGATTTGACATGTACTTGCAAAGTTACTTATAGTTAGTCAAATGTGTAAAGTGGATTATGTGTGTGTAGTGAAAGTGTGTAGTGTAACCTACAATTTTATTCTATTTTTTTCCTTTGGGTTAATTCAAGCTTTCTTGGTTCTCAGTGTCCCATGGAAAGCATGGGGCGGAAATGGATCAAACCTCTGCATCTCCTCCGGATGATGTCATTCCCCAAATGTTATGTCAAACAGTGTCTTTCCATTGGCTTAAGTCAGATTTCTGTTTTTGGGGCCGCTCTTTGTAGGCAAAACAAGCGGGAGTCAGAATGACAGAGCTTTTCTTGACTAATAAAATCATGCAGGGCAATAACACATGCAGACCCACAACAACTCTAAAATTCCAGGCTGAGGCTGGTGAAGATATACTCTTCATATGTCCATCAAGAGTGATATTTCCACTTGGCATCGATCAACCAAGCGAAGAGCATTCCTTCTCATCCTAGCCGGCTCCCTGGAGCCACCTTATAGCCTGTTAAGAACCATCAGCACTCCTCCCTGCCCACTGCCATGATCCGATAAATCAATTAAAAATACACATCTGTTCAGCCAGGCCTGCTCCCTCCTTCTATCCCTCCTTCCTCTGGACAGCTCTACTAATTCACTTGCATCTTTTCCCTTCACTTTCCCCCTGTTTTTCTGTTACAGTTCTTCAAAGTGCCAACTGCCTCGTTCCATCCTGATGAATTCATTTTATTTTAAGTAAAGTGATATATTGATTTTTTTCTTTAAGATGAGAGATGAGAGCCGTATGAATAAGAGGCTGTTGCAGAGTAGTATATTTTAATCATTTACTGCCGAAGGGATGATTCTAAGAATTTGCTTGCATTAAATGATGGTTGTGTATGTATGTATGTGTGTGTGTGTGTGTGTGTGTGTGAATACAGGTGGCTTGCATGCAGCTGATCAATGCCCTCGTTACTTCCCCGGATGATTTAGACTTCAGGATACACTTACGAAATGAGTTTCTGCGCTGTGGCCTCAAGAAGATACTACCAGTGAGTATATCTTTTGCTTTATCATTTCACATTTATATTTCTATTTTATCCTATTTTTTTTTATTTTTTATTATTTTGATATTTTATTAAATGTTCTGAATAATTTTTTTCTAGTGGTATGATATATGCTCATAAGTTTTCCTTATGTGGTAAGTTGGTAAATACCAGTGGCGTGCAGTGGTGTTCTGAAATGAGGAGGCAAATATTTTATTTATTCATGAATCAATGTAAATTCATGTGCATTACTCTTAATGTTGACACATCTTCCTTGTTAAATGAACATTACTTTACATTACATCAAAAAAGAAAAAAAGAAACCGAATACAATTCTATTTTGTAATTTTACATTAACAATGTATTGTAAGAAATGTTCTATTTATGAAAACCAAGTCATTCTCATCAAGTTAGTGTTTTAAGCATTTCTACATTCATTCCAAAATAATAACTAAAGGCAATAATAATTTAAACAATATATTTTATTTGTGTATTGCTGTTTTTCTTTTTAACTTAGGCAATTTTGGATCGTCAGTCATGCTCCGTAAACACTGTCTGTCACAGACACGAATTGTATTTTTAATTTCACCAAGCTGATTGCACTAAAAACCCCCGCAGTCATCGTGTTTTCAGTCCATTTCAAGTTTGATTTTGACGTGACATAAAGCAGTGATATCTAACTGGGTGATCTGTTTACTTACTTTTCAATTAGTCTTCCCATTGATGCCATCATTTGTTCATTCAAACTGACGCGCGGAACGTGCACGTCAACAAGAGGCGGGATTTATCGCACAAACCAATCATATCCAATTACATCCAATCATCCAATCGCGATGGAGACATTGCCTCCTCTCACGTGACTTTCCCTGATTCATTCTCAATTACCCCCCACAAAACCCACCGCACGCCAGGGGTCTGATGGTTTTCTATGGTTTTCTATGAGTGGAAAGGGAGGCATGACTTCTGCTGTAACTTTACCTGCGGGTGTCGCTGTTGGGCAGTGTTCCTTAAGAAATACGAGTAACTTGTGCTCTTTTTAATGTAATAATTTGTAATATTAGAGTTGTTTTAAATGTAATATGGATTATTTTCTCATTCTATTTTTTTTTTTTTTGGGGAGGCACTGCCTGCCTTGCCTCATCGGAGGAAACGCCCCTGGTAAATACATAGGAAAATACATTAAAAAATGCTGTTATACATCTGTAGTTTATCAAATGACAGATGCTGTTTTCTTAAAGAATTTAGGTTTTAAAATTACTTCAGTGATAGCTAAGAGATAAAAAAATGAAGACTGAAAAAATGACTTTACATAACAATCAAAAACTTTTGAACAAATGAACAAAACAATTAAAAACTGCTAAAATGTGCCCTGTTTTGGTGTCGTCCCTAATGGCACAGCTTTGTTTCACAAAGGCGTTCCCCTCACACATCATTATCAATCAGCGCACAGATCTCTGCTCCATGCTGCCACAAAGCCTGCAACCAGGCCAGCACATCACTCACCATCTCATTTATGTGGGCATTTCCTCACTCTTAATAAGTCATTTTGACTGCTCTCCGTATTATTGCTACAATTATTATAATTATCTCAATCTACCCCCACATATGATGAGCTTATCGTAATTTATGAGTAATGTATTTGAAAGTTTAATAGGACAATTAAATATGACATTGTTCTCTAATTGTGAATAATAAGTTTTCAGGTTTTAGTATCCTCAAAATGGCAAGTGCAAAGGGAAAGAAACAAAGTGAAAGACAAATGAGATGCACTAAATCCTCAAGGAGAGTTCAAAAATGGTGTCTGATGAAATGAAAATACAAAATTTCTGGAGTTGTGTGTGTGTGTGTGTGTGTGTGTGTGTGTGCGTGTGTGAGTGTGTGCGAGAAAGCGAGAGAGACTTGGTCCTGCCTCCTACTGTGGCATAATGAGTACTCTGTCTCTCTGATTGGCTGTTTCTTTAAGACAGATGGCATGCCTGAAGTATAGCCCACTGATTGATAACTAGCAAAATTGGGTTACATTTGGCTCTTCACATCCATAAACTACACCATCATTGATTCATAGTGGAGTTTTAAAGCACACCTTTTATCCTCTCTTTTTTTATCTCTCTCCCTCTCTAAACCCTTTCTATCTCTCTCATATGTTGCAGGTATACAAAGCAAGACTATCTGTGTACCATAGAAAAACAGATTGACTCTTACCTCAATACAACACTAATCAGACCTGTGGTTTTAATTGACACCTTAGTCTTAAATCTCTTGATGAGCACATTTTTCTCATTAATGTTATTATTATGGGGAGATGCCAACCTCCATGGCTCTACTATTGAAGTAAGCACAACAGCCAACTTAGAATCATCACATTATATCCTTAACGTCATTGAATTGCTGTTGCAGTTGTGTGATACCATAGAATTGTATAAGTAATGCTGTACTCTGAATCCTACATGTTGCAAACTTGTCTGTGACTCTTATTAAACAGCAAATTGTGAACTTTTTAAAATAAATCAAAAATGAATGTTTAAGGCAAACAAGTGGAAAATTAGCCAATAGGCTGTTGATTCATTAAGTGATGCTGAAGCCTCTATACTGCCATACACTGCCATACCAAAAAAAAAAAAAAAAACTGCATCACAAGACATGCAGACATTTTCTTATTCATTTGGACTTGCTGTTTTGAGGATATTAAAACCTGTAAACTGCCAACTGCTAAAAGTGCTAAAAGTGAATTGTTCAACATTTGGGCGTATACTAGCATGGCCTTAAAACTCACAGATATGTACTAAATGCCACAAAAATAATTGTTTTCTTAAGAGGCCTTTAAGTGGGTCATGTACAAAGAGGTGCTTTTTAAGGTGTTCAAAAAGCAGACATTTTCTCAAACTTCCTCTTACATTACTGTAATCACAGGAGCTGAAGGAGACGGAGGAGCTCGACATTCAGCTGAAGGTGTTTAATGAAAATAAGGAGGAGGATTCTATCGAACTGTCTCACCGACTAGATGACATCCGTGCAGAGATGGAATATCCTTTTTACCGCTGCCTCGGCCATGCATGCAGCCGTAAGGGCGCCCAGTGCAGCTCATGGGTCTAAAGCCAAGACCTCCAGTTCATTCAGAAGGGATTTGAGAATGAGGTTTTTTTTTTTTCAATTCCAGTCCAGCCTCTGGCAACTCTGGTGGTAAACAAACCTCTTCACATCAACACATGCATGCACCACACACACATATCCCAGTATCCTCCTCTGGCCCTGAGCTCATTATACTGACATTCCAGAGACACAGGAAGCAACCTCTACGCTCACCTCTTCTCTGTTTCATTCCCCCTCAAATCTGCGGATAGACTATGCTACGCAGCTATGGAAATCCGTTCACACTTATTTTCTCCCTGTTTCTACATCTGCATCTGACCCATAAGGCCACAGATGCGTACGTGGCAGCCATATGCAGTAGCTTCTGGATTTGTTTGTGTATCCTCGCAGTACCCTTTATAAAGTAGCTTGAAGCCCTTCACTGAATTCAAAAAAGAGTAAGGCATATATTTCCGGTTATTTTAGTTCTGATTTTGTTTATATTTTTTATCGTTTCACCCTCTTTCTGTAAGCTCTCAGAGGGAAAGCTTTGCTGAAATGATGGAGAAGCTAGTTTTAGTTCAGGCTGTCTGGACTAATGATTTTCGTGAGCAGCCAACTGTGTAAGAGACACAACATTTGTCTCTAAGGACAATTTGGCATTGATCTGTAAGTGCCTTTTGTAATATGCGTGTCTAAGCAACAGTATCTGTCTTTCTCAGTCCTTCTTTCCCCCCTCTTCTCTTTCTAAATGTCAAACATTTTCCAATCCCACCCTGTATATTTACAGATAGAAATTCTATCTATCTGTGTATCTGTTTGTCTATCTATGTATGTATGTACATAGATACATACATACATTCATACATACATAACCCTGTCTATCTATCTATCTGTCTGTCTATCATCTTTGTCTCTCTCTCTCTCTGTTATTATTATTATTATTATTATTAGGAATATAGCACTTCTGGTCCAGTTTAGTTCTGGCCATTGTAGTGACTTAAGGAATCTGTTGAATATTAATTGAAAGTTGGGCAGCGTGATTGATTGACCCTCCCTCTCTGTCTTTTGTATTGCTCAGCTTCATGCTGATACAGCTCATGTTTATGCATCACCTTCCCCACCAGTATATTTCTTGCAAACATGCCCAAAATACAAATATGCACAGACGGTATGTCTGTGTGCACACTCATGGGTCTGTTTAATAGAGAGAATAACTTTCCGGTGTGTTTTTCTGGTTTTGAAGTGTGGAGAAAATAATTCACTTAAGCAGATCACCTGTGTTATCAGCAATAATGCTTTGAAGATTCTTGTATTCTCATATTGAGTTGACAGAACATAGGATACACTCACAACCTTATGAATAACTAAAATGATATGAGTTCATTAGAAAATGTTCAGCAGTGGTGGGGCAGATTGGTTTGCTGCAGTTTTTAAAGTGCAGTGCAGTGGCTTGAAGTCTTATCTTTTCATTTTATTGTTATTTCATACATATAGAGTTACTGTAATAACTATAATATAGAGTTTTTTTTTGTTGTTGTTGTTTGTTTTTTGTCTCTAACCTGAGTATTAAATGGCGACAGACTCGCTGTACTTTTTAGTTTTTCCTCTAAATATTGAGCCTCCACAGCTTTATGTTTTCTGTCCCAGTGGAATGGAAGGAACAAATGTGGTGGCTCAAAAAGCGTGCTCCAGTCTAGGCAGTGCATCACCCTGCAGTCAGCGTTTAAATATTTCAACAGATATTGTCACAACGTAAAGTACATGTAATGGCTGGACTCAATTTTTCACCTCTGCCTAATGCACTGTACACACTATTTATGCCCATATTTTATTTTGCATTATTTTATTTTATTTTATTTTAGTCAGTGCAGTTCTATTAACTCTATCCTAGGACCATTAGTAGATACAATTAATGAGCTACCAAGTACATTTAATCATCACATGCTTAAGCTTGCCACAATTGGAAATAGATGCACAGTCATTACTCCATTGGACATAACTGAGAAGGTTGGGATGTCAGTCCTTGAAATATTATTAATAATAGTAATAATAATAATAATAATAATACAGAAGATGATGACTATCAAATGTTACATTTATTTTAGACTTGGAAAGCCACTGCCCTTTTTCTTTAGGGAGAGATGATACTGGACATGTAATCAATACTTTGCAAGTTTAAGAGCACATCTCTTCAGTTTTGGAGACAAGTGAGACAAACTGAGGATGAGATTTCAGTTGAGAAAATAGATAAATATGTAAAAAATAAATAAATAAATAAATAAATAAATAAAAAGGAAGTGACTGATCCATGTTTTATGGTTTTAAATAATCAAACTTAAAGAATGTTCATTTAATTCATGTCCAGGGCTAGGGTATGAACTGGCAGAAAAAAAAGAAAAAAAAAATCACTTTTCTTCAGTTCTTGTGTTTACTCATGTTAGCAAATTAGATCCCTAAAGACACTTTAGAATGCAGACAGATAGCATCAGTTCTGGTTAGACTCAACCTTTAACTCAGCTCTCAATCTGGATTAAAACAAGCAAGCAATTTCCAGTGATTGATGGCCATGCACCTTGCAAGTTGGCCATGCAAGTTGGATTTGCCTACACTTTATTGTTCTTTCTAATCTTAAAATTATACCACTGCACTTCTAATAATTCCTGTCACTCTAGTGCATATTTTATAAACAGTTTTATAAGCATATGTGTATATATAAATGTCATGTTTACTACATAGCAAACAAGATATGCAGTTGTGTCCTTAACCATCAATGCACTGATATGGGTGAGGTGTACCATCTCCTGTCCAACATGGTGAAAGACACAGGCTCAGAACCTTACTTCCTATCCATCCTCCAGCATCTGCTGCTCATCAGGAATGATTATTATATCAGGTGAGTGCCATCATATCTTAATTTTCCCTAAGTGTGATGTAAAAAAAAAAAAACTACACCTACCTGTTCATAAACACTTTTTTCAGTTTCTATTGACTTAACAAACCAGTGGTGTGCGGTGGTTTTTTCAATTGAAGAGGCAAAGTCCTCATTTATGTCCCTGTTACACAATTTTAAGTTAACATTACATAAAAAGAGAGACCAAATACAATTCTATTTTCTTATTTTTACAATATGTAATGTTCTATTTATTAAAACCAAGTATAAATTTCATCAAGTTAGTGTTTATACTCATTTTTACATTTATTCCAAAATAATAACTAAAGGCAGTAACAATTTAAACTATTATTTATATTATTATTAACTAATATTCAGCTTTTCTTTTAATAGTCAATTTATTTTCAACAGTCATCAAGCTTGTACATACTGATCACTCCTTTAATTTCACCACGCTGATTGCTCACTAAAAACCCCCGCAGTCATCATGTTTTCAGGCCATTTCAAGTTTGATTTTAACATGACACAAAGCATTGATATGTAAGTGACAGATGTTTACTTACTTTTTAATTAGTCTTCCCATTAACTCCATCACTGTCTTTATTCAGCCCGATTCGACGTGAACGCGCACAAAAACAATGAGACAATCATGTCCAGTCATAACAGATCATATCCAATCATAGCGCAGTTGAGGCATTGCCTCCTCTCACGTGACTTTCCCCCATTCATTCTCAGTTACCCCCCACTAAACCCACCGCATGCTTAGGGGGCTCTGTTTTGTTACTATGAGCTGAAGGGAGGCACAGAAACACAGACTCCCCGCTGTAACTTCACCTGCGGGTGTTGCAGTTTGACAGTGTTTCTTTAGAAATAGTGACTTTTACACTTTTTAATGTCGAATTTTGTAACATTTACATTGTAATATTGATTATTTTCTCATCCCGTTTTTTTGAGGAGGCACTGCCTCCCTTGCCTCCTCGGAGGAAACGCCCCTGTAACAAAAGTATTTCAGTATGAGAATTCAGAGGTAATAAATGGAAATAAATAGAACTAAATGAATAGACAAAATTTGACAAATGTTGGATCAAAATGTATGATTATGTAACATTTCTTTAGATAAAATTCCAGTAAATAAATGTATTGTTTTTTTTTTTTTGTATGTTCAGCCGCATTCAGAATATGTGTGTCTGTCAGAAAGTGAAGAAATGATACTGAGCATTTCAGTTCACTGTTGCATCAGACCTGTTGCTGAGGTAAAATATTTAATAAAGAGGGACGAGTGAAGCGATGAAAGGGAGGGAATTTACCATGGACATGTTGCTGCTCACTTTGAGCCATGAATAATGTATTGCCTGGCTTGTTGGAAAAAGCGAGAAATAGAAAACACATTAAGCAAGTAGTATGGCAGATTCTTGTTCAGTGCCATCCCTCCCGCCCCTGTGTCTGTAACTCTGACAGCAGAAAACAGGATCACTACAAACACTGATTAAAAATGTATGCACTTATTAAAGACTCTTTCCCATAGGAAAGAAAAATAACAAGTGGGATCTCTTTAATATCTCCAATTGTTTCTTTTTGTCACAAATGAGATTAAATAAAGAGACCTTCACGTACCTTGGTTTTGGGCTCACGGTTTGATACGAGTTCGGTACAACAGGAAAAAGCAACAAATCCCCAATGTTAGCTTTCTTTCAATTTATTTTAGAGAGACAGTAGTGCAAATGACAGTTTGTTCCACCAAGCGGCATTTAGTCCCCCCCCGAGGTAGTTGGTACAGTACGGGCAGGCAAGGCAGGCAATTTTATTTTATTTTTGATATTAAAATAAGGAACGAAGAACCAAATAACAAACAATAAGACAAACACAATAGGAAAAAAAGCACAAAAAAAAAAAACATTCAGGTACAGTAGCCTAGGTTTATTTAACATGTAGTAAGAAATGCTACAGAAATTGAATAATCAAATGCAAAAATAAAACAGTCTTCACTGTATGAATATAAATTGGTTCATATTAAAGATACAAAAGTGATTTAGTCAAAAATAGTGTTTGTTTTACATTAAAGGATTAGTTCACTTTCAAATGAAAATTACCCCAAGCTTTACTCACCCTCAAGCCTCGAGTGCCTCCATCCACATCCATCATAAACGTACTCAACACGGCTCTTACGAAGAAAGTGTAAAACTCTCTCAGTTCAAAAAGCTTACGCTACGTCCTACGCCTTCCCTATTCAACTTACGGAAAAAGCTTAACTGATGTGATGGCAGTTGTTTTTTTGAAAGTTGAATACAGAAGGCGGTCTGGCGGAAGCTAGATATTTTACTTCATAACTTGTTAAATATGAAATTTTTTTACACAAACACATCTCTTTACTTCAGAAGGCCTTTATTAACCCCCCGGAGCCGTGTGGAGTACGTTTATGATGGATGGATGTGGATGGAGGCACTTTCTTCAGCTTCATACTCGTTGATCCTGCTTACTGCCATTATAAGGCTCGCATGCGTCAGAATATTTATTAATATATCTCCGATTGTGTTCATCAGAAAGAAGAAAGTCATATGTCTGCATAGGACATAATATACATACGTACATATATACACATACACATATATACACACACGTGTGTGTGTGTGTGTGTGTGTGTATATATATATATATATATATATATATATATATATATATAATATAATATAAGCTTAGCATTTGTTGTCTCATATGCTTCTGTATTACATGGTCACTCTATAAAGATCTCATCACTTGTGTCTTTGGATGCTTTTGAACCTGGTGAGATGTTTTATGTAGATTGAATTGGCTGGTTGGGAAATTGTATGGCTATAATTTTAGATTAAAGGGATCCCTTGAGATCAGTGCATGCTTTGATGGCCGAGTCTCCAAGGAGAGGGAGGGAAGAATAGGCTGGTGGCATCTCTCCACTTCAGTCCGCATCAGTCGACAACGTCGCTCTTGTTCATAGGTGTTGGGAGGTACTCTGGTGATCAAAGCCAGCTATAAAGGAGAGCTGTCCGTGCCAATAGATTGCATCGTTTGATTTTAAGGCATTCTTTAAAGCCATTTCAACCAGACACCCTTATCCTCATTTAACTCTGCACCCTCAACTCTGTCCTTGGCTATTTTAATGGAAAGTTTTCCCTCAATTTCTTTAATAACCTTTTTTAAAATTAAACAAAATAAACAGAACTATTTAATAACAGTTATTAAATGTCCTTCAGCCGTTCAGCCTTTCTTTTTACTGCTTTTTGGAGCAGTGGAAGATGTTGGGCAATAACTTTCTAAGACTCTCTAACAGAAGGCAGATCATAGGGAGGGTATATGGAGCACATCTTCTACTTTTGGCTGTGACTGATGTGAAGATTAGATGGGCAGTGTGGAGCAGGGGTTGGATGGGAGATGAGAGGCAGACAGTGAAGGTGCCAGACTGTGAGAGAGAAGGAAAGTGCGGCTCTGTTGAGTGGGACATATGCTGTCTCCTCTGGTGGGGTCTGACAGTTCTGGGTCAGTCGTCTCCTTCCCGGTTCTATCCAGCATGCGGCAGTGGTGGTAGCCAGGATGTTGAGAAAATAGGGCGGCTTATTGAGATAATGATATGGTGTACATCAGTGACAGGCGTAAGCTTCGGGCCTTGCCACTAAGCCAGGCTCGGTGACACTCTCAGCCCTATCAGTTCCAGCCACCCCGTCCGCCCCCTCTGCACGCTTATTACACATTGCTGTCATGTCTCTTAAAACAAGGTCTTGAATTGGCAAATTGTACGAATATGATTATTTGTTTGGTTATTTAAATGTTATTTGTCATTGAGATTGGAGAGACATCCAATTATAGTTAATGTCTTAATAGCTGGTTTATTCAAAACATGTTCTTATATTTAAACATTAGAACAAGAGATACAGTTCTCTTTGATGCTGTAATTATGCTAAAATATATTTTACAGTACATTAAACGATTATATTCTGATCAGAGAAAGTGATGTTTTAGTATTATTTATATACTTTTGTAGTATGTATTACTATTTTGAATTAGCTTTTATTTTTATATTTTCAGTTTTAATTTAAGTTTTAGTAAATGACTTGATAATTAAGTTGCAGTAATGCTTTTGCAATATTTCTATTTAGCTTTAAATCATTTTTATTCAGTTGTAGTTTTAGTAGTTTTAATACTTCATTTCAGTTAGTTGCCAAAGTAACAATTTTAAGTTTTTTATTTTATTTTTCAATTAATAGAAACTGTTTTTAAATAAGAACACTGATCAGGGAGCACCTGAAATCTTGCTTATTATTATTTAGAGGCACCTTCAAGTACACTGACGCTTTCATGGCTGAGTAATGGACATCTTGATTTTTCTTATTACCAGCACAGAGCAGCAAAGCAAACTGAAAATTAGATTGTAAAGATAAGCTGAAGGACACTCCCGTTGTTGCGTAATTTATTCACTTGGGTCATTCATCCAAACTGTCATTCATCCATTAGCTTAGCTATATTCTTCCACAAATATTGTTTATCAAACAAGAATGTTTGGAGATTTTAATAAAATATAATGCTCTAGAATTAAGTGGCTTTAGCTTAGTGTTGTGGTGCAATTATTTAGTACAGGGACATTTTTAAAGTCATGCTTGTTTATTAGAATTCGAAAGCTTGTTTTGTGTCGAGAAGCCGAGAGAAGGGGACGACACATTTCTAGGAGGAAAATTGAATACCTACAAGAGACATTCAAGGTCATGCTTGGAACATAATTGTTTGCCACTACGGAGCTTGGCTTAAGTCGACATTGTATTTGTTAAATGTCACTCGCAATTAAAATTGGTAATATAACTTGGAAAAGGTCACACACTAAGCGGCATGGCAGTATCTAGTCCCAGACCCATTTACTCCCCGTCCCGTCATTGTCACCCCTCCAAACACAAGGCCGTGTTTTCCCTGCCATTGTGTGACTAATTACACAGATTACACTGATTAGATTTGCGTCTCAGGTTTTATTGCTGCCCTTAATTGCCAAAGATGATTGCAAATTAGAGAGGGAAGCATGGAGGGCCCGGATGTCAGTTTGTCTTCACCTTGAATGGACAAAGTCACCCAACTGCTCACCCAATGGCTGCATGCTTTGCCGTTAGTGATTGCATTATGTACCAAAGGAAGCCTTAATTTAATGCCGTGAAATACCATTAAAAGATATGTCTTACCAGATGATTTATGAAGAACTGTCCTCACCGGAATGCACAAGGCAGTATTTTATATGAAGTTAACAGCTTTGTCTCTTGTCATATTCTGCCCCCTCACTTTCGATGTACTCCTTTTTATTACAGGCCTCAGTATTACAAGGTGATCGAGGAGTGTGTGTCCCAGATCGTCCTCCACCGCAGTGGGATGGACCCTGATTTTGCCTACAGGGAGAGACTGGATGTAGACTTCTGTCACCTCATCGGTAAGTCTGAGATTAGGTCTCCTGGGTCTTGCAGAAAACATCTTTATGTTATGAACAGCACACTAAACCTTTATGCAGTTCCTCTTAAATTATTATTCATTAGTACAACTCAGCTTTCCAGACTATTACATTCTGTCTCGAACTGTATGGTCATGTGATAAAGTGGCCAGAACATTTCAGAATAAATAAAATGAGTTTCAGGTTTCGGTAACCAGCTTTAGGTAAAAGCGAGTATTGAGTTATATCACTTCAGTCAATTCCACAAGACAGACTTAATGGGATGTCTACGATATGATTACAACAATCTTGCACAGGTTCACACTACAGTCTGTCTAACATAACTGGGAAATCATGCTGCGTTGAGGGAGACATAACTGCAGTTGATAAAAGTTTGCGATTTCCTGGAGTAGATCTAATTATTATTCCCCGGTCCCCATGAGAGCCCTGTCTGAAACACCTGCACTCACCTGACACGTAAGATAAGGTACACTCATTATGCATAAATAAAACATTATCTGCAAAACCTGGCTGGCATGTCATGTCTTATAAACGCAACACGACTTCAGCTGTACCGGTTATATTTGCAGTTCTGGACTTCTTTATTTATTTTTATTATTAAATGTTGGTGGGGGAATAAGCATTCATTGCCAATGGATTTGTCATCCAGTTCTTGGACACCAAATGAATTAATAAAATAAGGTTGATGTAAATTTTTGTCCTCTTTTTTTGATTCTTTGCCCCCCTTTTGTGTTTTGTCACTAACACTTTCGTAACTTGCCAACAAAGGCTCATTAAAAGTTTCCAGACCCATCTGCAGAAACAAAAAAAAAAAAAAAAAAAATGTTATATTTTCTCACTTCTTCCCTTACTTTAATGAGTTGAAAACAGATTTTGCGGGGCACCGTTTTTAAATTTATATCTCAAACCTCCAGAACAGAATACAAATCTCCAGAGGGGAGGGGGTGGGTGGGTGGGGGGCTGGGATGAGACACTGACAGGTTCATTTTATTCCATTCGCTTTTTTGTTCTTTTGATTGTCTTCATTCGGTGTCTGATGTGGAATCTTAAGCATTGTGTTAACCATGAAATTTGCATATACTTGTGTTTTGTGTGTTTTCATGTACCCGGCTATTTGTGTATGACAGATCAGTGCGTGGATAAAGCCAAAGTAGAAGAGAGTGAGCAGAGAGCATCTGAATTCTCCAAAAAGGTGAGTTTATTAATCACCCTGGGTGCCGCTATTGGTATGCAACCATGCTGCTGTCACCAAACTTTTCTCCCATGAGCGGTGAGACAGTGCATCGATTGCTCTCATCTGATCAATAGCTGGCAGCGGAGCAACATGATCTGTATCAGTGCAAGCAGAATCAATGCTGATGCTCCAATCTGCAAGCTTGTTGGTGCCATACTGGGAACACTATTTACAGGCAGTGTTTTAGTGTTTAAAAAGTATATACAATATATATATATATATATATATATATATATATATATATATATATATATATATACACGTTTCCTCTGGAGGTTGATAATGATAACACTTGCTGGTGTTGTCAGTGAAGCCAAGAGCTGTATCCCATGATGCTTGAGGGAACACATAGTGTATTCATGCTCTTGCTCAGCTTCCTGCTCAACTCTGCCAAATGTCAGCCAGACATCTGAGGCTTGCAGTTTAATGGCAAAGTAACACTAATACTAAAATGATTGAGTCTCTTTAACTATGTATGCTCTTGTTTGTGTGTGTACCAGTGGTTTCATGCAGAAATTTTTACTTGTCCATATGTTTGCACATATTTTTTGTGTATATTTATACTGTCATCCGTTCAAAAGTTTTGGTCATTTAGATTTTGACAATTTAAATGGAAAGATTCAAAGAACAGCATTTATTTGAAATTGAAATCTTTGTAACAATATCAAAGTCTACAGTTTACTGTGATTTTTGATCAACACATTCTTGTTGAATAAGTGTTAATAAGAATCACACTGACCCAAAATTTTTGAACGGTAGTATATATGTAAAATATAGATTATTTAGATCAATGCAAATCCATCAACATTATATTGAATACCCATGTGTTAGAGCACTTTATGAGTGAATGAGACTCAGGCGTTGCAGCCATTATAAGCTTAGCTCTGGATCAAGATGACGATGATAGTGAAGGCAGAGAGAGATTGTGAAGGTGTTGATGTATCTTATGGCATCCGCAGATTTACGTTAATGTGTTTGTATGTGTGTTATTGTCTTCAGTTTGATGAGGAGTTTAGCGCACGGCAGGAGGCACAGGCCGAGCTGCAGAAGCAGGAGGAGAAAATCAAAGGGCTAGAGACGCAGATCAACACCCTGCAGGCTCAGGTAACACTTGCACCTTAACCTACTATACAAACTCTTCTCTCCAGCACTTTAGGTTCACGAGCAGCCCCATTGGTATGACCCATTCAGCTGCTCTTCTGTTGGCAAGGGTATTGAACACAGGTTAACACTAACGGAAGCTACCGTCAATGCCGTGGCCCATGTGTTCACCTTTAACATGCATAGTTTACCCTTCCATTGGCACTGATTATACCACAGAACCGATCTGTGTATTGTTGTATTCTCAGAGGCTTAGAAATCCACCAAGGTTTCTTTTGTCTACCCTCATGAGAGCTTGGTGGTTCCCATCTTTCCTTAGAAGAGCCCTTTATCCTTCAGATCCATAAAGTAACACACCTACTTTTCCGGTTTCCAGGCTGCCTTTCTTTAACTCACAAATATTCTCCAATGGCTATTAAACTACCAGGCATTAAATTATTTGTCTCCATCACAAAAATGTATTGACGCTCAGTGCCTCGGCTCATCAAATGCCCTGGAAAAGACCTATACAAGCACATTAGGATCACTAGTACTTATTTTCTCTGTTGTGAGGTCATGTGAAGCAATTGTTTCTCTGTCTGCTTCAAATGGTAATGCAACTGCTAATGTGGCGGCAAAGAGAAAGACTCTGCTAATTTGGTCAAATTGAAACCTTTTTATCGCTTATCGTGAATGCTGTGGTGCTCTAAGTGGGTATTTTAAGACTTGAGGTATTGTATGATTTAATAAAGGGCCAATCTCCCCCTCAAATTGTTGGATTTGATTTTTCTCAATTGCTCCATCGCAGCCTGTTCCTAGCTATTGTATCAACGCTGTGAGGGATTGCGTTACGTCTTTGCCTTTCACATCATCGTTCCTGTCTAGAAAAACCCTCAGTCCTTCAACCGCAAAATGACTGCTATTTCCTACTAAACTCGATTTTAAACATTTTAGATTTTAGTGGTGCCTTGGGACAAAAGAAGTAGCTTGCTTGCTAGCTTATGGAGTTTAATAGGAGAGAAAAAGCACCATTTGTGAAGCGCCATCCACGGCGTAAATAGTTTTCCAGAAACCAAATATATTGCAGTCTGAAAAGCCAGCACTTCATCTTTCTGTTTACTTACCTCTCAACATCTCCAAGCCCTATTGCCCCCATCTTCCCCCAACAAGCGTCTCCCCACCTCCAAACTGAGATGAGTTGCTGTCATTAAGGACCCTGGCAGCTTGGACGACCATTCATTCTCACAGATTTACCAAATGGGCACATTAGTGGAGGCGGAGCTGGAATGGGTTCCTCCCAGTGCAAAGCAGAGCTTCTCAGAGCCCGGCACTTCATTTGTGTGCAGTCCTCGCCCCTGCTCTTCGTCTGCCCTGAGAGCCGAATCACTGCGCGTTACTCACTCTGCCTCCCTCCTTCCCTCAATCTGCCTCGTCCATCACTTTTTCAACTCCTACACATATTCATGAGCCCAGGCCTCTCTGCGCTCCGCTCCTCATCAGTCACCATCATCCCTCCTTTTCTACACTCATTCATGCTGAGCCATATTGCGTGCACCCAATGCGGACACTGCAACCCTGTTAATGACTGCTCACCTGCTCTCTTCTGCTTTGCTTTCCTGGACCACAGTGTCATTCGGCTGTTGTTTTTCCCTGGGTGTCCTTCAGTCTTACCCCATGGCGAACTTATTCTCTTTGAAGCTCAGTCATCTCCAGCACATTAACAGGTAGAGAAGCGAAACAGAGCCCTGGAGACCCATACTCTTTCCAAGCGTGCGCTCTGAAGGAATGTTCAAAGCTTTGGCTCCATAACATTCTCACATCAACAGACTTCTGGTGCTTCTGGTGGATAACATGGAATGCGCTCGCTAAAGAAGCACCAGGATATTAGCATTAAAGTGTTGAACTCATCCCGTGGGTGTTTTGGCACATCTGAAAGGGATATAAACTCATAGGTTGTCATGCGCAAAGCTGACAAATTGTATCCTTTATTAGACAGCCGGTGTAGAACTCTTCTCCCGCTGCAGTTTTACAATGTTGTCAGGTTGTGGGTGCACAACACATCATCGTGAAAACTGACTTTACTCACCCACACTTCAGCCCACATGCTGACTTCTTGTTTTTTGATGGTCTGGTACAGATGGGAAGTAGAACTTGGTTTAAAAACACATTGTACTGTAAAATTTAATTTAATAATTTTATATATTTTTATATAGTTATTTTTTTTTTATTTCAGTCTATTTAAAAGGTTATCCTCAGTAGAAAGCAACAAAATAACCACATTCAAGGTCCAGAAAAGTAGTAAAAACATTGTTAAAATCGCCATCGTGACTACAGTGGTTCAATTAATGTTATGAAACGACGAGAATACTTTTGTGCACAAAAACAAAACAAAAATAATGACTTTATTCAACAAATTTGTCTCTCCCCCCTGCTATTTTCGTTGCAGCGCTTCCAGGTTCTACGTCAGAACGCTGAAATAGTGTTGGCTGATGCTGATGCAGGAGCCGGCCAATACTGAGCTGGCGTTCAGACGTAAACTCAGAAGCGCTGAACAGCGTTCACTGCGTCAACTGCGTGCGAGTCTGACAGGGTAGAAAAGAAATTGTTGAATAAAGTCGTTATTTTTTATTTGTTTTTGTGCACAAAACGTATTCTTGTCGCTTCATAACATTAAGGTTGAACCACTGTAGTCACTATTTAAATGATGTCTTTAATACCTTTCTGGACCTTGAATGACAGTAATTACATTGCTTTCTATGGGGGACATCAAACATATCTTAATTTGTGTTCCGAAGATGAACTAACCTTTTAATTTCTAATAGCAAAAACACAAAACTACAACCAAGTGCTGAAACCTCTCATCTGAATTAATGATCCACAGGTCACCTCTTCAAAAGCCTATCTCCATATTTTACCTTTCTATGATAATCATTGTCTCTATAATAAGCCTCACTAGATTACATTATGATGTACATTTTAAGAGTTTTGAGCTGACAAGCACGAATGCCACAATTTTTAACATTATTTTGTGCCATTAGAGTGACCGTGGTTCAAGGACAACAAAGAGATGACAGCAAAGATAAGCTTATAAACAGATTTGCCTTTAACACATAATTGAAGAGAGCCATTATTCAGAGGAAGCAGCGCAACAGCTCATGTGAAAATAATAGTCATCTGGGCTCATCAAAGCCGTGGTATGGAAAATTTCGGACAGACTGAATATAAAATAGAAAGAATAAAATAATAAAAGAGCTTCACACTTTTAATTCATTTATTTTTAAGAGTTGATGAGACTGCATGTATTATTAGGCCTCCTGCTCAGTTGTTCTGCCAAGCCCAGTTTCAAATAAGCATGCAACCATATTCTTTCTTTTCATGTTGTGGTGGATTGATATTTCCCCTACTCCATTTGACTTCAGTCATGTTAACGCCAACAAAGTGCAACATTTCTACAGGGTTCTCTTCCTCAACGCCCCTCCCCCCAACCTCCCTCTTGACCACTCAACAGAAAAAGAATAGAGTCAGAGGTGAGGAATTGGAACAGTATCTCACTCAATAATTCAGAACTCGAGCGATACTGAGGGAGAAATCTTTTACAGCACCCTGATAGGTTTCAGAAAGATCTGCGGTCAGCTGTCTGTACCAACATGGGACTCGTAACATTGCAGTACAGCGCAGCACAGGGATGGGCTGGTGTCTTATTGCTGCTGCTGGGCTGGATTTGCCAAAGAGTATGTCGGTAATGATGCCGATAAGCATGACACTGCACTTGAATCATGGAGCTGATTGTCATGTACTCCTCATTGTTGCAATGGTCAGAATCAGGGGACACAGCTTGACCATTCACCTTTACAGGCTGATTCTTTTGAGATGCAGCATGTATGTGCCATCCCTCTCTCTTTCTCTTTGAGGAATCTATCACACAGAGTATGCTGCTGTTCTTCTTGACAACGTTCAGTGTGTTGGCTGATGTTCTGCCCTTTACATCTTCAAAAATAAATAAAGATAAAAAACAAAGCTTACTAAACACTACAAGTAAGGACAGCATTTCAAATATGATCAAAGATTGTGTTGTCTTCTTTTTTCAGCAGTCTTCACCATGGAAGTATCCATCTTCTTTTCCATTGCATGTCTTTAATATTTGATTCCGCCCTACATGCAGAAAGTTGCACCATATAAGTGTATTTCAGAGGCAGTGGAGTATGCTTCCTCTGAATGAAAAGAGGCTGTTAAGATGTTATTTTTTTCCCTATTTTTTTTTCTTTTTTTAAAGTGGCTCCTCATAGTGGGTTCAAAGTGGGAGCGAAGCATCGCTGATGTCTGAGCAAACTTCACTGGCCACATCATAAAACAGTTGAATAATTGGAAGGACTTAAAAGAACAGGATTCTAGAAGCAACTCTAAAAGATGCAAAGCTGCATTTACTGCACAACAACCAGTTTACTGCATTGTTGTCTGTTGCGTCTTGAACTTTCCTTTGAAGTGGACATTATTGAAACAAAAGGATCATGGAAATGACTGGAGCCAATAGAGTTTTTTTTTTTTATTAACCAAGGAAGCTGAAAAAGTGGGCACTGTTTCGCTCTGTTGTGTCTGGAATTAGAACTAAGTAAAGAAGTTGGATGTTCTTAATTTGTGAATTCACTTAGTGAAAACTTTTCTGGAGTGAGAATCTCACAACAACCACTAATGAAACCCTGTATTACTTTATTAGTAGGCAAACACTATGTTTTGATAATGTTCAGGTAGGATGCTTTCATCCAATTTCTTTATGTCCTCAAGTGTTATTGCCACGTGACCTTCAGTAAAGTTGGCTTTTTTTTTTTTTTTTTTTTTACCATTCTCCTTTTCCAGCTATGGGATCTCTGTCTTTGCCTTACTCTTGCTCTGTCTGTCTGTGTATGTGTCTGTCTGTCCCTCACCTGTCCAGTTGACTAGTGAGAGAGACAAGTTAAGAGAGGCAGAGAAAAGCATCAGCGAAAGAAACAGCAAGGTGGGTGTTCTCCCAACCTCCCCCTCCCTTCCCAGCATGCTCAACGCAGCCACCTGCCTGTATCTTTGAAAATCTGCATTTTTTGTACCTTCTAACAGGTTGATCAAAGCTGTTACCCCTCAGTGATCAGCCAGAGCCTTGATTTTCTGTATTGTCTCAAGACTCTCAACAGATGCTGTGCAATCATTCATTACAAATGCATGCTACACAATTAGGCCATAATCCTTCCAAAAGGAAGGATCCTACCAAATAGAATATCTATACTGTGAACTAGAATATTACCACAGACACTAGAAAGTATATGAAGCAAGTAGTTTGTTTGTTCCCTGGGAATCAAACACTTATTTTGGGGTTGCTAGCACAGTTCTCTTCCACTTAAACTACAGGAACATGATTGAGTAGGCTAACCGAGCCAGAGCCAGTTCCAGCTTGAAGGGGAAAATGAAACCCATCCTTCCATTTAACAAGAGTATTGTAAGACTCAGTAGTAACCACATCTAATTTAATTTTCCTCTTGCTCATCAGAGATGAGATTGGGATGGTTTAATTGTGTGTTAGTCCTAGTTAATTACCCAAACTGTGAACTGTTTCTACCAAGAGTGCCCTCCCACCCGTTGAGAGTTTAAATGGATACTTTCCCCCTTGATATTCTCCTGTCCATATAGAACAGATAGTTTCAGACACACCGACTTTCTAATTAGTGCAGCTAAACAGTATAGAGATGGCCAGCAAGTCCAGGTCAGTGGCCTGCTTAGACCTTTAGCAATCAGACTTTTAGAAAGTAAATTGCTTTTTAAAACAAGATAAAAAGCCAAAATGAAACCATAGGGGGAAATGAGCTTTAAATGAAAAATTTTCCTGTATAAAATGTGTTTTTGTTGTAAAATTGGACTAAATGATGGATATTGCTAAAAGAGAATAAGGTGTATGGCTAGAGAAAATTGTGTGCCGGAGACTGATTAGCATTCCAGAAGTGTGGCTGGAGGGTCCGCATCGCGCCACAAGCTGCCACAGAGGGCCAAAGCGATGCGGAAATGACGGTGCTCTAATTTAGCAGCTAATTTGCTTGCCATTCTCTTGTATTAAACTTAAGAGAGAAAATGGGTCACAACGGGCCAGAGATTGACAGACGCATAATCATGGGACAGGGTACTCGTCAAGGGACCTCAGCTTCCTGCATGATGCTTCTACACCTTTTTAATTTCCCTTCTAATAAACAATCCACTGCCTGCATTGTGTAATCAAACACTCGGTAATGCATATAAAAATGTGGCTCGACGCATATCATTCTCCTAATCAACTGAACTGAGGTTGGAGTGCGGAGAAGGGAATTGCTTTAGAAAATGAGAAACTTTTTCACTAAGCTGTGATGAGAATGAGGCACAAAGTAAGTTTTGAGAAGGAGGAGGGAAAAAAGAGGAAAAAAAAAAAAATTGGTTTGTAATCATCCAAAGGTCAAGTCATATCTGGGCTATTGGGACTTCTAATTGAAGCATTTGCATATCATTTGTTGCTAAAGAGACTGGCCCACCCTTTATCAATGATTTAAAATACATGTTTATTCTGTTGTGAGCAGAGCAGGGCTGATTTGTCAGGACATTTACTGCCCTCAGTCTTATCAGTTACTGGATGAATTGAGCCCTGATTCCTCCATAATGGCTTCTCTTCCTGGAGACCATCTTGTGAACTTCAGTTATCTTACCAGGAAAAAACAAAAATGTCCTATAAAGAAAAATAAACACGCATTTGCTTAAAAACCCTATGGATCGTGGCTCAAGGTTAAGGATCTAGAGGATGGAGCCGAGAGGTCGACTGCCTGCCGCCACCAGTTGCATGTGTTCAAGCCCGATTACTCTTCTCATTACTGCTAAAGGTTCAGGTGGCTGCATCCTATTCATACGCTCAATCTATTAGCAAATTACAGAGGCAATTTACATGTTAATCAAGTCTAATGGTTTACTCTCATCTGTTATGCTTTATGATTAAACGAGATGAATCAGTCTACACAAAGTGCTTTCCATATTTCATCCCCAAACAAATATCGATACTGTCATCTTGTCATTCAGTGTAATCACAGTTAAGTATGTTCCACACGGAACGAATGAATGCTTATGTCATTATGCCTTAAAAACAATAACAGATGATCATCATAAACTTCACCATGTTTGTTTCTTTTTGAGTTATGCCCTCAGTGTCAGGCGCTTTTTCATTCTCTACTGCTAATCTAAATCTGAAATGGCTTTTAAATCGTGTGTGTGTGTGTGTGTGAGTGAGTGAGTCATGCTTACAGGAATGCTACGAGACCCATAGAAGATGGTTATATCATGCTGCTGTATAAGGTTACCCAGAGTTAAACTTTATCTCAGCTTCTTTATCTCAATGTTTTGTTTTCTGTGTACTGAACATTTGCTACAGTAGGGTCCACAATTAACCTGTGCATGCATGCATGTGTGCATTCATTAATTAATTTATTCATTCATTCATTCACATTGAGTTCTAGATAAAAATATCCTAGTTAGCCTTTTGATGTTAAATTAGTAATTCAGTAATGTTCTTATGCTAAAACATTGTGACATGTTTTCTTTAGTAGATGGTTTGTATGTTTATTTATTTATTTTATTATTATTATTTATTTATTTTTTTTTTTTCATTTAAATCTCACATCAGAAAATGATTTTAATTGCTCATCAAATCCAATTTCTACTCACGTTTGGCACTGGGCGAGTGTTTATTTTGGATTCTGGATGAACCAGTCCTCCGGTGTACACCCAGAACACCCTTCTATCACATACATGCACAGACACACACATTCACTTCACCACTTGTGCAACACTTTTCAAATTGCTCCTCTGAGAGCCTAATCACTTGACAGGTGTGTACATTCCAGAAGAATCTTCCGGTCACATCGACCGACCTGCCGTTTATTTATTTACATATTCAATGTGACTACCTGCCCCTCAGGAATTTTCGTGTCCCAGTTTCCCCATTGAGAGAATCAGACGGTGGGCTCAGGCTCCTCTGAGCGCTGGCCCCTGCTTGGCTCTCAGGAGGTGGAGCTCTGCGCGCTAGACGGGCAGATGCTCAGTGCTGCTGAGGGAACCGGTGCCCGGAGGGAAGGCCACAGAGGCCCCAAGTCATCCATCTGCTTTTATCAACTCTTATTTAATGCATGCAAGGAGCCCCTCCACCCCCATCTCCCCCTGCCCACCTCTCACTTTCTCTGAATTTTAGACTTGTTTTAATGTACTCTCCTAAGATTGTTAAGTCAGCTGCTGTAAACACTGTCTTTTATCCTCCACTTGCCTTTGCCCTTGTCTCACCCACTAGTTCTGATGGGATAAAACATGTAATGGTGATAAAAGCATGGGCCTTTGGGTGTAGAGGCTGAACGGGAGTGGTTGAGGTGAATGTTTGGTTCACAGTGTCGTAAGATGCCCTTTTCTTGTCTCTCACTCTTTGTAATCCCTTCGCAGGTTGCAGCAGGACCTGGAGCAGCCAGTGGCATTCCTCCACCACCAGCAGGTGGCATTGCACCTCCTCCTCCACCGCCCCCTCCACCGCCCCCAAGTGGAGGTATGCCACCTCCTCCACCTCCTCCTCTACCTGCATCTCTGGGACCTCCTCCTCCTCCTCCTCCACCACCTCCACCCGGCTGCGGACCTCCACCTCCCCCTCCACCTCCTGGAGGAGGGCCGCCCCCACCTCCGGGTATGCCTTTGGCTCCTCCTCCGCTTGTTGTCCAGCTGCCTTATGGGCTGGTGCCCAAGAAGACCTACAAACCTGAGAGTGTCATGAAGCGGGTGAACTGGTCCAAGGTAAGAAAGACTAAGACACTACTGAAGCTTGAGCGATTTAAAAACACATGTGTTCTGACAACCAAATAACACACTCCAAGGTCAGTAGTAAATTGCAAATATTGGCAGTAATTTAGCCTTCCCAGCGTGTAAAAGGAAGACTAGAAGAAAGGATGAAAAAGAGAGTTCAAGACTTTTTCAGTGGGAGTTGATGGTCCAAAGCCTACGAGTACATGCAGCTTATTAAAAAGAGCGTTGAGCCGTGAGACTCACGACTCTCCACTCTGCCTTCCTTTCAAGATATCGGGCTGTAAACTATTTCATTAGCTCAAGTGCCCTTGCATACACATTCTGGCCGTAATTGAATACAATTTCTGACGAAACAAACGAAACAAAACAGAACAAAAATACATAAACAATATTGAGTAATCCTCCAATTTCAATTTCTATAGGTCAGCATGTTGTCTTTTTTCTTTTAACTCTCAATCATTAATTTACCAATCGCCTTGGGAACTTTAACAGTCTGAAAACTAGATACATTTTTTTGTTACTTTTTAATGCTTATGCTCGACCTTGTCTTTAACTCATGTCACAGTGCAGAGATGATAAACTCCTCCACAAAAAGCAGTCATATAAAAAAGAAAAAAGTAAGAAATCTCAGTAAGAAACTCAATTAGCAATCATACATGCATAGTATAAATCAGGGCTACTCATCTCTGAAAAGCTCAAGAGCCACAAAGAAGGATCCATTTAGCCCCAAGGGCAACACATTTTTGTGGTAATGCTTTTATATTTATGAGGCTGACTTTGTGTGGTTTGCAGTATAGGCAAATTACAGTGAGTTGTATTATATTGTATATTTTCCATATTGAAAAAAAATATTTATACATCTAAATAAATGTTTATGCTCACTAAAGCTGCATTTGTTTGATCAAAAATACAGTAAAACAGTAGTGAATGTTTCTATTTTAATTTATTTAAAAATTTTATTTATTTATGTGAAGGCAAAGTGAATCCTTGTAAAATCATTTTAATATGCTAATTTAATGCATTTCTTGATGCATGAAGCATTTCTTGTTATCACAGATGTAAAACATTTTGTGCTGCTTAATATTTTTGTAAAAACAATTAAAAGATTATTTTACTGTCACTTTTGATCGATCTATTGAATCCTTGCTGAATAAAGTATTCATTTAATTAAAAAAACAAAAAAAAAAAAAACTTTTAAATGATTGTGTGTGTCTGTGTGTGTGTGTGTGTGTGTGTGTGTGTGTGTAGGTGTGTGCATATATAATTAGTGAATTAAATACTATACAAGTGAATTAGTAATTTTAGTATCTCACTTGATTATTTTCATTGTTTATTTTGATTAATTTAATTTTATTATTTGCTTATTTTTATAGACTTGATAGACTCAAATATAAATATGACAGGATTAGCCATGTTTGAAGTAGTTGACATATAGCTGAGTCGATAAAATATTATAGTAAAATATTGAAGATTTAAATTTGTGCTTATAGTTTATTGACATACGTCAAGGTGATGTCATGATTTTCTCTGCGATCTCTGAGGTGTCATTATGCTGACGTGTTGGTGATAGGTAATGGAGAGAGTGAGAGAGGATGAAAATGAGAATGCTAATCAGTTTGTATCTTGCTATTTTAAATCACCCACTTGAGGCCCCTCCATCTTTCACAACATAGGAAGATAACAGCCAGACAGTAAAAGCAGCCGGCAGCAGTAAAGTCGGGAAACACTCAAGCCCCTGCACTCCTCCCAATCTTTCCCTAAAGCATGTAACGGACTTTCAAATAGCCACATCGGACATTATTGCCTGGAGGTGCTGTAATGTAATTTCTCTAACCGTTAGAACACCCACACAGGGGAGCCGCACTCCTTTATGGAAAAGTAAATGATTGCTCGCATCTGCGGCTAAGACCGTTTGGAACTGCTCGCTTTCTGCCCAGAGATGGGTGTAGTCGCCCAAGGCGAGAGGAAGCTACAGTATTTCTCTCTGCTGCTTGAGCATGAGCAAGGTCACCCTTGCTGAGCCTTGTGTTAATTACTCTGTTTGGAAGAGTCATGTTTTTTTTTGTTTTTTTTCACAAGTGCCCTTATGAGGCAGCGCACTAATGAGACTGTTCGTTTCTCACTCTGTCAGTCTCTGTGTATTTCCACTGTTCTCTTGGATTTAGTGAGATTGTAAATGCAAGCTGATACCAATACTATCTGAAGAATCAAACATTTCACATCGTTAGACATGCATTTCCATAACCCTATAATATTAGCAAATACTGTATTATAAATATTTTGAATATTATTATTAAAAAAAAATGTTTGGGGTACATTTTATTTTGCAAATCAATTAACTTTACATGCTAAACAGACTTCATCCATGTTTGGCTAGGTGTGACAATTTTTAGAATTCTGGCTTCAGAGACACTTCAATTTATGTGTTGCAGACAGATAGCAGCTGAATTTAGAGGGGGTGACGATGTTGCTCAAAGCAAATAGTTTCACAAATAATTTACTGATTTATCTCTGAAAATACTTCACACAAGAATAAGCCTAGTGTGTAATCGAGAGGCATTTGGACTTCCTGTGTTCTGGTCTGGTTCTCTGGTGACGACACACAAACTGAACTATATAATTTTCTTTAAAGCTTATATTGCGGTTAAGGAAATTACCAGCTCTCATTTTATAATGAAAGAGAATACAAAATGTGTGTTTATCCATAAATCCAGTGACTCCTTGTGGTTCTGACAGTCCCTTAAGCTATTGTATCTATATTCTAATCATATCCCACAAAATTCTTGGAAATAGTATGCATATACTTCTAGTTGTTGGGCTGCAATTATACAAATTACAGCAACAATGTACACTGAGATTAAGAAAGAAATGTCTTTGCAAAGGTGTAATTTCATGCCAAACATAACCTCTCATTTCCTTTTCTTTCGAGTTTGATGTGTGATGTGTTGATTGCAGAGTAAAAGAAAAAAAAAAAAAAAAAAACATAGCATGACAGTTTCTCATTGAAACACCTTGTGGTGATAGACATTGAGGTCTGTCTGTCTGTCTGTCTGTCTGTCATCTACCTGTTTGTCTGTCTGTCTTTACTTCTTTCTATAGTTCTATCATTCTGTCTTTCAGCTGCATTTTTGAAAGCAACAATGTATCTTCAGGCAAGTCGATCCTAAAAAATATGTAGTTTTGCACTTTAATAAAGATATCAGTGCACTAAACTGGAGGTTCTTGTGTATGTATGGAGATATCTTTAAATTTTCCTTCAGCAAAAGACAGTAGCTTTAAAGTCTTAGACTTTAAATTCTTTAAATTCTGCCAGCACCTAATTTATTGCATGCACACATGTTGGCTTTGACGTGACGAGTAGCACAGTTGAATTCCCTTTTGCTAGTGTCTTAATGAAGCGTAGAGAATGAGCCAGAGATGATGAGGGGGAGGAGGTTACTATATGTAAACCGTAAGTGAGAAAATACATAGTTTAAACTGCCACCTCTCTTCACTTTGATCCTGATTCTAATCCCACACAAACAGAGACACACACAAAGGATGGGCACATATTTTCTAGAATAAGAACAACATATTTTCACAGTCGGTGAGTTGTCTGAATGACTAGTTGACTGATCAGTTGTAACACACATTGATATGTACTGTATGTGTGTATTGACTAATTGACTAGTTGTCTATCATGCCAAATATCTACACAAACATACACACTATAAAATGCAAATAGAGTTCAAATTGCTTGATCATATTTAGCAGTGTATATTCAGGTATTCATGCTGCTGTGTGTGCGCGCTTAAGTGTGCATTGGTGCTCGCTTGCTGTATTCCTGCTGGTGTTTGATGGAGTTTTTCTGTGTTTGCAGATAGTGCCTCAGGAGATGGCGGAAAATTGCTTTTGGCTCAAAGTCAAAGAGGAGCGGTTTGAGAGCACGGACATGTTCGGCCAGCTTTCACTGTCCTTCTCTTCTAAATCCAGAGGTAAGGACAACCTGCTTTGCCTGTCCTTCTAATCACATATGAACATGTCGTTTCAGCTACACCGATGGCTACTTTTATTCCTTTCAAACTTTTGGAAACCAGTCGTCTCTGTGAAATGTTAATTATCTTTATAAAGCTGTCTTGGTTTCACCATAACTTCCTTTTTTCATAGGGTCTGTACAATCAGATTAAGGAAGCGTTTAGCTCTGTGCCAATTAGCAGAGCTGCAGAGTTGGAAGTGTGCTTTACATGTCAGCACAGAGTCAGTTTACAAAGCATCCCTCTTCCTTCACGGGATCTGTACTCTAAGCGGCTGTGGGTTTCGATAGGAGCAGAGGACAGACATGCTTGGTTAGCTTGGCTGCCTTTCCGCTTCACTGGAAGCCCCCCGAGAGACAGTAAAGAAGAAAGCGCGCAAGAGAAAGTTACAGTACAGAGAGTTGTACTTTTGTTTTGGCCAGTTTGTTTCTTTGCTTCCCTTGTTTATTCACACTGCTGGAGAAGGATAAAGTGGATGTTTCCTTCGGCAAGGCAGCAAGTTGAACCTTTGACAGTGAATGCCCTTTGTAGATTTTAATGTCTGTTCCATAAAGGGGCATTGCAGAGGGCCTGTCAGACTTTGAGCACAATTGAAGAGTCTGTTCATGTGTGCAGCAGTGGTCAGATGATCAATCATTGAAGTGAACTGATCTGAGAGCAGATTGACCAGGCTCTGTGGAGTTTGCTAGCGTTAGCCCACTGGCACAGCTCCAGATAACAATAACTCCTCTTATTCTCCAGTATTGACATTATATCGGTCTGTTAAACTCCATCCAGCAACACTTTAAGCCTAATGTGGTGGTTTAAGATGTGCCTATATAACTTTTGAATATAACCGTTGCTGATTGCTACTGGGGTTTGTGCTTTCTCTTGCTTTCTCTTGACGGTGACAAAAACACAGTCTGTTCCTGTGAAGCTGAATACCTTTTTTAGATATAATTGTGTTTAGGTTTCAGTCTTCTACACTTTGTATTTTTTCTTTATTTTTTCTCTGCAAAGGTGTAGGTTTTATAAGTAAGAGTTGAGGAGTTCCTCAGGGACCTATCTTTGGCTCAGTTCCTATCAATTACGCCTGGAGCATACCCACTGACTCGTCTCTCCCCAGGTCTGTTTCTGAACCCTAACTGCACGTCTTCATGAATGAAATATGCTTTTCTGTGTTTGATAGTTGTAGCTGCTCTTTTTAGTTGAAGCTAGAATTCTGAAAATCTAGCTTTGAAGTGTGTAAGATGCGATTTGGACCTATTCTGGAAACTTTTACACAACGGGTAGAACCTTACTTCCTCGTACCACTTTTAATTAAAAGATTATTAACCAATGGTAAACCTCATCACTGAAAAAGACTGAAAGGGAAAAGAAGACAAAATTATACTACTTTTAACTGTGCCATCTGACGAGTGAGTTTCAGTGTACTGCCAATATTGCATCTCTAAAATATACTTTCACGCCACCAGTTGGAGGAGGTGGTAGGTGGTGTCCTCACCCTGTCGCCCAGCGTTTTTTGAGACTTGTGCAGCTGGCAGTCTCCAGGGATGAATTACTTTGTAAGGCCTCGCAGATGCTTGGTTTTGCCACACACTATAAATCCTCATAGCAAAGCTGGCAGAGCAGTCATTGGTCAAGTTTTGCTTCATTTGTCTGCGCAACTGCTGCTTTATTTATGTAGTGGTGAATGTGGTCCGCCGACTAACAGTGCCAGGGAAAAGCGTTCTAGACGACCCACTCATAGCTAAAACGTCTGTCTGGAGACTGCCAGGTAATGAACGATGAGTCAAGGAGGTGTAAATGCGTTCTTGCCCTCTGTAAAATATACAAAACAAGCCTCCGTTGTCTAGTTTTCCCCAGAGTGCGAGTCTTACTGGTGTTTGAGATTTGGTATTTGCCCTGCTTCATTTCGCGTTCCTTTTTTTCCGCTACACCACAGAATCTCTTTCTCCCCCATTGCTCAAAAGGCCTGGTGTTAAAGACCCCTGTGGTGAAAATCAAGTTTTTAATGTTGTTTATATATCTGTTTTTTTTATTTATATATATATATATATATTAAAATTAAATTAATTAGTTAAGTCCATTGCTGAGTATGTTCTTCTTAAAACTGCAGTGTACCAAAGATTGTCTCAGAAACGCGGTTTGAAATCGCCCTTGTTCTCTGCGTCACAGATATGTTGTAACCAATCCAGTCAATGTGCGGAGTGGTCTTTAGCATATCGAAGCAGGGGGGTCTCAGGAGAAACCAGGTTATATTTTTCTGCGGGTATGAAAAATCGTGTGCATTTAGCAATATAGTGGGTGAACTGTGTATATTACAATGTTATGATGAACTATATGCCTTTCTCCACTGATGTTCTAAGTTGTTCAAAGCGTTTGTAAGGATGCTGTTTTTTTGAAGGCAGCTATCTGACTCTGAGATGGCGAACGGGAACATGGTTTGTGTATCATTAGCAACACATTATTAGCTGTTTGATAACGTAGTCAAGCAAATGGCTAATCATACTGTTATGTGTCTGACGTTGTAGAGAGCGATTTATAAAACACATTACCATTCTGATACATCGACTCGTAGACGACCCTGTATAATTCACTCTTCCACTTTTTCTTTTGAGTCAGTTTCTGGTTCAAACATATATGGTTGAATTAAACCAATATTTCCATTTGCCATTGTGCAGCATTTACTACAGTAAAGTTGACAGAGTTGATCAGGTATTCTGATCTGGTGTGAGGGAATGGAGGCGGGGACTAATTTGCATATTCATGGATCCGCGTATACTAAATCAAGCAAGGGTGTAGAGCTATATTCAAGTTAAAGAAAAGAAAAAAAAAGACTTAAATATGTAATTTTGGTGATCAAAGGTGAGTTTTAAGGTATACAGTTTTTGACTACAGGGGGACTTTAAGTAGCTTTTAACAAAACAAAGATGTAGTGATCAACAGAAATTTTAAGCTCTAGATCCATGTTTTTTTTTTTTTTCTTCTTTTTTTTTTTGAGCATCTGAGAAATGGGGCCAAATATTGACATAATGCAAGTTAAAGCAAGTGTTGCATCGTGCAAGCAAATACCATACATCGGCATAATAACATTAATAACATTTGCAAGTCGTTAGTTGCTTAACACATTATTTTGCAACCTTTTTCAAATGTTGCAATCTATTTCAAACACTAATATTTTGGAAACTGTGTAAGCTATGTAGTTTGTGTAAATTTCTCCCATCAGTGTAGAAAGTGTACTGCTCTGTTAGACTAGTTAAATTATTGATAATATTGTGAAATCAAACATCTAAATGATCACAGATTTTGAGGGCAAGTGGAATAATAGTTTTTGTTGATCAGCGAGCTATTTTGGTGCTTTTTATTTTGAACGTGGACTAAAATTTCAGAACACTAGCATGCAACTTAAAGAGATTACCTATTTTTGTCTTATACTGTCAAATTAACAATATGGAATATGTTTGAGACTTATAGACTGCCATGTGCCATCTGGGGGGCAGTTTGTCTTACCAGTGTTTGACCACAGTTTGAGAACGACTGATATAAAGGAAATACTCACTACTTGTTAACTTGTTTAATCAATGGTCTATCCTCTGCAAACATGCTCAGGGCTTGATCTTTTGAGGAAAAACTGTGCCTTTTCGCCTTCTAGAATAGCATGACTGTCTAAGTCACCACATGTCAATACATGCTTCAGAAGCTGCATGAACATTTTCAGAAATGCAGTTTAGACCTCATTTAAATCCTCTTCTTTGTCAGGTTTTATTGTAATGTTGTTTTCCTTGTAGCCACAGCTGCTTGGCCTTTCCACCCCCTCTATCACACACTCTTATTCCCTATTTCCCCCAGACTCCCTTCGCTTGGTGGTATCAATCAATGGTTCTGCTTGTGTTTCTGCTTGGGGGATCAAATCGGATACACTGGTGAATTGAGTGTGTGGCATGGCCTACTGCATTTGAAAAGCAATTCAACGCCTCCGCTTTTATGTGCCGCTGAAATAAGATGGATGCTGGCAAAACTTGCTCCTCCTCTCGCCCTAATAGGTTTTCTTCACCATTGACATATGCTCTCAAGAAAATAGAAGTCTAACTCTCCGGCTCGGTGATGACATGTTGCTTTTGAAATATAAACCACATCAGCACCACCGTCCTCTTTAAATGGTGCATCATATGAATTCTTACCGAAATTTGAAGTCACAGCAGCACCTGAACACTTCACTGATATTCTCTGTGATCGCACATACTCCTCCTTTTTCCTGCTTGGTGAGGAAAGCTGTGTTTTTTGCATCGGTTTGAAGTGCAAATTGATGTTGAATGAAGTCATAGCTTTTTTCTGTCACATACATAGAACAGTTACTATCAGCAATAACCTGAAATGGATGATTTTTTTTTTTTTTTGTAGGAGGTACTGCTTAGCCCCACTCTTGTCTGTGGCTCAGGCAATAGATGAGTTTGATCTGGGTAAATTAAGTGCGATGGGGTGGTGAAGATCGCTCCTGGCTGCTCCACAGATGGAGCTCTGAAGCGAGATCTAATGAAGATGTATTTTAATAATTGGTGTCAATGCTGAAGTAATTCATGAAGAAGGAGGAGCCCAGGGCGGCACTTGACCTCTAAAAGGAGGACTACCATAATTTTTGTCTCTTAATGACCAGTGAGCCTATGATGAGAGAGAAAGATGAAATGAAAACCAATGAAAAGCAAGTGAGGGTCAAGTTGTGGAGTTCCATATATCTCTCCCAGAATCAGTGGTTAATATTAAATCATGCCCTGCATGATAATATAGCAGCAAATAGAAGAACAACAGTTGTCAAACGACTCAACATTTTTTTCACAGTATTTGCATTTGCAAACAAAAATATAAAATGTATTCAAAATCAAAAATAATTACAGTTGACTGCATATACAAGTACTTGCTGAAAAACCCCCAAGTTAAATAATTTAAGATATCACCAAATTGTAACAGATGTATAAAGCATTCAATAGGCATTTAAAAGTGGCTTCAAAAGTTAAAATATTGTTTGTTTTCCATCCATTGTGTAGTCGAGTTGTGTCAGTCTTTTTTAGAGACTAAGGGACTGTTCGAACAGGTAGCATTTTCAAATTTTGTCTGCACTATTGTTTATTTTGTTGGTCTATGTAAAATCTTAGGCCGCTGTGATATGTCATGCTGTTTTTCAGTGTGGCTTTGTGGAGGTGCATTGTCTGTACAAGCAAATGGAGTTACTACAGACTTACAAAAGCATAAAAGTGGTAGTTTAAGGTTAAAATGTGCTGGTATAACATTTATTTTTAGCCAGTTGTGCTTATCTTTTCCCCCTTGTAATTTTATTTTAATTTAGTTTAGTTTAGTTTAGTTTAGTTTTTCAATCACATTACAAAATCACATTGAAATATTAAATTTACAGCCCTATAGTGATGTTAATGAATGTTTCTGGGTCTTTTCTTTTCTTTTCTTTTCTTTTCTTTTCTTTTCTTTTCTTTTCTTTTCTTTTCTTTTCTTTTCTTTTCTTTTCTTTTCTTTTCACAAGCTGTGTACATGAACATGGAACGTTTGTTTGTTTATTTATTTACTTATTTATGCATTTATTAATTCATTCCATTTTGTAAACGTAATTTAATATTTAACAGACATGCCACAATGTCAAATAAAGCAGAATGCACTTGCTCTTTAGCTGTTGATTTTATGTATAGAAGAATTGTGATTTTTGCACCTATTCATATTCAGTGTCTCTTTAGATCGTCTGCCAGCTATGTGAGGCATCAATGTCAGATTTTACTTTTAAAAACATGGCTGTGACTCAGGACCCCAGCTCCCCCGCAAGGAGCCTGGCATGGTCCCCCTTTATCAGCCAAAATTTCATCAAATTCTCTGATCAACTGTTTCCACTCCTCCCTCCTTCTTAGTTTACTGACATCCTTGTGTGCCCCCGCCAAGGCTTAATCCTTGTGCTGTGGAGGGTCCTGAAATGACCTGGACACTTTAATGATGGAATCGGCCCTAACCTGTTTGTGATCAGATGCCTCAGATATGCTGCCCACTATACTGTTTCAATACAGAGAGATCTTACACCAGGTTTTTACCCCTGCATATCATAAACACTTGCTTAAATCCCTACCCAGACTATTAGATATAAGACAGATATATTTATATATATATATATATATATATATATATATATATTTTTTTTTTTTTTTTTTTTTTTTTTTTTGCTTGAATTGCCTTGTCAGTTTCAAGCCTGTAATCTGTTATGACAGCAGTGTTTTGTCTTAGAAAAAGGACATTAGGTATTACCATGTAGAGGCATTACCACGAACAGACACAAATGTATTTTATGTAACATAACAGATCTCACTATCAAAGGAAGCTGGAATCCTTGAGGTTTCCATACTGGGCTTTATAACACAGGACCACCACCTGATTAGAATTATGTTTATTTCCATACCAGCCAATCCCGTTACGCCCTGCGGCAGATGAATGCGGGACGCGGTGGAATTGTTCTCCAGCCTGGCTCATATTAACAGCTTGGTCTTAATGCCACAGTAAAATAATAAAGGAGGCTTTTGATAAGCAGCATGCTAAAGCGCTTTGAACAGGGGGTTAGATCATTCCACTTGTCTCCCCTAAGGACAGAGCTGTTTATTGCTGATGCTGTTTATTGCGAATGGAAGCATCTGCCAGTTCAGCTCTGTCCACATGACTCTGGCCCTCTCCCTCCTCTCTCTCTTTCTCTCTTTCTCTTTCATCACTCCAGAAAATCACTCATCCTCAGACGTCAACATATCCATCTGGACCCAAGGCTACCCAGTCTTGCACTAAAAACTCAAGTGCACACAACATGCACACACTATTTCTCTCAACACACACGTTTGATGGCACACTCTTTCTGTCATCAGATCACTACTGGTTTTGGCACCTGCACTTTTATAAAATCACAGCTTTTTTCTCAGCTGGTGTATATAGCAGCAATGGCTTCAGAGACAGTGGAGACATACCTCTTTGGAAAATTGTAAATTTATGATGCAATCATTTTCAGATTGTATTGCTGATTTGAAATGTTATTGAAACAGTTATTCTTCAGTCTCCATAGAAAATGATCCCACTGAAACGGACCAGCAATGAACCAACTTGCCTTAAAGTGATACTTGTGTACCTTTGTGACCTTGAAGCTTGGATGTAGATTTTTGCTCTCTTTTAATTAATTTCTGCTGATAGCAGAGGACTTTATCGAATCTGCAGTGTTAATTCCAAAATAGAGTTGCTTTCTGGTGGCATGCTTCTGAAAAGAAAGCGATTTCTCTAATTGCTCTCATGCGCAGAGCCAATTTGTCTCAATAAAGCCAATGTGGCCCATGCTAATTTTTCTTTGTTTGCCCACTGTGCTCCGCCTCAGCCTAGGCCCACAGTCTTGCTCATTTTTGCCGTTCTCTAATAAATCACATATGCAGGAAAATTAGATAGTTAAATATTAATGGGCTGTAATGAGTTTATTGTGCATTAGAGAGGCCACAGGGGGTGACCTGGATACAGAAGTCGGTGCATTTTGAGAAGGACACCCCACCGTTCCTGGCTCATATCGCTACACTTGGATGTCCCACTGACTTTAATCATCTTATCTCAGAGGGGAGCAATTTGGGCAACCCCTGCACTTAACAGCCCATTTGAAAATACCACCATGCCGTGCTACCTGTCTCAAAGAAACTCTGAAACTTTCAATGAAGTCTTTGCCTCATAACTCCTCATTTGGGGCATGTTTAAGTGCAAGTTTTTGCTTGCCGCTTATATCATGGACTTTTGAGTAGGCAGTGGAAGTTGTTTTTGTCTGCTTGATTTCCCCTGAGAAAGTTAAAATCATGGTACACAACTGCAACAGGATGTCCAAATCCAGTTTGAAGTCTAAAGAGGTCTATGAAATGTGATAATTATGTGTTATACATTGAATAGCTTTTAAATATATAAAGCTTCTTCTCAAGCTGTTAAGCCTGAGATTAATGAAAATTTTCTGGCGGAATATCTTTTAGCTAAACAAGTCGTATTATCTTAACAAGTACTCACTATAAGACAAGAATCCTTGTTTAATTTCCCAGGAAAGAGAAAAGTAGACATTAGTGTGGACATTCTGATTTGTTCAAAGAAAGAACATTTATATTCATAGGCTTAATCTCTGTGTCATGATTCTAGTTTTGTGTTTGCTGATGATCTCATGTTCGGTACAGTAGTGTGGTTTGATTGAATGAGCTAAGACTGAGATGAATAGACCCTGCATTACCAGATCATTTACAGTTCTCTCGTCAATATGAGGTACATGAATAATCAACAGCTCCTCAAAATAGTGACGTGTGCCCTACACATGCAGCCTAAAGGGAGTGAAAATAAGACTGAAATAAGAAAATGAAAACAACGGCACATTACAGAGGCATATGGTCTCCCGGGCAGATGAGAAGAGGAGGGAGAAGCTTTATTTTTTTCTGCCGGGTTTGACAGTGAGAGACGATGTATTTAGGCTGGAGTCACATCCTCTCAGGCCCTGCGGGGGTCCTCATCAAACCTACTTCCACAATGAGGCATCCCAAACGTGGGTACGGGAACTCTGCGTACCCCAGAGAGATGTGCCCCGCTCATGGCGTGGTGATGGGCGTGTTTCTATCGCTGCTGCGGTTTGGAGATATTCATGTCTGCATATGTTAATGGAGCTACTTCCCCAGTGAAACTTACATTGCATATGAGAGAGTGCTTGAATGCAGTAATATCTGCAAATCTTTCTTAATCAGTTTGTTCTGTGGATCACAAGGTTGCGTGTCGTTTCATACTTAAATAGATATTTTGTGTCTATACAGATTAGCATAACACATTTTAAAATGAAGTTATTGTCATCCAGTATTTGAATGAAATTGCATTGACTTAAACATAAACTACATAAACTGAAGATGTGAGACAGAATCTGTTTAAATGTATTAAAATATACAGTCAACACAACTATTAAAAAAAAAAATTCCTTATAGACCTCCTCTATAGTGTCAGCATCATTCAAATGCATTTAGGTTTTATTTACTTTCCGCTCGGTTTGTTTTCTTTTTTTTCTGGTCATGTTATCAGTGGTAATTGCCAGCATAGACTTTTATCTAAATGTTACATTTCCCAGACTGCAACTTTATTGGCTGTTCGAGCAGTTTGACTTCTAATTTCCATACAAATCAAAAATGGTGCAGAGGCCACATCTCGGTGTGATCCTCTCCCCCTGCTCTCCAGGCCTGTGTGGTGACGTCTTATCATGTTTAATTTGTCCCCGAGACTCTGAGGTGGAATTGGTTCAGGGTGGCGAGAGAGTGTGGAAAGAGGTCTGAAGAGTAGATGGGACGACATGCTCGCTGCCCCCCCACACCCACCCCCCCAACCTCTCCTCTCGCCCGCCTGTCGGGTAAACAATCCCGGTGCTGCGTGCTCAAGATGGAGCCTTGCTGAATATCAACAACACACTCTGCGGTGTAAAAAGCCTCTTCTTCGTGGAAAGCTGATTGGAGACCACCATTACAAAGACAGTTTGGAGAAAGGAGAGTAAGTTGCTTCTCAAGTGCTTCTCGGGTAGCTGCGTTTACACAGACCCTAATAATCTGATGGTAATCGTACTAGTAGCACAATCAGATTAAAAAAGTCACATATAACCACGTCAATCGGAATTAATTGGCCAGATCTGATTAAAGTTTGTTTTGGATTGTAAAGGGTGGTTTATTCAGAGGACATGTAAACACTTGATCGGATTAAAAACCGAAGCTAGAGAGTACTGAGTATGTGCAACGACGTAGAAATGGCGTAATGACGTATGACGCACGGAACGAGCTGTCAATGTCCTGTCATTCTGAAATTCTCTTTCCACTCATCGTCTGTGAAGTGGATCAGGACAAGGTCCCACCAGTCCTTGTTTCAGACTCTCATCCACAGGCGACTGGTTTTCTCGCTAATTCTTAATGCCATTAATACATTACTTGTGAACACAAAGAGTTATTGAATAGTTTCAGAAAATTTCTGCAATACAGAAACTGTACTGCACTTGTTGTATGAACCACTTTTATGGTATAGTATTTATTTATTTATTTATTTTTTGTGCACATCCATGGTAATTGTATGTAACTGTAATTTCATAGAGGAAAGGAAAAAAAAAAAAGACATTTAGTTAATTTTCATTCAGCTTGTTTTGGAATGTGCATGTTGACTGTTGTTGAATTTCAGCATGAACCAGAGATTGTGTTCAACTTTTTGAGTAAAATGACCGGGACTTAATTTTGGCGTTCAGGAACTGATAGGATCATTAAATTGTCGGAGTTTGCTAATTGTCAGTATGGGGTAGATGTAAAGAGTTGGGAATGCTTATTATTTATTATAAATACTATAATAGTAATATAACAAAAATAAGAATGGTCAGTTTTAATTTTATGGTGCCTTTAAACGTCTGTCTTCAAGGCCTGATTGCTATGGATCCTTCTTGCTCAATCTGTGTCCTTTTTTCTCTCTCCCTGTTTTGTTCAATCACCATTTCAGTCCTCTTCTTTGAATGCCTGTGAGAGTTTTCTTGACCTCTCGCCAGCAAAGATCAGCTTTTGAGGTCTTCAGTTGATGTATGAGAGCCATATGGTCTAACAGCTCGACCCTTTCTCTGACATTTTGTATCTTATTTGTTTCTGCTCTCCTGATCTCTGACCTCATGTTTATCTTGACCAACTCTAAATAGTGCTCATTTGGCAGGAAGCAAAGAATGAAAGAAGATAAGTCTCTTTATTTTCAACATAAACACTGCCTTAAGGAAACATTCTATATGAATCAGAACATTCATGTTTTTTAATTTTTTTTTTTTTTTTAATCTTTCCCTCTGGATTTTGAATGTTTTATTAAAATATGTGTTCTTCCTACACTTGATAGTTGTCTGAGGCCTAAGGCCATTTGTAAATACGTAGTATGCTTAACATTGACAGCCATTAGTTTAATAACATTCAGTTGTAATTATGAGGCGTATGAGGATGTAGTGGTATTATTTTGTGCATGCATGAAAAATGCCAGGTTGGATTTTAAACCGGTTTGAAATGTGTCATAGCATCTACAACAATTCTGAGTATCTCACAATCCCTCACACTAGTTGATGATGGACACACGCTGTGAATTGGAAACAAACTGGAGGTTTTTGTTGCAGCCTTAAAACATAAAAGAGCGACAAGCTTTTTGTCTTTTAGTGTACGCTAAGCTTTACTTAGACTCAAAGTCAGCAGAACAGTAGATACCTATTTATGCACTCTTTCTATCTGCCTCTCTCTTCCTTACCTTTTTTCTTTCCAATTTTCTAAGGTGTCGGTCAGCCCTTGGCAGTGGACAGGTGGAAAGTGTTTGTGTCTGTGGTTTGCTGCTTAGATGCTGATACAAGCCTCCATCCTGGCACATTTTTCCCCCCTCGTCTTGTCACTAAATCCATTCGTAGACAGCCACAGGGTGCAATATAGAAAGCATTTCATCAATTGTGACTGTGAATGGGATTGACTCCAAACTTTGATCCAGCAGCTAATTGTCAACTTTACAGCAGATTAAATGCAGAGAGAGAATAAAGTGGTTCCAAGAAGTAAACTTCAGAATGTATAGATGTGTTTGCAAGATTAATAACAAGGTATCAAATCCAGTGGCATTTATTTTAATACATTTAAGCCCAAAGTGTACCACAATAAATTGGAGGAATGAGTCCAAAATCAACATAAACCATTGTGTTGATCATGAGATATTCCTCACAGAGTTACAACACATAAAACTCCACAGGCGCACATTGCTAAGTAAAAATAAATGGAGCTTTTACGTGAAGTTTTTCACTCGTAACTTCAGAAACATGTTCCGATCCTTGAAAATGGCACATCATTACTTATAGCGGATGCTCCCGATTGAAATGAGTCCAAAATCAATTGTGTCATTCATGAGATATTCCACACAGAGGAAAAACTATTTTAAAATGCCTTCTGGGTGTAAGGGCTAAACAAAAAGTCTACCTTGGTTCTTTTAATTACTTCATGCTATCACCACAAGATTTGATCCAGATGCAACTTACATGTAGAGGAACTTCACCAAATTTTCCTCCTAACTTATTTTCTCTCACGAGTTATTGCATGTCATATAAGAAAGATATGTAAAATTATTATATATATATATATATATATATATATATATATATATATATATATATATATAGTCTTTTATCAGCAGTTTCACAGCGTGAGCATGTCCAAATGTAATGATTTTTTATTTATTTATTTATTTTTTTATAACTTTTCTGTCAAACCATACTTGCCTAGAGTTATGTGTCTTTACTTTTGTGTATGTCACTCAGAAAAAAAAACAAAAAAACACCAACTCTGCCTTCAGGGCTTAAAGGGTTAAATAATATATATATATATATTTAATATATATAAATATTTATTTTTATTTATTCATGTCCATAGTATGGTTACTCTGTGTTACTCTCCAGTGTTAGCATTTAGCATTATATTATATATATTCACACATATATATATATTTATATACTAGTATGTATTAATATTATGAATTAGCTTTTATTTTTAATTGATCTTCTCTTTTCATTTTAATTTTAATTACAATTTTATTTTAATTTTAGTATCTGACACTCTCTTCCTCATCTTTTTTTTATTATTTTTTTAATTTGCTAAAGTATTGGTCTAAATTTATTATTATTATTATTATGTTATTAGCTTTTTTAAATTTTAGTTTGTTATTGCAGTTATAATACATTTCTAATTTTTGTTCAAGCTTTTCATCTAATATTTATATTTTATTCAATTTCAGTTTTATTTCAATTAACAGTTTTAGTTTAATTAACAATAACAACACTGCTCACTTACATAAAGAACTTTGACTGCTGAAAGCTCTAGATTATGATGCCTGGTTTTATATATTTTGTTTCTCATGCAATTACATTCATACATTTTTAAGTGTGACTTGAGTGTCCAGAAGTGTCCAAAACCATTTTGCGGCCACTGTATAAGGATTCTTTTCTTCTTAAGGGTTCTGAAGATGAGGCCAAAAGAGCAGATCTTCTGAATAGATCATGTGACCACTGCTGTATGTGTGCTTGTAAATTTGCATTAAAAGAGCACGCTCTGCCTCTTCTCTCCTTCCTCCACCGTCTCGGCCGAGGTGAGGCAACTTATTAACCTTTCTGAAGCCATAGGCATCTCAGGGATTGAAAGCACACTTTTGGCACGGCGTGTTAATACAAATTAACCTCACACGATTGATATGCCTTGATTCAATTTTAATCACATTTCACACCATCAACGTCAGACACTCTTGTACTTCAGCTAACATCACCTTGTATTACATTTTCTCATCAGTCCTCTGATATTTGATTAGAGACATTGGCATGACACACCAGAGTCAAACCACCGTCCACTTAAACTCCCCAGCGCCTGTTTTATTGTATGTGTATTTTACCCTCTGATCTTTAGTATATGTTGTTGTTAGATTATATGGACGAGGCCTTGAGGTTCGCCAACCCTCCTCCCACTGTAATAACAATCGAGCTGGATTGATTTGCCTGCATGCACTTCAATGCTGTTTTTCCGCTGGCGTGCAGCATTGGCATCTTGTAACGCATGTTTTCCATGCTGACGGCAGTGCTAATGGTCTATGTCATGTCAGAGACAATGCTTGACGCCTTTTCCCCCTTTTCCCATGCTGAGGCTACTGAAGCATGTTTAACTCTCCCATAATGCCAGAGTCCATTAGTCGACCGATACATAACCATCACGCAGGTGCTCAGCAGTGATGGAGGGTCTCTCAGCCCACATGGCTATTTAAACCCATTCACTCTGTCTGAAATCCAGTCAAAACGCATCACTTTCCCTTTCACTGTCTCTATCTCATGTGTTCTCCATCTTGTCCTAAACCGACTAGCGCCGTAATTGACCAGAGGGGGAGAGAGTTCAAGCTCCCCTGCGACACAATTAAAGAGCCCACGGCTGGGGCTGGGCCCAGCTGCTAGTGGAGAGGGTCACCTGCCAGCCCATCACTCTGGTCCAGAAACCAAGCTGACTGCCACGATGGAGCAATATACTCGGCCCTTCCCCATGGCCCTTTCACCATCTCTAGGCACTCGTAGATTGGAAACGGAGAGCGAATTTGCTGGTGGTTCTAACCCCAGGTGTATGCGAGCTGTATGACTGGGTTTTTCGATGGTGAGAGGTCAGCGGATGGCAGGCCAGTAATGAGGGCTGGTCTCAAGCAGGGTGAGGCAGGGAGGAAGAGGTTATAAGAGGGTGGGGGGAGAGACCAAGAGCTCTGGACTTAATTGTGTGAACATTAGCTGCAGCCCCGTCTGGCTATGTTGGCACTAGATAAGTGGTAATATGGTGGGTGTTTTGGATGTGGATGAGCCAAACTGTGCCACTGTAGATGGCATGGTGTGATTATACACATGCTGTGTGTTTATTTAAAGGCAACCTATTATGCAAAATTCACTTTTATAAGGTGTTTGTGAGAACAATCAGCCTATAATGGTAAAAAAAAAAAAAAAATATATATATATATATATATTTTTTTTTTTAATTCCCATAAAGCAGTCTCTTCAAATGCGCTGATTCAGATTTCCCCCCCTACAATGACGTCATTGTAGGGAGAAGCCCCGCCCACAGAACGTAATGATCTGTTCTGTTAGCATAGACACAGCCCTGAAGGAGAAGCACAGAGTCCGCCATTTCTGTATTCTCGCTGTAGCAGCTGGAGCTGTACACTGTCTGCGCCAAAGAGGCATTACAAGTGTTGTGTTTTGGGATGTACCAATGCACATAGACTCCCGCCATCTGAGTCACTGAGCACATCATGCTTAAATTTCATCTGGGGAGATCAAAGACTTATTTTACATCTTGTAAAATGGGGCATAGTAGGTCCCCTTTAATGTGGTTAGATAGGCTGTATGTTGGTGTGGGTTTGACTGGGTCTGTACTAATACAATCATATATTAGTATATCATGAGATTGTCACTATTTAAGATCCTTGTATACATATACATTCAAAAAAAAAAAAAAAGAGAGGAAGTTTTACTTTCCATTCTTTTCTCCTCTTCTTATGGCTAGTAAAGCAGTGAAGACGTACATCGCTTCTCCTGTTGCCCTTCGACTGGAAATTACAACCAAAAGCTGCACATTATGGCATCATATATTATATTCCAAGTTATGTTGCAGTAAAAATAGCACCAAGTGCAACTATTTGACGTCATCGACATAGAACGCACTGTTCACCTAAACAAAATGCCCATAATGTCAATTATTTATCCTTAGATTTACACACAAATCTGGCTCCTAGTATCCAATTTGTGCATGCACTGTGCATATCCATGTATGATAACATGTGTCAGTGAACTTCTGCATGTCTGTTTTCGTGTGTTTGTGTTAATGAATGCTCCCGGTGGTGTGTAATTAACGCAACAGAAAATGTCCCCGAAGGGTGAGATTAACACTGAATGCCTGAGACACAATGCAACCCTGGAGAGTAGTGAATAACGCCGCCCCGGCTCCTGGGACTTCCTGGATCTTGCCACTGTCCCTTCAGATTACTCCGCACCCGTGTCGCACTGATAGCTGCCTGTCTGCCTCCCCTCTCCACCCCTCTGGTCCAGTTGCCCATCATATCATGGTTCACCACTCACAAACACATGCTGCTTTGACTGGTAGAATGCCAACATGGGCTGGTAGCCATCCCTCGTATGCATTATGGGACAAAACAAAACCGGAAATGATCTCGCTCTGGCAGATGAAATTTTTAATCATTAACTCCAAGATTTTGGCAAATAATCTTATATTTCTCTGGTGAGGCTTATTGTAAATGCATTTAGAGTGGAGTCTTTTTGTGGCTGATGCTGATACGATTACTAGAGAGATTCAGTGCATTGACACTGTTCCTTTTATAGATGTGTGAAATAGCATCCCCCCCTTTAAAATCAGCTGTTTACCATCACAGGTTTATTTAGGATACTGGTTTTGTGGAATATGAATATATTATTGATACGTGGAATGTTCCTCACACCAAAACAAAATCAAGCAACAATATCAAGTTCTACAGAGAGACCAAAGAAAAAGTGGAAAATATAAATAAATAAATACCAATGAAAACAAAGACAATGTATTATTGAATTTGTTTTTTTATTTTTATTTTTTTTTTATCATGAATACGTTACTAACTTAGAGATGTAATTTAACTTGCTGTTTTTTTAAAAAAAAATTTTAAATTTTTTTTTTTTACTTCATCTAGATTCATTCGTTGCCATGGGAAAATGAATGAATATAGTGTCAGTGTTATTTCAGTAAGGACATTGGAACACTAGTGTAAAAGTAAGTGCTAATGGAAGGTCACGCTACAGGCAAACTGTTATTATGAGTTGTGGCTTTTTTCAAAATGCATTTGGTATACATGTTTTTTGTAAAGCTATCTCTCTTGTGTGGCACACCTCCATTTTGTGATTGTGGGAGCATGTGAAGGTGAAGGTTTTTTTTCACATGGTTATTAGAGTGCAGCTGACAGCTGTAGTTTCTCTGTTGTATTTAGATTAATAAATCACTATGATCTTTCACCTTGATATGCAAGACCAAATAATAGGGGTTAGGCCAACTTTAATGTGAATGTGTGAGACATGGACAGAAAAAGAAAAGTCTCAGACAAGTCACTCACTGTACCTCCAGGTTTGACCATGTGTTAACCCCTTTTCCTGCGGACTGCGCTCTGATTGCCCATTCAGGCAGAAGTATGAGAGTTTTCACGCTGTCTGCTGTTCCACGACACTTGTTTGTCATAAGTGAGAACTGTATGACGCGCTCCACTAACACACACACACACACACGCGAACACATACGCATCAGCTCTGCACGCACCTGTCCCCATGGCAACCAGCCTTTACTAGTCTTTGAGCTGAAACTGAATGCCACAAGTGTGTGCGTTTGCGCATGTGGCGCTTTAGAATGGGTGTAGGAGGTAGTTGAGCTAAAATGGAAGCTTGCCTAGTGGTTGCAGCATGGCTTTTGGTTCAGAGAGTGCAAAGTTAGGTTCCAATGTTAAGGTAAATTTGTAATAATAGACATGCATGTGAAACACTCTTTGAATGATATGCTAATATGCTGATTCATTATAGAAATATTCAGATAATAATTATTATCAATTATTATTGTGTTCTCAGTTATTAATTAATTTGTTTATGCATGTTGATGCTTTTTTCACTATTCCTTGCTGAATAAAAGTTCATTAATTTAAAATAATAATAATAATTCTTACTTACAATCTTTCTAACCCCACGCTTTTGAATGGTTGTGTCATGGTTTCCACCAAAATATTTAGCAGAACAACTGTATCAACATTGATAATAATAAGACATTTTTTCTTGAGCACCAAATCAGCATATTAGAATGATTTCCGAAGGATTGTGTCACTGAAGACTGGATTATAAAGCACTTATGAGCATCATTGTTACAGCCATTTCAAATGTACATGGTGATTGCTATAATTAAATATATATTTGCTTGTATGGCATACATATTAAATATGTTAAAGATATATTTAAAGAGATTAAGGATATTTTAAGCAATATTAAATATGAGATATGAAAGTTTGTGCAATAAAAATGTTATTTAGTCTTTTTGTTGTTGTTGTTGTTGTTGAAGTTAGCCTGTTCATGTGCTTCACTGAGTGTCTATAAATCTCTTTGAAATGTATCTCCTCGAGTTTTGTGGACATGACCCTAAACTAGCCTAATTATACATGGTTTATATAAGGCCAACAAGTCATTCAAACAACCTACTGACTTATCGATTTTGAAAAGTATTGCACATCCCTAACAAGAACGCAGTATTGAATGACTCAATCCACACAGAGCCTAACTCACGCAGCTTTCTGCTTTGTTTTTTGCTTTTCTATGCCTATGGTTCATGCAGGTGGTTGTTTTCAGTGGCTCCTGTAGGTGGCGCTCTTGAACAGGGGCAGGGTTTTTGATAATGCCACAGACCCTAAGAACTTGAGCACGGTATGTACATACACACCTGTGTGGCTGTATTTGTTCTGGCCGTCTGCCAGTTCCCTCTCTCATTATTCTGTCTATTATAATTAAGGAAACCCTATGATGATGCACAAGAGCACGAGAGCAGCGTGGCTGGACAGGACCATGGCGATAATGGAAATAAGGCTTGATTTCAAGCTTGTGTGGCTTGAACAAATCTGCTCTTTTACAAACTGGGCCAAATTAATTGAGTGCATTATCAGAAATGTGAATAGTTCCTTGCCAGCTGTTATACGATTCAGCTGCGACGGTCGGTGATGGCGGCAGATTGATAGTGGCGGGTTAAGTGAAAGAGAGATGGCTGGACGTGACCGTACTTTCACTGTCTTTAAAGGTCCCTGAACATGGAGATGATGACTTCTTCTTCCAGACTTTAGTTTTCCATACAGAGCATGGGGAGGGTATCTTGTCTGCATTAACACTTTCTCCTTGCAGTCACATGTTGTTGGTACACTGCTCTCAGTGTCTCCCTGGGCCGTTGCGGCTTGTCCCTGCTGTTGTGCAAGTGACAGTGCAAATGGCCCAGTTTTTAAGCTCTAGTGACACACTTGATAGAATGATTCCTTTTAGGACCGCCGCTGTGGGACAGCTTTTAGTCGACGGGTGTGTTTGTTCCTGTCTTGAGCTGAAGAAAGGGTGGAGCCAGTCTAGTATGTTTTTTGAGCATGTAGGTACACATGTTTAAATGGGGGTTGGGTATTAATCTGTTTGTGTGTTACAGGTGCCCAACTCCTCTAGGATCAGAAAATAAATAAATAAAACTCAGGGCTCATGACATCCCACCCTCTATAAAGAGCCCCTGACCTGACCTTCTTAGTATGACATAACACAGTCCTGTTTTCTCCTTGTTTCTTTGTCATGCTCTCTGTTTTGTTTGTATATTTTTCCATGTATGTTATTTGATATTTCACTTCACAGAGAATTACCTGTCTTGTGCACTGAAATATTTATGTGAGATGTACAATCTGCAGTACTTTCTCATTACTTATTTTTCTTCCACTTTATATAAATGACATAAAATCATTATCTTCATCTACAAAAATTGCTTATTAAAACAATAACACATATAAAATAAATTAATCAAATTTTATAAAATCATAATGAACATCAAATATGTTTTGACCTAAAAAAAAAAAAAAAAAAAAACAAACAAACAAAGAAATTAATATTTCTTTAAGGGAAAACTAGTTAAATCATGTGAGATTATGACTAATATATAATAGAAGCCAAATTATTATTATTTTTCAGAAATTCAAAAATGCTAATAAATTAAATTAATACAATTATATAATACAGTAACAAACATTGAGGTTTAAAATAAAATAATAGTTATTTTGAAAACAAGTAGTTAAAGTGATGCTAGATGAGGAGTATATTAGTAGCCAAAATAAATCTAAATTTATGTTACATGGACTGGGTCGCCTAAGTACAGCCAGCACAACACAAATACAACATTTTTGAGTGTATCTTTAAGCATATTCTGCTATACAAATATATCCAGACAACTAATGAATAGGTTGATTAAAGCAGTGATTGGCTGAGTGTTTGCATATGATAATTTTGCTGCAACAGATGCATGACCGCCTTCCTGCAGCAGCACTTAAATTTCTCTCCTTTCTCTCTTTGATTGTCTGCCCGTATATTCTGCATCGGAGCATGTGATTAATGATTGATAAATGGCTATCATTAGCGTCATAATGAACTGAACTTAATGTTACTGCAGGAGTGTCAGCGCTTTATAGCCGGGTGGTACACTGTGTTCATAACTCACCCCAGACTTGTCCTCTATCGTAAGGTGTGTCTGAGTCTCATTGGAGAGGGAGGGAGGGAGAGATAGTATATTGTGTCTGATCCTGTGAGGTGATAGCTTGTCAGTCAGTGTGTATTGGAGAGCTCTCTTACTGTGGACTGTGCGCTGATGAGGGTTTTTGGCCGTCACACAGC
>CM074447.1:20162360-20434860 GCA_037101425.1 Elopichthys bambusa | reverse complement strand
ATCCTGAAAAGAAAAAAAAAAAAAAAGACGACTTCAGAATATTATAGTTTTTACTTTATTTTCATTATCAAATAAATATAGCCTTGGTGAGCATAAGAGACTTCTTTAAAATAAATAAATAAAACATTCTTACCGACCCCAAACTTTTAAGTGGTTGAGTATAATGCCTGAAAACAAGCAATGCTTAACTAAATAATGACATTTTAATAGCCTGCTGTATTTGATTTTTGAAATTCACAAGTTAAAATGAGTTACGTGCTATTTTTTTAATGACAAAAAAACTATAACCGAAACAAACAACTGTGTAAAAATTAACACTGGCTGCCCTGTTGTTTTTTTAAGTTTCTCACCGACAGTTATGCTAACATCCCTATAATGAAAAAGCAGCCGCCGAAGGTGCTGATAATTTTATAGTATGTTACTGAAGGCTTCTGGTGGGATTTCCAATTAAGACACAATCTGCTATCTACTCAGATGACTAACAAGCACAACAAAGCAATGAAAAGACCCCATGGATTTCTTTATCAGGACACTTGAAATAGCAGTCACCCCTCTATATGATGTACTACCAATATTCCTGCTATGTTTATTTATTTATTTATTTATGTATTTATTAGCAAGGAAGGCAGGTTGTTAAATGACAAACCCATTAATGCAGGTTCCTTATTGTGATGTTCTCTGCAGGCAGGCCCCATCTTGCTCTTCAGACGATGAGGGACTTTTCTATAGTTAGCATTGTTGGTTTTCACCCAAAATGATGCATGAATCACAGAAGATTCTTGGATAATGAGGGATGCAGCGGCCCTTTCTCTATAGTAACAGACATATAGACCACAATGCACCACTCTGCTTACGTGACCTTCATTATCACATAAACCCAATTACAATGTGAAGAGGGCAAAGAAAAGGATTTAGAAAACAGTATCAAAGGGGGAGAAAATGTATTTATGCGTTTTCATCCTCCATTGATGCTTCGTAATTGGTATCGATGGCAGAAAGACAATACGTGTGACCTCAGATTGTGAGGCTAGCAAATTAAACCATCAGGAAAGTGTCTCATTTTTATTTTTCCTGGCTAATAAAGGCCTCTGTTACTCTAGATCCTGATAAAGTCAAGGTGGGCATTGTTTCATACATGTGCCATGTGTGTTTTCTTGAGCAGGTGTGATGGCAGTGTCTGTGGAGGGAGATATGGGTGTGCTCCAGAGCTGCTGGGGGGCGATAGGCACATGTACATAGAACCCATGCCAAATAAAGAAAAAGAAACAGGCCTTGCCTTAGGAGATGTGGCACTGCATGGAATTCCTTACTTCACTACCAGCACATAAAAAAGGAGAGCAGGTTTGAGTGATTTGTGTGTTTTTTTCCATTTGTTGGCACACTAGTAAGTGCTTTATGTTTATTTTTATTATTTTTTAATTTTTTAATTTTTATAGTATACACACTATAAAACATGTTGTGAGGGTGTCTGCACATTGTACTACTCGGAAATGAGAAAGATGTAGCGTGACAAATGCCTGACGTCTCAGGTGTACCAAAGGCCTTTGTTTGCAGGCTGAAAAAAGGTTAGTGTATCTCTAAAACAATGAGCTTGCATTTAATTAGGACCCCCTCTGTTCCCCAGTGAAAATCGTGCTCATAATTTGACACCATTTTCAAATGTCACAAGCGAGTAGTGTGGTTTGAAATGAATGCTATTCATTATTTATTTTGTGTCATTGTGTCTGTCTCCGTCTCGCTCTGGTATTACACAGTGATGCCTGTGTAATTGTGTAATGGATTCCTTTGAAAACAGTGAGGGGAAATGGCATGAATATATAAATGATTCAATGATTCAATGAGTTAATTAATTCGGAAACAATGTGGTTTCGGTGTTGACGGGCCGCACCGTGACCTGATGGTGCTGCGTGTATCTCTAGCAAAGGCTTTTTTAAATATCATTCCCGTCTAATGAAAGAAATGAGCGGTAGTGTGTGGGAGAACTGAACTCTTCAGTGATATTTACCGTGGATAAGTACTGTATGATTCACTTCAATGCATTACATACATAGAGAGGCAAGTACATTAGCTGCTCATAATTGTAAACATGTACAAACTATTAGTCGTGTGTGTCTGTAGCTTCTTGTGCACTTTTCGTTTTGTGTTTACGTTCGGGCTGGTGGAGCAGTGGTAAGCCCTGAGAATATTTGCTCAAAGGAAGGATTTACAGTGTGTGGTGCAACCCAAACAGCTTCTCTCTTCCCAGCAAAAGCAAACTGGGATTGAGTTTGCTGTGATGTTTGCGTTTGGCCAATGGCGATGTTTCTTCACATACTAGGTCCTCAGACCCTAGTCTGCCATTCTTGATATGTTATTCGTGATCATATTTCTTTACTCCAGTGTGAAAAAAACTTCTTTAGAGAATTATAATAGAAAATGAGGATAGAAAACAAAGAATTATGATAGAAAGCATTTTTTTTCTGTCCTGTAATATTTTTTTTTTTTTCACTGTTGAAGCAGGAAGTTTTTTTTTTTTTTTAATTAGTTTTTAGTTTACCATGTTTATGCAAATATATCATAGTGTGGAAACATCACAATAGACACTTGCATGGTTTGTTAATTACTGTGCTAGTGTATGTACAGTAATAACATAAATATCTTATACATTTAAAGGGTTAGTTCGGCCAAAAATGAAAATTCTGACATTATTTACTCACCCTCATGTCGTTTCAAACCTGTAAGACCTTTCTTCATCTTTGGAACACAAATTAAGATATTTTTGATGAAATCCGAGATGTATATGACTTGTCTATACAGTAGACAGCAATATAATCACCACTTTCAAGATCCAGAAAGGTACTAAAGACATCGTTAAAATAGTTGACGTGTTGACTTTATTCAACAATGTCTTCTCCTCTGTGTCATTCTCCTATGCTGTTTACATTCAGTGCTTCCTGGTTCTATGTCAGAACGCCGACTCGTTATTGGCCGGCTCCTGTGCTGCTCAGGTGAAGCATCAGCTAATACTGAGCCAGTGTTTGGGCGTAGAACCTGGAAACGCTGAATGTAAACAGTGTAGGAAAATGACACAAGAGAATTTTGATGTAGTGGGTTTTTTGTGGGAGATTATGACTACTGTAAGGATGGACAGTGGAAATGACTTCAGCAGCCCCTCATAATTTGGGACATGGGACTTTGTTTACTCTAGGTGTCCTTGTTGTTTCTGATTAAATAATTAACAAAGTTAACAGTAAACATGTATTTCATTGACTTGCTGTTAGAAAACATCTCATTTTTTGTATTTTGTATTATTATTATTATTTTTTTTTTTTTTTTCAACCACATTTGATTCTGTTATATGTTGTATGGACAAGTGGTGACAGTTTGTGTGGAGTTTTAGACCTTCTCAGGCAGCGGACACTTTGCAGAAATAATCTGTCTTTCCAACTAGCATGCAAACAGGCCACCTGTCAGAGTAAAGCGATCAATCGCACTTTACAGCCACAAATATTTCATCATCCTGAACCCTGCCATTTACGGGGCAGTGTGGTAGGCGTTTGGGGACAAATAAAAATGTCCTGGAGTTCTGGATCATTAATTTTCAGAAAGAGCTGAACACATTGAGTACTGAAACTCACAGTCTGGTTCAGTCTGAGTTTGTTGTGTCTGGTGTCACATAATCTAACCTTCTTCCACTGTCTTTGATGTCATGGAATCTATCAGGCCTAGCTACAGTAGCCTGGGTATGGCACAACCCCACTGTGGCACAGCGACACCAGGCCTTCTGTCTGAATTTTTCTCCACTCCTTCCTTCCAAAGTCAAAGGGACTTTGTTGAAATTTTAATGTCTCTGACCTAGATTCGGCATTGAAACACAGCATATATATGTGTGTGCGCAAGTGTACTCGTGTGTAGGTGCGTGCAGGTATGATGTATGTCAGTCTTACTGCTGTCAGCTGTGGAAACCGCTTCAATTGATGAAGTGGATAAAAGAGAGAGACACACTATGTTAACAAAAGCTCAGGCCTTGTTTTTTTTTTTTTTTTTTTTGAAGGTAAACAGTGGTGGTCGGAGGAAAAAAAAAAAAATCTATTGATAAACCCAAATATTTCTTTTGTTTCTTTTAGAGAGAGACATGCAAGTAGGGATCTTTTTTTTTTTTTTTGCAAGATCATTTGTTTTGTATGCTCGAAAACTCAATTTTAGAGGGATACTCAATCTCTGAAACTCTTGTTTATATGTACATATATATATATATATATATATATATATATATATATATATATATATATATAAACTGCCTTCCTCTGATAGTCATGTCACAGCCCAGCATACACAATGAACACAAAATTTTTCATGTTGACAGGATAAACTAGACTATCGGCTTAATCTGACTATTTTGCGTAGTCTATATCCATTTGAGTTGTTACTATCAGATCGAGGTCAAATTTAGGAAAACCATTTAGCATTTTCTTTAGCATTACAAATAAGAATAACAAATACTACTACTACCACTAATAACAATTAACCATTATCAATATACAATTATTACTTACATAAATGATCCTGCAAAAATCCAGAGAAAAGTAATGCATTTTAAAACAGCTTTTTCCTTCTCTGACTTTTTTTCCTTCCAATTAACACATGGAGACTCGTTGGCATTTGCTTTTTTTGTTGAGGTTATTTATTATATATATATATATATATATATATATATATATATATATATATATATATATATATATATATATATATTTATTTATTTATTTTTTGTACTTTTGGCTTTTGGTGTCTTGATCATTAGGCTCTACTTGACCACAGTCATAAGTCTTAAAGCTTCAGAAGATACAAAAGTGGCCCCATTCTAATTACTATACACTCTCTGTGCCCAGTGCTCTTTTCAGGTCAAAGGCCGACCCAGTATGACCACCACAAACAAAACATTGTGTAATTAATAAAGTTCCAGTCAGTTGCCCCTCTCTCCCCAGAGTAAGGTCTAGGTGTTTGATGGTGGAAAGAGGGATGGTGAGGCAAACTAGAGAAGAATAAGATTGGTCCTGAAGAATGGGGAAAGCCAGGATTCCTCATCTGTGATTAAAAATAACCTTTACCGCAGCAGAGAAGCTGTTAGCTTTGCCCTTTCATTCCTGCAAATGCCGTCTCTGACTAGCCTCTAATGATGCTACATTGCTTTCAAGGCAATTACACTAGCTACTCCCAATCGATCCCAAAGCAATGGATGCAGGGATATTTTGGCTCCACGATATGGGCACACTAGGCCTGAAGCCTCTTTCAGGCTCATTAGCCTGTTAGCCACAAGAGCAGCAGTAGGCTAGGCCAATGGGAAGGTGTGATGCATTGTGGGACCAATTCCTTTTCACTCTGGTGGGACTGTGTTGTCCCTTGATGTTTGTACTGGGAAAATGTTTTACCTTCACAAAAAAAAAAAAAAGGTTGTCTTGTTTTGGCAGGACAGATGTTAGCCCACAGCTTTGGCTGAAATGTTCTGTGGCGGATAAACCAAGTGGCATTGCTGCATCTGTGGGAGGGCCAGCAGCCAGCAGGAAGCCGATCATCTTCCCGACATTGCCTACAAAACTGAAAACATTTCTTTCTGTGCCTGTTAGTCATTATTTGCTAAAGCAGACACACACACACACACACACACACACACACACACATATATATATATATATATATATATATATATATACTTGAATAAGTGTTTTTTTCCCCCTCATGTATGTATTTATGTATGTAAAAATTTATTTATTTATTTATCATTGTACCTCCATAGCTCCATTGGTTAGGCTGAAGAATCCTATCATCAGCACCAAATGTATAATGTATTAATGTATAACTAATTTAGATCATTCTCTGAAAGTTTCTGTGTTACTGCCCACAGAACTGTCAAAACGAGAAAAAACAGCAACAAACCCCCCCCCCCCCCCCCCCAAAAAAAAACAAAAACAAAAAAAAAAACAAGATCCTTTTAATAACAAGAGAGGAAGCTTATCCATAAAAAGAGAGGAAACTAATTGTTGAGTCTCTTCGAATTGGATTTAGTTTGAAAGTGAATCACTGCAATAAAGGCAGCTTTATTCAGATAATAAAGATAACAAAAGTGCGTTACTTAAAATTAAATAACAATATCGATTTGCATTCTTCACATGGTGAAATTCGAATTCCACAAAAGCTTAACAAGTATGACATATTACCCACAAAGGAATACACTGTCATTTGCACATAAGCACCCCAGTTCCTGTTTTTGGAATCATTGCTCTAGAGATATACACTCTTTTCAAATCTCTTCTACCCTCAGGTTTTTCATTTACATTATACGGCTACCTCTTTGGTTATCACCTTGACGACTGGAACTTCCACCCAGGCAGTCGCCGTCAACCAATTAGGAGCGCAGCGTTCCTTGACTTTTCTCGCATATTTTGTTTGCTCTGTACTGTAAGATTCCACTCACTGATTTCATGACAGCCTTGAGTACTGTTGTGTTTTCATCATACCGAGGTGTACAGATCGTGAGTGCAGGGTAATTTACCCCTTGAAAGTACATGGAATAGCAGCGCCAGCACTGATCTACAGTGACAGAGCAAGAGCCGCTGTTTGTGTCGAGGTATGCGAGTTGGTATATTAAAGAGCGTGTTTTTGAAATACAGCCCTCAGATGTTGCTGCCGCTATCTCAGAGGCGATGCCGCTCTGAATATCCTCTTTGGAGAAAAGTGCTGTAATTGAATTTAACATGAAGCAAGGTCAAAGTAAAGGGCCTTTTGAAAAGGAGCACTCTGCTCAGCTCTAATTTGTTGCCTGCAAAGCATTTGATTCTACGCTTTTCTTTCTCTCTCTTCTTTTTTTCCTTTTTTTTCTTCTCTGGCACTGCTTCTTGAAAAGGTGTCTAAGGGAGGCACCAGGTTGTACTCTACCTACTGCAAAAATCACCTTGCCTTTTCCAACTTTAGAGATGTGCTGAGTTGGGTGAGTCTGCCTGGCAAAAGTGGGCCAATATTTGTGTCTTGCATGCGCTCACACAAACTGCTGGTGGGAAGTTGCATGCTCTGAAGTTTGCACACGAGGTGTTCCTCAGTGTTCCTTTCCCCATGGATCTGTATCCTTTACTCTTTCTTTGAGCTCTGGCGTGGGCTGCCTGTTCCCTAAGCAGACTCAAGCTAGATATTTAAACATATACAGTATTGTGCAAAAGTCTTAGGCCACGATTAGATGTTGTTTTAGCAATGGTATAATGAAAATATATAATTATTTATCAGTCTCTTTATTAGAATATACAGTAAATTTGTATGTAGTATTACAGAACAGGAAAAAAAAAAAAAAAGCTTTTATAGGCTAAAGTGGCAAGTATTTAGTGACCTCTCCTTACACTTGAGCAATAGCAGGAACCTGCCTCTCTTAAACCTAAATGGAACGGAAAAGGACTGGAAGGTAAATAAAACTTTCAAAATCTGATAAGAAGTTTCATTTTTGAGAAAATGAAAGAAGTCCTGGAGGTCACACTAAATACTGATTTTTTTTTTTTTAAACAATTTTGTTCAGAATATTTATTTATTTATTTTACATTTTGTGTACTATTTCCTGTATTTTCTGTTTGTATCACAATAAAGAGACTGAAAAATAAATATGGATGGTCATTACAACATTTCTAAAAAAACAAAGCTGGTGGTGTCCTAAGCCTTTTGCACAGTACTGTATGTGCTATACAGGAGTGTTATAGGAACAAGATATTCTGCCATATCAGCAAACAAGCTCAGCCATGTTTATTGCTTATGAGACACACCTTCTGTGGTGCTATGGAACATGGTAATCAGTGTATTTCAGTGAAGCATGGATCAGTCAGTAATGGGGTTTTTGCTAGAGTGTAGATGTAGCATTGCTGGTAAGAGTTTTAAATGTGGCCATGCTGATACAATCATGTACAGTATGTATTGTTAATCCTTTCTCATCAAGTTATTTTTATATTATTTGATGCATTGATCATTGTATGTATTTGAATTAGTCTTTACACAACATAAAGAGGGTATTTAAATATTTGTTTAATGGCATCTTGTTACTAAGCATTATGAATGGAGGCCAGTATCACTGATGTCTTTATTTAATGGATTTTTTTCTCAATTTTAGCCATTAGTTATAGCCATTCAATTTTAACACTTCTTAAAAAATGTAACAACTTTTAATTTAAGTGTATATAAAAACAATCTTCACATAAACCCATTTTAATAAATGTCACATTTAGCTGTGCCTTTAATATATCAGGGCTCAATGCTATTTATTTATTTATTTTTCTACTGGCCCAGCCGGACAGTTCAGATTTTTACCTATTAAAAGTTATTGTTTTTGTTGTTTTTGACCCATGCAACATTGTAAACAGTGCTTTAAGATTTCCAGGTATGTCTAACAGTTAAATATAGAACTATAGAGATTGAATCATTAAAGCACAGTCTTCACTGCATAATTTATAAATTGAATATAGCTACACAAGTTATTCAGTTAAGAGCAGTAAGTGATGTTCTCTTTGTCTTTTGTTCTTTGATTAACATTAATGATGGACAGCAGCAGGTTTTTTAGGGCGCTGTCACTTTACGACCTGCCGCACATGACGCATATCCGACACACATCCAATTTTCTCAGAACTTATGTTCATTTAACACTTTTTAACCCATTTAAGACTGTACTTATGATAATACTTGACAAAACAGGAATTAGGGATGCACCGATCCACCTTTTTCGCTTCCGATACCGATACCTGGGATTCAGTATCAGCTGATACCGATCCGATATTCAAGTAATAATAAAAAAAGTGCTAAATTACCTAGTAAACTGTATGCCTCACTGTGTGGAAGAAACTGGGATCATTCTTTTGTGCAAGGTATCAGGCTTGAGTTAAACATTACTTTCCTAACTTTGTAAAACAAAATAACAAACAGACACAAATGTAGTGAATTATTTATTAAATAATTGTACATCAGTGCAACAACTGTAAATAAACCAATAGCTTCACTAGTTTGGTAGACATTCAAAATAAACAGGAGTCCAGCTGATTCCTTCATCCATGACTCATGGCTTGTTTTTCATGAATGTTTGTGTCATACATGACATAAACTAAATATATTTATATATAAATATAGGCTAAATAAAATTAAAAGACATTACTTTTAAATAGATAGATAGGACAGAACAAAGAATGCTATTAACAATCTTTCATTGCGCAAAAGTATTATAATATGAAAGGCTCCCATACCGAGCGGCACAAAGCGCTTATGCACATCCCATGTGCAGAATGATGCGCTTGAAGCATCATGAAGTCACAGCGCGCAGCGGCAGCGCTCCGCATCGAAAAGTTCAAAGCACAAAGTGAAGATATATGTATGCGTATTTTATTACTGGTATCGTTGTCTACAGATGAAGCATAATAATAGAAACACTGATTCATCTTGGAGAGAGTTTCATTGTGTTGACTGTCATAACCGAACGCGACATGCAGTCTGAATGCTGAATGGAGAATGACTGACAGCCACAGCTGAGGGAGGCATTTACGTGAACTTTAATTTAATGACTTAAATATTTATCTGTACCTCAAATTAAACTTCAGAACACTTGGAATATAGTACACAAAAAACTTTATGGTGCTTTTTTAATGTCTTTATGCCTTTTGTGGAGCTTAACAATAACACAGAATAGTACACGCACAATATCGGATTTGGATCGGTCCCACCCGACCCGGCAAAAATGGCAGTATCGGAGCTGATACCCGATCTGAGTATCGGATCGGTGCATCTCTAACAGGAATTTTGGCATAATTTGTTTGTTTTGTCCCTTCAAACACAAAAGAGAACTTAATGCAGTGCTGGCACACTGTCTGAAGCGACATTCCATGTGCCCGTTTCGGGTATTTGTTCACAGCGAGTCGCATCATAAACAGCGCTGGTACAGATTGGAGTTCTATTTTGTTGCATCTTGTCATGTTTGAAAGGTTTGCTATGAATGAATGATAGTGTGATCATACTGTAGCGCAGCCAAAGCATGACAGAAAAGAACAGGATGCTGCATTAATTGCTTTAAATATTTTGTTAAAAAAAAAAAAAAAAATATATATATATATATATATATATATATATATATATATATTTGACAGCCCTAATTAAAATATTGATATTTAACATATATATTTAGTAAGATTAATAATAAAACATAATTAAAAAATAAACATTACTATTTATATTGTCTTTGTTAGTTATTTGTAAATTATTTACAATTTTGTTTTATGTATTTATATAATAATCATATTTATTATTATTATCATCATCATCATCAGGCGTCAACACCATATACTTTTTCCACAGTTCATTGAATGAAGAAGCACACAAAAAGCAAAAAGTCTGAAACCAGCATCATATGATCACAGCTGTTTTAGTGAGGCATCGTAATGGACAAATGACAAATATTGATCAATATTGAGACATTTGAATCAGAGTACTTGGACACTTTCTGGTTGTGAAACGTTAGTGGAACATGTTCATATAGTGATGAAAAACTATACCTTTTACTTTGCTAGCATACTTGTGAGAACCTGAGAAGACTGATTTTGTATATCCATTAAAATTCACCTTGACAACAGTTGAAAGTCATTGCCAAAATGGTTCAGACAAGTGATGTTAGTTCTAAAGGAAATACCACTTAGTTTGATATTTTGTTTCTAATTCAATGCAATTAGTGACAAAAAGTGTCAGAAAGTGTCCAAATTATTCTTGGCGCCAATGTACATGTCATAATGTGCATGCTACCATTATCCAGCTTTCCTCTAAGATCAGAATAAGTATGTCTAGTTGAGTATCTGAAAGAGATGCCTCTCTTCCCTCTCCACTCTTTCACTCCCCATCAGTGCTGCCATGACAGTCCAGCCTGGTTGGGCAGATGGCCTCTGAGACTTTTTTTTTTTCTTCACTTTAATCTGTCAAGATTTCATCACTCATTTATTCAGCACCTGATGTATTGCCTCATTTGAAGAGGGGAAGTGGCTTGATTTCAGCATGCACAGTGCCATGGTGAACTTAGGTGACAGGGAGCTGTGCTCTTACCCCGGGGCAGTTCCAAGGCCCTGTCTCCCCATCTGCCACAGATCTCTGGCCAGAGAGAGGCAGCGCGACAGACTGAGATGGACTATGTGGCCTCTGCCTTTGACAGAACATGGGCATGCTCAGAGTGAAGACACACGAGAGTCACCAAAGGACCGGCGTGCATGATGATAACGCCTCGCTTATAATGTGCTAGGAGATCTTTGATCCTCTATTCAAAATTCATAGGCATGTTTATAATTATTTGGCATAATTAGCAAGCATGACTGTCGTGAAGTAAGGGCATGATGGATAGGTGTTCATTTAACATAATCCTTCCTGCCTGGAATCATTCAAAGCAGCAGGGGAATACACTATTTGTTTGTGTGGATTTTCTTTCTTTGACATGAGCGTGGTTGGAGTTTTTATATGGCTTTGGCTTAAAGCATCCACATTGAGTTTTTTGAAGCCCAAACTTCATCCCCTGATGGCTTGTGTTCTTAGGACCTGCTCAAACTGTGGCAGGGAGAAACACAGATGCAAGATGTTGACATGCAGCACTTTTAAGCTCTGAAAAGAAACCTACACGGTGCTCAAGTCAGATGTCTTTGTTTGCTATCTCCCGTATTCCTGTCAGTCCCAATTTGCCTCAAGTTGTGGCAGCACTTTGTGCATTTTTTACTTTCTCATGCATGCAGTAATGCTTAAACTTAGTAAAGATGTTAACACTTCCATCACACACTATTGGACATGCCCTCAATCTCTCACACATACATCATCATCTTTTACCAGACAGAATGCATTAAGTTTAGTTTTACCTATCCAGTTCTTGACGTTTATTGCTGTGATTGATCGGCCTGAACTTGGGGCACATTGTGCTCAGGTTTCACTTCTCACTGCTCTCCTTCCTGTTTTCCACCCTCAGGGCCTGGGGACAGGGGCTGATACAGAAATAAACTGCTTGCAACTACATTAATCTCCTTCTTTATTGAAGTTGGAGTCAGAGTAATATCCCAGGGAAAGGTTTATAGCCTGCTAAAAGTTCTCGTGCAAATGCTCAAGAATAGTTGTGCAGTCATCAGCTCCAGGTGTGCTGTATTTACTCAACAAAATGCCCCTTTATGTTCAAGCCAAAGAGAGTGGAGTCATCCTATGATCTCTATAAACTTCCCTAAAACTGATTTGTAGGCAATTCACACATGAAAAGAAAAGAACCCAATTTACAAGACCGCAGAGCTGATGGTAAACTCAATTACTGTTTTTTTTTTTGTTTTTTTCTTTCTTTGCTTGCTTGATCAATCAAAGATTGCATTCAAATACAGATTGCTAGCAAACATATGGATTAACATGCACTCACATATTCTGCATTTTAATGTTTCAAAATATACAAAGAAAAAAATTATGTTGTATGAGGTGCATGTTAAGTACATACTTAAACTCCATTTGCAATTGCATTGGAAAGAGCGACCAGCAGTCTTCAGATTTTGATTGATTGATTGATTGATTGATCAATCGATCAACAGAAATGCTTAGGGAAACTATTTATTTAAGATTGTCAAAAAAAGATGATAAGGTGAAAGTAACACTATCATCATGAATTTGTTTCATTGCGTATTCTTAGGCTTAGATATTTGGGCAGCATTACCTCTCCTCGATACAATTGTATCTCTCTCTATCTGAATCTTTCTTGACCTTTTCCAGATATTTCTTTGCAACACTATTTACTTGTCTGTTCCAGCATGCTTGAATCTACAAGTTTTTGGATGAAAGCTTGCTTTACATATGGATATAAAATACAAGTTTTTTTTTTTTTTTTTTTAAAGGTTAGTAGCTCACTGTCTACAGGCATCTGTTATTGAAGAGTAGGTTACATCTCTCTTATATACATTCTGACAATGGCGTGCATGAATGATGGAAGCTTTGATGATGTTAGTGCTTGTCTTCTCCATAATCAGCATGAGGCTTCATTTTGAGCTCTTTGTTTGCATCTTAGAGCAGAGCTATCTTTATGTACTACTTTAAACCAAATGACCCATAAAAAAAGCCAAAGCTAATGCACTCAGCCTCTCAGGATGTTTTTCTTTTATATAATGGCACAGTCTGTAATGGGGAAACAGTCCTAATTTCTGCAGGCTATCCCGGTCCATGCAGATACATGTGCTCATACTTTACAGCACACAAAAAGAGAAAAAGCATGTGCCTTATTTTAGCTTGGTTTTTATTGGTGCATCCTATGGGGCAGCTCTGTGTATAGGACTCTCCCAAAACCCTTTGCAGGGCCATTAACGAACCCAGAGGGAGGGATTGCATTAGGACCACCATGATGAGCACTGAAGCCCAGGGCTCAAGCACCACAAATGCTCCTGTTCCCCTGTGCTGTTTCAGGAACGTATCATTTCCTTTCTGTGTAAAGACTAGAATACAAACATGTATCTGATCAAATAGAGCAGTACTTTGGCATTATGGGTTTTGTGCCAGCCGTCTTCATATTGCATCTTGGCAGGTAGGACTGCTGGGATTTCTTACAAGAGCTCTATGTATTATCCTTGTTTATGTGCATGTGAGCCTGTTGGACCTATCCTAAGCTGAAATATGGTGGTAGATAAACATCGGTCTCAGTTTGTATGAACCATGACATGCTGGAAGCCCGTATGACGAAGAATCCTCTGAGGACCAATAAAAGAGTAATAGCTACGGCACAGGCTGTTGAGGTTTGAGTACTTCATTTGACTGCTTTTAATCCTGTGAATAGGGATGCCAAGGGTCTGTCTCCTTGCAATATGAGTGAGAGAGAGAGAGAGAGAGAGAGAGAGAGAGAGAGAGAGAGAGAGAGAGAGAGAGAGAGAGTCATATCTGCTGTGCTCTGCTGTGATCCAAGCCTCATTGTACAACTCAAACATGGTCTAAATCGCTTCTAGAAATGTGATCTGACTTAGTTCCCCCGAGTGACTTTTCCCATCAAAATCGTCTTACTTATGCTAACATGCTTAGCATTGCTTCCTTCAAAATAGCTGCAGAAACAAGGTCTGTGCCAGCCTCTTAACGCATTTGAGAGGCATGAAGTGACATCCCCATTTTCAAAGTCAGGCCCACTGTGAGTCAACAGCTTTGTCAGATGGAAAAAAAGAAATGTCCAAGCTATAACCACAATAACTGAAATAAATTGAGAGACACATTGAAAGACACTTTAACACTTCTAAACACACACATTTATTGGTGGGTGAATACCCAGGTTAGATATAACTCCAAATTTATTGGGGGATATTTATACTTATAAATTATATTTATAAACTGCACATATTGTGTGTGTGTGTTCACTATTATATGCATTATATATAATTGAATGTTCATTTTTGTAGCATTAAAATAAGCAATTACTTATTTGTTATTATTGATTATTATAATTATCCCATTTATTAAGATTGAAATCCATTTATTTTAAAGGTATTTAAAATATTTGATTTACATTTATTTGATTTAAATAATATATATTTTTAATAAGAACATAGTTTTAATTGTCATTAAAATAATGTCACAATGCAAACTATTTTTTATACCTAAAACAGCATTTTTAAAATGAATATAATTTCTTATTTCTTAGTTGATGTTATGGAGTAATATGAGCCAGACATGTTCTTGACAGGTTTCGTTAAATTCATGTATGTAAAGGTTGTGGTTAGCCTGGTTTTGGGCCAATCCAAACCATGTATGTCGTAAGTATAGAGATAATACATCAGTGTGATACAATATAAACTTAGACATATGCATTTGTTTCGTATCCATTCTGAAATACAAAGAAAAAAAAAAGTAAACAGCTGTCTTTTAAGACATCTTCATTAAATATGTACTCATTGTGTTGGTACTGAAGTAATTGTTTGGATTAGTATATGAATTTCCTGCCTCTGACACAAGCTCTCCTCACTCCCGTTAATTTTCATTATTTAATCAGCAAGGTTTTATTGTTTAGTGGCTCTAAACTGAGATTTGAAAATGAAAACTCATCAATTAGCAGTGCAGTTGAAATGGCACAATCTATCTACAGAGCAGCTAATGATCTTTTCTAGGGGCTGCTTTTGGATTTTCATAACATCAGCAGTGACAGCAGAAATTAATTTCAGCAAAAAAAAAAAAAAAAAAATTGCGGAGTATCTCAGGGGTCTTGTCTTCGGAGAGCTGGTTGATGCTCTGTTAGAGATCTATCTAATGTCTAAACTTGTGAAATGATCCATTCATCCCTTGAAGCCTTGAGTAAAATCTGAGTTCCCTTTATATTCTCTCTTTTCTGATATATATTAAGCCCAAATCATTCACAGCTGGAAAGGTTTTAATTTTGTTTTTATGATTAGGGCATTAGGGCCTCAAGCTAATGCACAATATTATATCTATAAAGATTACTCACTATCCGTGCGGTATCCGGCTGCTTTTATTCTTCCCTCAATATCCACTGACTCTTTCACATGGCTTTTCTGTAGATGATTTATCATAAGCCACAATGTAAGGAGAGAGATGGCCTGTGTATCCCAGCATGCTGTTCTTCCTCTGTAGCCTGAGGCGAGACCAGAGAGTGTCAGTGTCTACTGATGGGCTTTGCTACAGGGAGAAGGTGGAGGGAATACCAAACTACCACACTGACTGTGTAAATCAGCAGGGCAGGTTTTGATGGACAGCATGGAACAGAGCACCAGGTCCCATGGTCTTCTCCTCTGGTGCACACTGTGTTGCCTCAGGACAAGTCCAAAGCTCATTGACCATGGCTTCCAGAACCACTATTCTCCTCTTCTTCACACCCTGCTGGAGCTCTCCCTGGAAACAGTCAAGCCAGGCGCTGATGCAAATGTCCAACATGTTTGTGGGGAATTCATGATTCTACTTGGTGCTGCAGTTTACGGCATTGTGTGTCACCCTGTGTTTCTTGATGTGTACTCTAGAGTCATTCTGACCTCTGACCTTTGCTATTCCCCTACCCAGCCAAGCATATCAAGGTTTGCTTCAGGCTACAGCATTTTTGCTGACTTTCTGCAGGACCCAGGATTGATATGATTATGGTAAAATTAGTTTATTTTTATAGGGTAAAATGAGGTCTTTATTTTTCTTTGTGACCACTACATTTCATCACAGCACATTTATTGAATGACTCTGATTAACTTCTCATCTCATCAGCATATGTGATATTTACTACAATAGTTTTTAGGTTAAACAATCTATTTTTTGTATATTAAACGTTTTTGTCTATTTGTTGATGGGAAATTGTATTTTAATTAATTTAATTTATTTATGTTTTTTTTAATGTATTATATATTGTAACATTTTATACTATTATTATTGCTATCATATAATAATATTGATGGAATTTTCTGGCAATCCATGTTTTCACTGTTATACGGTAGGAAGAGCTATTACACATTTTGTATATAGTAATTGAAATAGTACAGAATCTCCGGATCCAAAAACAAATGAAGAAGCAGCAGAGACAAATGATAGAAGGTAGCTAATGTAATCATCAAACATTAAACAGCATATAAATCAAAACTGCCTAATGTTACAGATTAAAATGTCAAATCCACTAAGAGATATAAGACCATGCAAGATTTGGGGATGTTAATGGACTTGATCTGCACGATCTTTGTTTTGATAATCATTCTGAATCCGATCTGGATTAATTATTTGACAAAAATGTGATTTTTCTCAACTTTTTGTTATTATTATTTTTTTTTTAATTAAACCTAGCCACATTCAAATGTAAAAACATAAACAAAACATAAAGCTAGAATAAAATTTGGTTTAAAAACAGATGCTATGTTATTTATTGTGTTATATTGTATGTTCAAAAAAAAAAAAAAAACATTTTTTCAAAAAAAAAAAAAAAAAATGGGGGCCATGAACATTTTGTGAAAATCATCAAAAATGCTGAATTGCTGATCAAAAAAAAAAAAGAAAACGCTGGCAGGGAAAGGGTTAATAAGTTATCTTCCACTGGTACATGCACTGCTATATCCGGAATCTTATGCATGCAGAGACATGCATTATATATCTGTATCAATACAGGTTACGGAGAGAGAGAGAGGGATCAAAAAGAATATCCTGTTGAATAGACCTGTAAGTTGACCTATAGAAGAGCTCACTTTAATCTTTTTGCTGTGTACTGTGTCGATGTGGCAGGGCTGCGATTCATTATGCCCGGACCCTGACCCTGCTTGCCAAGGCAGTTTGTGGGACACCCGTTCCCACTTGATTTAATTTGCTGCCCCCTGATATTTTATTCATGTTCACACTGGATTGTCATGGAAGTCCAAACCAATTGTGGGCTATGTGCATTTATGGGATGGTATTCATTGTTGTCATTGCAGCCAGTGATGGAACAACAGGCCCGACACCACTGAAGGATATGCACCATCAGCGTATTAATCCTCATACACAGGCCAGGCTCCTATGATAGATTTTCCATCGAAATGGATTAAGCTTTCATTTTGTATGTCCAACTATGGACTTAAGTGGGGGAGATTGAGAGATTGAGAGAGAGAGAGAGAGAGAGAGAGAGAGAGAGAGAGAGTGTGGGAGAGAGAAAAAGAAAGAAAGCCTTTGTGTGCTCACAATTAGTTACCTGTCAGTCAATCTTAGCCTACCATTACTTTTAGACATATAGGCCTTAACTCTTAGTCTCCATGAGGCTTTTATTGCAGCTCAGTACTTTTGCTGCAGCTTATACTGGTACTAGCTTCTCAACAGAGCCTGAGCTTTCTTTTCAACTCTTCCATTCATTTGATCCCCTTTGACTGTTTATGCAGATGCAAACACAGAGAGAAGACAACACAGATCCACATAGATTTTATTTACAGACAACAACAAAAACCTGGTCTGTGAGACCTCCCAGTTTTGAGGGATATTTGCTAAATCTATAGTGACAGGTGTGACATTGACGAGAATGGCAGTTTGTTAGACTTTGGACGATATTTTTCTTGTTTGGTTTTCAAGGCACCAAGAGCTGTAACTTTACATATTAAAAGCTGATTTCCAGTGAAACCCTGTAGCCTGGGTTATTGGTTTTAGTACTTTGCTTGGTGGGCAGCTGCTGCAGTAAGAATTGGAAGTAAGCTTTGTGGAGTGAGACACAGTGAATTGAGGAAGTGGACTGAGCTAAAGTCGATGCTCTGGCATCCTTACACAAAGGCTCAAAACTTTTGGCCCTCCAGACAGAGAGCGATTAGAAGTAAATATTTAGTGTCTCCCTGAGAGGACTCACCAGTTTTGTTACACTGAATTAGATTCATGAATTTAACAGATAGCAACTAAGCATGATGTCCAATTTTTTTTTTTTTTTTTTTTTTAATTACTAGAATTACTTCACTTCAGAATTAAATTTTCCCGATAATTTACTCACCCCCATTTCATCCAAGATGTCTTTTTGAAAAGAAATTAAGGTTTAAAGCATTCCAGGATTTTTCTCCATATAGTGGACTTCAGTGGTGTACAATGAGTGGAAGGTCCAAATTGCAGTTTCAGTGCAGCTTCAAAGGGCTCTACACAATCCCAGATGAGGAATAAGGGTCTTGTCTAGCAAAACAATTGTTCGTTTTATAAAAATAAATAAATAAACATGTATATACTTTTTAACCACAAATGCTCGTCTTGCACTGCCCTGCGATCTGTCATGCATCATAATTAATGAATTCCAAAGTGTTATTGGTCTTACAAAGTGTTCATATACATTTTAATGACTTCTCACAACCATTAAGTACAATATAGCACAGTCAATTATAAGTTGAATAGTATGTAAGAAAAGAAACAAAGGAAGACTGCATCGAGGTGCACTCTTGACCTCTGAAATGACACTCTGTAATGTGTCAAGATGCGTCTAGACAATTGTAGCACATAAAATGATTTGGCGCTGGTAGAATCGGCAGGGATGGGGGAGTGTAAACCGCTTCAGGATTTATCTGGGTGTTGTGAAGCGCCAATAAAAACAGTTGCCCCCTTTTATTTTGCAGTTAGTATGTGTCACAGAAACCGCTGTGCAAATATTGGCTATCCCTTGCACCTGCTGCCATGACGAGTTTCTCCTCCCCTCCACCAGCCTATTGATAGTCTCTTCATTTTTCACTTCACAAAAGAAAAGTAGCCTCACAATAGGGCTGCATTCCAGTAGCGCCCAGCCTGTCTCTACCTCCCATGCCGTGGGTAAACACAGGAGGGGTTTACCGGCCACAGGGTCTGCCCCTGTTTACATGGGAGCCTAAGTTGCAAAAGCAGCATGGGATTACTGGACTATCTAGACAGTGCTCAGGCCACAGACCCCCACCCCAGGGTCGGCTTTTCCCCCTCATTACCATATTTAGAGATCCCCAGCCGCACTGGAGAATGCTGTGAATGGGATTAATTCAAGCGTCCCTTTCACTGTCTCGTCCGCACTCTTGCATTAATTCATGTGCTCGTTTGTCCCTCTTCACCAACTTTAAATCCTGTTAATTCTTGCTTTCACATCCATATCAATTTCCCTTGCAGCATCAGTTGTTTTCTAGAGGGTTACGGTAGCTGAAAAAGCCAAATAAAACAAAATGTGGAGACACTGAGGAGGTAGGATTTAAAACTTTCTGGGTTATTTTGCCAGTTCGAACAGAGAAGCAAACTTTTCAAACACATTAAGTGGCAGTAGTTAATGTTTGATGTTCAGATGTTCCCTAGAATCCCGAGAATAAAAATTACTCACCCTCATGTAGTTTCAAACTTGAATGACTTTCTTCCTTGAAATACTAGGACTAAAGGCAGAATGGCAACTGAGGCTATCAGCCGCTAACATTCTGCTGACATCATTATTTGTTTCACAGAAGAGAGAATGTTTTACGGTTGTGGGACAACACAAAGGAAGAATGTTCAGTTTTGGTTGCAAAATTCTGTTAATTCTATACACTGAACCACATACCAGACATATTTGTTATTGTCTGATTTGATTTTAGTGCTGAGCTAGAGGCCAAATGATTTAGTACAAATTCACATTTGTAATTGTGTTTTTGCTGTTCTTTAAATCTCAAACAATGCCCAATTCTGCAGAGTCTTGAAGGTCTACTTTTGTCTGAAAGTCTTCTTGACCTCAGAATGTACTCTGACCTGTGCTGACAGGAGCAGATGAGTGTTTGATGAAGAGGCCCACCTTATCAAAGCCTAACAGCATGCCTTTGTAGGAAACATCCCGAAATGTGTAAAAAAAAAAAAAAAAAAAAAATGTTGACATTAGGCTTGCTGAAGGAAGAGAAATGAATTAACATGACAGGGGTAACCTGAAATGTTTTAATCTACCTGACATACTGTGTCATGCAGAGAAAAGTAGCTTGTAGAAAGTTTTGTAAAGGAGAGAGATGTGTGTTTCCTTTACTTAAAGGAATAGCTCAGCCAAAACACTCTCGCATGTCATTCCAATATAATTTAATTAATTTATTTATTTATTTATTTTCCCCCTGTTCCTCACAAGCTATTAAATGGCATCAGTAGGCTTGAAATATGGAGCACATATTATATAAACTTCTTTTATTGTACTATTATGGTGCTATTAGGTGTCACATGGCTTTGGAGTAGTCTGAGGGTAGGTATACAGTATAATGGCATAATTATTATTATTGGCTAAACTATTCCTTATCTCATTCATCCTATCATAAAGCAGGAATATGTAAACATATTGCAGCTAGTTGTCATTTGTGTACTTTTTTTTTTTTTTTTCTGATTCAGTGATATCTCTTTCTTTTCTGTAGCATGCACTAGGGCTGTCAGAATGGCTGAAAAGCTAAATTCAATTTTTTTTTGGAAATATTTGCAATTATATTTGAATTCTAAAGGCAATACTTAATGTTATAGGAAAAAAGTACTTTGTCTGCTATGCCCACAAGAGAGCGCAAGCGAGCACAATAAAAATGACATTCACTTTTTTTTTTTCAAACAACATTTTTTTAAATAAAATGTCATTAATGTGATTGCAAGGTAACAAAAAAAGTGCATACAAACTGTGTAAGTGCATCAGTAACCTGAGAAAACACGCTTCAATAGACAGCGAAATGTTTGTACTACATGAACACAAAATAGCAACATGCCATTCAGAAACAATCTGCTCACTTCACATCTACATATTACACGTCAAAACACCAAACTGTTTTTTTTTTTTTTTGTTTTTTTTGGACAATGTTTCCAGCTGATGAAAACGACTCAACTCTGGGGTGTGTTTCCCGAAAGCATCGTTAGTCAGATATGGTCGTAAGTCCCATTGAACTCTATTGGTAACGACAAAACTTACAACCATAGTTCGCTTTGGGAAACACACCCCTGACGATGTGCCAGATATGGTCAAGTATGTCTTTGCCAGTTGCACAATATGTGGAAACATACCGCATGGTTTTTGCCACCAACTGAGAGGGTTTTTTGTCAGTGGATAGCGTAGCTTCTCGTTCATATATCCATCTCATGCTCCAAAGGCCTGGTGCCTTCTTCAGCAATGCTTAGGGTCTGACTGCATACGCCATTGAACTGGTTGCCCATGGCAGACAGCGCAGTCTTTTCTTCTTGCGTTCGTTTGTTTTACAACATCAGCGTGCTCACTTTTTGGCTCCTCCATTATATTTATCACATTAATGCACCCCGCACCATGCTGTACTGGATGACCTAACAATAAACAAGCTGCATCAGTTACGTCATCATGGCTTGCGCTCCTCTTGACACAGCAAAAATTTATTTTTTTATTTTTTTAAATTCAACGAATATTCATGCACCATGCACCCTAGCATGCACCGATGACTCTTTTTTTCTACTGTCACAAAAGACTTGCATCTCTTTGTGTATCAGTTCATCTTACTGTTCCTGTAGATTGAATCAAATTAAAGAAATTAAATATAATATTAAAATTGTATTATAAGATTTAGTAAATTAAGATATGAATAAATGACAAGCTGTCTTGATGTATACAACAGTCTTATCTCACATGATGTTATATTTTGTTATCCTTGAAAGATGTCTAAAGCCACTGCACACCCATAGGCGATTACCTTTCTCTCTGCTGTGCACCGAAAAACAAAGCAGCACTTGTGCTGCAGCAACATCAATTAATTGCCCACAAATCTCCCCCTAAAATAAGCCATTAAGGAAGCAAATTGCTTTAAGTTTATATAATTAATTAATAAAGTGAGTGATGAAATGGAGACTTATCAAACAAGCTTGGCTCCCATTAAAGAGGGCTCTCACTAGGATAGCTTATTAAATTTGGTCCCGAAACAGTGTTTACAGCGTCATGAAAAAGCCATAGAAATGCAGAGGCATTGAGAAAAAGAAATTAGTTTGTATAATTAGGGACTATTAGGATCTTTTAATCCAACAGAGAGAGGGTGGGATGAGTGTGGGATGAGCTTTAAAGGTAGTATCGCTCGCCACTTGTTTTTTAAATTTTTTTTCCTGAAGGGAACCATTGTACACCCAAAAGCACACGTCTAATAAAGAAGGTGTCCCCTTTACTCTACAAAACAGGGAAAGGAAATCTGCTCCTGGAAATTGCTTTGCACCCCCCTGGCTTGATCCTGAAACTAACAGGCCATATTGTGGAAACGTCAGCTCTGTGCTGTGAGATTTTCATAGAGGGAATGGCTTCCTGGCCTCTGGTTGACGTCTCTTTAGAAGGAACGTTGACATTTGCTCTAAAACTATTATTGATGTCGTACCTCCGTCCGAAAAGCCAGAGGTTTGATGTCGGTCTTGTCAGGACATCACATCCTTAATAGTTAATTAAACCCCACCCTAGCCTTCCTCACATCCCCATTACCCCTTTCTCAGACAGACAGAAATTAAAAAGACAGCTCCTCTGGTGCTTCATTTTTCCTGTGGAGTAGGAAGGAAAGAGAAGAAAAGTTTCTCGTCAGAATTACATCTGCATAGCTCCCAAATGCCAAGTTTACAGGAAATCTAAAGTAGAGCTCATGCATACAGTTAAGAGCTTATTATCCTCCACTGCTAATCTGGGCATTTCTATGCTGGAGGCAGATGCCATGCTCTGATATGGAGTGGATTAAGTTCAGCGTCTAATAGCCAATTTTACTGTTGTGTCTTCCACTGACTGCCAACTCCCCTCTCTGCCCCCGACCGCTCCATCCGCCTTTCTTCCCCTTGCCTAATTGAAGCTTTCGAGTGAACAATTTTGCCCTCACAAATAGTCTCATCCCCGCAGCGTAAGAGCGTAGTTTAGACCTTCATCAGACCAGAATCTTATAATTAGCAGCAAAATTCGAGCCAAAGCAGTGATGGAAGGAGAGGCTCTGGCATTGAGGTAAGTGGATTTGTAGTTTGTGTGAGCATGTAGTATGAATAAGAATTTGTATCTGGCCAGACAAAGTGATATTTTTAGGAACAGACTGATGTCATCTCGTGTCTGACTGGTCCTTAGAGAACAGTAGCGTCTGTAATGGAGTGAGGTTGGTTTTTGTGGGCTCGAGCGAATAAGAAAATGAGTGAGAAGACAAGAGTGAGGCGTTCACTTTGAAACTCTTTCCATTATTCCATCTCTCTCCTGCCTGCTGACATTTAAAGTGATACACTCTTGAAAATGAAGGTTGCTTATTGGCATATATGGTTCCATGAAGAACCTTTGAAATACATGGAACCTTTCAAATTGATTGGTTCTTTAGATTAATAGAAAAGTTATTCACACTAAGAAAAAAAAAAAAATGTTCTTTTAAGAACTGTTCACTGAAAGGTGTCAGCCAAAATGACAATTCTGTCATAATTTGCTTACTCTCATGTCATTCTGACATCCGTATGACTTCTTTTTTCCCTATGCAATTACAATAAATGTGAGCTGAACCAAAATTGACTGAACTATACCATATAAATGTTACAAATGGAAAAAAAAAAAAAAAAAAATCCTTATTTTGTCAAATTATTCATAGTAATTTACAGTTAGGAGTCCAAATTCCCTTGAAATTTCACAGTGCTTCTTTCCAGGAGGTGTTGAAGTTTTATATGAGGTGAGACACTGTGAGATCTGTGTTCTTCATCTTCTCCTTTTTGGAAGATTTTCGAAGACACCCTGGGGTTTGCAACCATTTTCATACGTCTTGAGCATTGATTACATCTAAAGTAACGTGAGTAAGCAGCTGAGCATACTCTGGATCTCTAAGCATCGTGTCATCTTCCATCGAGATCCGGTGCATTGCACTGGAATGAGGGGATGATTTGTTGTCATTTCTGTAAAGTGCTCGCTATTTTCATTTCTAGAGTCCAGGCACATAAACAGAAATGTGTGCTTGCCGCTTCAGTCTCTCCATAATCGTTATGTGTTTTTATTTCCAAGCCATCAGAATGTGGCATTTGGTGGCCCATCCTAAGATGCGCATAATGCATATGTCAACAGCCATGTGCCATTAGTCTGGTATTCTAAAGAGGGTGTTGAAGAGATATACAATGGTGTTCACTGTGGGACTACAGCTGCCGTGGGTAGCAATGATGATACGCTTTCCAAGACATACTGTAATAGCTTAAGTTGGATTGACATGAGGAAGATTGTACCATTTAAATAGATGCTTTGTGCTCTGTGCTTTGCTTGTCTGTATAAGCAAGCTTTCACAACGTTCTCCTGTTGTGCACGGAATTTCTTCAGAGTGTAAGGAAGTGTCACTCCTTTGTTAGCCAGCATTCTGATGTTGTACAGCAGTGCTTCCCAAAACTATCTCCACCAGTCAGGCTGAAGTACTCATATCAACTAATATTTGTAACAGGTCTGAATACGTATATAGGCCTAATATTTATTAGAAATAAAACCAATATGTTCATATAATTTTCATATTTTTCTTACAATCATATTTTATTTATTTTATAACAAAACTAAATTTTAATATTTGTATGTACTTTTTTGCCCCTTGGAAGTTGTGGTATGCATACCCCTGCTTGAGAAAGTTTTAGTGGATGTTGTCCGCTGATTACACAAACTCAAGACAGTGAGCTTGTACAGCACTGATTTATTCAGTTTGACATGGGGGGATTGTAAGTTATGAAACATGTTTGTGTGGACCTCTGGATGGTGCTATAGAGAACCGTGTTATCCTCTTTCCTCTGGGAGTAGACAGCAGCTGCTACTGTGCCCAGTGTTTGTAATTACTGTGCTTTAACTGCAAAATCTAAAGTGGACTGGACTGAAACTGTTCCTGTGTTAATTCCTATTAGCTCACAATTGCATTGCTATTGAATTTTTATTTATTTATTTCCCCCCCCCCTGTGTAACATGCCTCATAGTGCCAAACATATTGCCATGTCTGGCAAAATGAGGCAGACTCGCTTTGACAAATTCAGCCCTGTTAACAGGACGTTGAGGAGATGTTCCTGAGCCAAACTGTGAACTACTTTTATTAGTGTGAGATGTACTGTGTGAACTTTAAGTGTGAAATATTACATAGATTTTGAAACCTTTAGGTAATCAGTTTAGAATGATGTTCCTTTTGGGAGGAAATATAGGAATATATATTCGGGAGGGATATCTAGACACTTTTCCTTTGTATTCAGTAGGGATGCATCGATACCATTTTTTAAGGACCGATTACAAGTACCTATAATTTTTTTTCCAGTACTCGCTGATACCGATGCCTATACATTTATTAATTTATCTCTCTCTCTCTCTCTCTCTCTCTTCTTTTTTTTTTTTTTTTTTTGATCTTGCAGTTTTCCAAGCACAACGCATTAAGACTAATGAATGTAAGACAGCTTCTTTCTTATTACTCTAATGAAAAAAGTAATAATTTTTATGTGCTTGTCACAAACTTAAAGAACAAAAATGTCAGTGTCCAATAACCTTTAAAGGGCATAAATTACCAATATATGTATATATATATATATATATATATATATATATATATATATTTATATCGTTATATAAAAATAAATTTACAAACAATACAACAAATACTATAGAGATAAAAAATAAATAAACTTGTTTTTCAGATACAGTAGGTTTATTTACCATGTATACATTTATTTAACGTGTTTTGTTGTTTTATTAACATTAATGACAAATATAAGCTACGGTCCCTTTAAGACCGAATCCATGGATACTGACACACATCCTGTTTTCAGCCAAATGTTTACATCCACTTAAGCCATAACCGACTGTATTTACGTGAGATACTCCACATGATGGACATTTTGACAACTATTTGTGCATTTGACCATTCAGGTGCGAGGAGAACTGATCGCACGCTGTCTGAGAGATCTGGGATCACATGCAAGAAAGAGAGAGAGAGAGAGCGTGCGAGAGAGAGCGCTTCTGGTCTGTGTCATTCAGCGCAATTCTGCCTATCCCACCTTCACTAATCAATAACGAAAGCATGTAGTTCGCAATGTGTGTGTTGTCATCACTAATTTTGAAGTATTTCCACACTTCTGAGGCTGACATTGTTTCTGCTGCTGCCGTCGGTGTCCCTGTGCGTGGAAAATTCTGTCAGTTACGTCACGTGAGGTATCGGTCTTTGGTATCGGGGGTATTTTTACGAGTACAAGTACACAAGCTTGGTATCGGGCCTATGCATCCCTAGTATTCAGTGTATTCAGTGACCCTTAAGAAAATAATGGCATGAGACGTCAATATAACAGCATGTAAATAATGTCATGTAATGTTACATTTACTTCAGAAAAGCCTTTTAAAGGTTATTAAGTACTCATTAAGTACTCACCCTCATTTCGTTTTAAACCCATAAGACCTTTGTTCTTCTTTGTAACACAAATTAAGATATTTTTGATGATATTTCTGAACTACACATAGGCAGCAAAGTCAATGCACCTATTGAGGTCAAGAAAGGTAGTAAAGACATCGTTAAAATAGTCCATGTGACTACAGTGGTTCAACCTTAAATGTTATGAAGCGACAAAAATACTTTTTGTGCGCAAAAACAAAACAAAAACTATGACTTTATTCAACAATTTATTTTCTTCCATGGCAGTCTTCTACGCTGTTGACGTAGTGAACACATTGCAGCGCTTCTGTGTTGTACGTCAGAACGCTGACTCATTATTGGCCAGCCTCTGTGTCAGCATCACACACATGCATTGTGGTGCTCACGTGTACAGCGTCGGCCAATACTGAGCCGGCGTTTGGATATAAACACGGGATATAAAAACAAAAAATATGGACCCAGGCCTCAACACCTAGGATTTCTTCTGGCCTGGTCGGATTACGCCGGTTTCACACTGCAAGCATCAGCAGCGTGGAGGAGCGCATATTTTTTTTGCATGTTAACCAACAGATGCATTCACACCGGTAGCAGGAGCAGCGCGTGAGCACGAAGCAGGAGCGCCACGTGAGCAGCAGTGAAGCGGGGGTTTCGGCACCGAGTCTATTTTTGCTGCGCTGCTGACGCTCAATTAAAGTGAAAGCACACTTTTGATGGGCAAAATAAATATAATTTCACACAAAAAGTGTTCAAAATGTAATGTGTTTTAACAAGAATTTGAGTATGACAGAAAAGAAAATTAAGAACCAAAAATATTTATAGAAGATTTACCCATTTAAACTTGTTTTTAATTATTCAGTTTGGGTTAAAGTATGGTGTATTATAAAAAACAAAAGTAAACTAGCCAGAAAATATTATATATAAACATTATTTTAGTTATTACACAGAGAGATATATATAGCATACCCAAATCAAACCCGAGTTTGCTGGCTTGTAAACATGTGCACGTGGCAGATGATGTAAAACACGAAGCTTACCTCATTCATGTGCAGCAATGGATGACACAAGGCTTTTATTTATTTTTATTTATTTATTTATTTACGTTTATATATGAATGTTGTACACCTCCCCATGTTAACAAACTTTCAAGACTATCAAGTTTATACCAACTTATAAAAACAAATGTATAGCTGACTCTGTCAAGAAATGCTCACTTTATATGTAGCTTCGAGCCGCTGCTATGACGCTGTACAAATGCTTCCAGTCTGAATACTCGCGCGTCTCTGCAACTACAGTGACGATGTAGTTACGCTCACACACGTTACAGCAAAAACTAATACTAGCCTAACTAATATAAAGTTCAAACATTAAAGACAATAATAAAATAATAATAAATAAATGACAAGACCTTTCACTTTAAGACCTAATGCATGAATCCGTTATATTGACACACATCCGATATTTTCTAAACTGTTTTCATCCACTTAAGACATAAGCGTCTGTGTTTACATGGAATACTCGTCAAGACAGGCATTTCAACATATTTCTGTGCGCACACACACAAACAATCTAGCACAGTGTGTGAGTACCGAATGAAGTTACTTTCACAGTGTCATGAGAGTGCCCCCACACACCCCTACACCCATTTAATCCGGGAACACGTCACCTCTTTCAACTCTTGTAAGTTTGCAGGTTGGCTTATAAGTTTGCATTAAATACCAATGGGACACTTTCATAATAGATGCAAAATTTTATGCCACTGCTGATCAGATTATGCGTATAGGGAAGAGAAATTGCTTCAGGAACACAAGCCTAACGAAACCCTTATCTTCTCATGAAATTCAGCTCAGTCTAAATCCTTCACTGATCATGGCATAGTGCATTATCATAATCTCATCAATTCTAGAGCACTTGAAATGTGCCATATAAATAAGTAATTATTCCATAGTACAGTATCATAGTCAGTCATTGTGGCTTCATCTTGACACCTAATTTGGTCTTGCTGTATATAGTTTGTATGACTAGACTTAGTTATTAATGTGCAAGGAAATGCCTGCGGACATTCTGTGGCATCTCATACCTTGTCCTTGACTGTAATGAGGAGAAAGCAAGGTGTCTGTTTTTTTTTTTTTTTTGTTGCTGTTGTTGTTTTTTTTTTTTCTCTCTCTCTCTCTTTGTTTCTTTTAAGTTTACTGGGAAACACATTAAATGAGAGCCCCAAGTCACACTAACCCTGAAATTGGTAACAATTGAGTCTCCATAGGAGGGTTACAGCCTGAAACCTTGAATGCACAGAGGAAAAAAAAAAAAAAACGAATGAGAAATGCATGGCACAATGGGCAGCTCAGGTATTGAATTAGCTCAATAACACAGAGGCTAAACATAAATCATATGACTCAAGCACAGTCTAGAAGGGTCACATGGCTAATTTGGTTTGAGATTTGGAAATGAACAGGGAACATTCAGAAATTACATCTGCTTAAACTCCTCGCGCCGTGATGTAGACCTCAGCCTGAAGCACCAGGGAAAGGTCAACTGATGCTCCCGTCATATGACAATTGACAGTCAGGAAAAGAGTTCTGTCTTGTACTGATGGCCTACTTTGAAAGTGTAATACTTAAGCATTGGAAAATGGAAAGCCAGTACAGTACTTAATATGTGTGGATATCTGCAATATGCAATATGGCAAGTTGGTACATTGGCATATTGAGTGGAATGCTAACAGTTTGCCCCGGTCCCTGAATTCTCAAAAAAAAAAATCAGTGAGGGGCATAGAGAGTGTTTGAAGTCCCAGTAGGAGTGCATGATTGTGGGCAAGAGAGAAGGCATGAGTCCTTAACAGACACCTAACCTGGATGAATCTCAATAAATGCTGTGTGAAATTACTTACCTTGTGAAAAAGAAAACTAGCTGATCTCTCAGGTTTGAAGCCAGCTGCTATTTGAGCTACTATAAAATGTTGACTTAAAATGATCACTTCATTTATTTTATTTAATTATATATAAGCAGTTAAGATTTCCACAATTTTCTCTCTTCTTCTCTTTAAACTTCACACACTCTATTACTTTTTTAAGAATTGACAGTGGGAGTGGGGTGAAGTAAGAATTTGCACTGTATTCCATTACTGATTCTGTTTCAACATAAGCTGTCTTTCAAGCCCCATGAAGTGTCCATGTGAGCTAGTGTAAGGATTTGCCAGAACTGGGTGAGGGAGATTAAAGGCTCCTTCTGTTTTGGCTCTGTTTGATGTTGCCGTGGTGGTTTTGTTCATTTAGGCCTTTTCTGACAAATATCATTACCGCTTTGCTCTTATAGTTCTGCACACAGCATCTTCAGGGCGAGTTGCCCACACACCCAGAGCTGCAGGTCCAGATAAGACCCGGGAGGGCGGGAAGGCTGGTATGAAACTTCACTTTCAGACAGCTGGACTAGAGCTGACCTGCTCTGCACTGATTGTCATTAATAATGGAATGGAACGGTATTGGTAGTCCATTTTTCTTTCCACATACCTGGAATGTGTCAGCCCCCTTGCTGAACATTAACATTACTCATGAGGCAATTCAGTGCTACATATATATTGCAAATTTACAGTGATCAAAAGTCTGAGACATGACAAGGATTTAAGACTTCTAAAAGTTTTCTAAATGTTAATAAATAAATAAGAATAAAGGTACAATAAATTAAATATTTATATAGAAACTGTTTATGCTGATACGTCAATCAAAAGTTTGAGCCAGTAAGATTTTGTTGTTATCATTATTATTATTAATAAATGCTTTTATTCAGCAAGGTTGCATTAAATTGAACAAAAGTGACAGTAAACATTTTTATAATGTTACAAAAGGTTTCTACTTCAAATACATGGTGTTCTCTTGATCTTCCATTCATCAAACAATCCTGAAGGGGAAAAAAGTATCACACTTTCCACAAAAATGTTAAAAAGCAAAGCATGTTTCTTGAGCACCAAAGTAACATATTAGAATGATTTCTGAAGGATCATGTGTCACTGAAGACTGGAGGAATTCCATCACATGAATACATGAATAATTTACTGTATTTTTGATCAGTTTAAATTGTTTCTTGGAAAAATAAAAATGCTAAATGCTAAATTGAGCATTATTTCAGACTTTTAGACCCCACTGTAAATTTAGCCATTCATGGTTCATTCAAATGTGCAGGGCGAGAAACAAATCCTTGTAATCGGCCAGAGTCTACAGTGTACTTCTGTTTATTCAAAGTGAGATCAGCTACAATCAGCGCCTGTGTATTAGTGAGCAGTTTTAGAGTCTTCACAGTGAGCAGTTAGCACGAGTTGAAACAAAAAGGAGATCAAAGCTGAGAGCAGCGTTTAAAGAGATGGCAGCTGTAAGCATTTAAGTGGTAAAGTGCTGGAAAATGTTGTACTTACATGTTGGAGCTATGGTGTGGGATTTCATTTCTTCAGCTCTTTATGGCTCGTAATGGCCATATTCTGGCCACAGTGTTTTAACACAATTGCTTGGTGAAAGCATATCATCATCATCATCATCATCTCTCGCCTGTCTTTTTATATGGAATGATTCGTTTGCTACCACGCTACATTAAGCTACATTAAGTAGTCTGTTTTCAAACCTCACTTTCAAATGAGACTTTGCACTTTCTTTTGAATGATGTCTCTTTCAGTTTCTCTCTCATTTTTTCTTCTCTAGTTTTTCTGCTTGTCCTTCTCTTTCTCTCTCTCCCTGCATTAGTGTTCCTCTGTTTATTGTTGTATAAGTGAACCAAGACAGCCATCAGCTTGCATATCACACTGGAAGAAAATTATGGTTATTTTCATAGGATCTCTGTGTTTTGTTCCCATTTTTTCTTCTTCCTCAAATGCAGCACACCTTGCTGAGATCCACAAAGTGCATGTCAGTCAAGGGCACATTACTTCTTTTTCAAGTGGACGTCTGTTGAATTCTCTTCCATATCACCCTGAAAGCTCAGTGTATGAATTGACATGAATTGTGCTGAGAGAATGCATAGACCTCTATGTTAAAGACAGATCCAGGCTCGACCCTACTAAATAGATCATGAATCAGCCAAGAGGCAGAGATGATCATGAACCTGCTGTAAAGCTTGACAGGCTTAGTAAATAAAGCAAAGATAGTTTCTGTGTGTGGATACACATAGTCTAACTCAATGCCAGTCTTGCTTCAGCCCTGTGAAGCTGATGAAAAAGCTAAAGGAAAAGCTGCTAACAGCACAAATAGCTTGAGTCTTTGGTCAGACCTTAACCATAGCATAGAATTAAATATTTTATTTTATTTTATTATTTTACCTTATTTTATTTTATTTTAGAAGTTGCATTCCAAATTCAGCCAAAAATCTGAGGAACCGCTTTCTGTCTCATTTGAATGGCCATGACTATTCTGATATCACAAATGGAGTTAAGAACCATTTGATGTGAACCTAGCCTTAGAAGGAAGTGTCATTGTGTGAGGCCAAAGGATAAGAGACTGAATAAGAGATAACCACACATCTGTCTGATGATAAATGGTGTCTTTTCATTCCCGGGCTTTCACCTCTGTAATTCACGTTTAATTTAGTCTGGCTTTGATGGAGAGCAGAGATCCGGTTAGATCACAGAGCGGAGACTTACAGCGTCGCCGTTTAACCACGGCCACTCTTATCCTCTATTGATCCTGACTGCCTTCAAAGAATTCTGTGTGATTCCGTGATCATATTACATGGGCCTTCAAAGTGCACTTCTTCTCCCTTTCTCTACCGGAATGCTGGGGGAGATCTCGAATATATATCTGTTTGGGTTGAATTGTTTCCTGAGTGGAGTCAATAGCTACATTTCCTCTCCTGGAACCAAGTGACCCTAAGGCTTGCTCGTAAAGGTCCGGCTGTAATTTGATGTTGTTTATAGATTTGTTTACTTCAGTATGTGCTCCACTCTTGGATCTACAAAGCCACCATCTCCAGGCACTACAAAAACATTTTGTGATTTCTTAACATTAGATTGGTGAAAAAGGATAACAATAAAAATTGTTGAGTGTAATCAGACCTATGTTTTTGGTCTTGTGGACTATAAACAAGTAAAAAAAAAAAAAAAAAAAAAAAACTACCAAAGCATGCTAGCAACACTTTATCATATTAAAAGATGCTGTGGACATCAGTGTTGTTTGTATTATTTAAATTCTATTATAGTATATATTAATGTGTTGAATTACCGTTAATTTATTTTTAATAATTTAATTAGTTTTAGTTTACTATAACAACACTGGTGAACATAACAGAATCTTCATAGGTTCCTCGTAGGCGGTGAGTTTTACAAAGGCAAGCACCGCTTGTATATTCTTCAAATGCCAAAATCTTCTTTTTAATATCGCTATTAAACAGAGCAGTATGCGTTTGATTAAAACACTGTGCCATCGTCTGCTGAAGGGCTTATCTTTCACAAATACTGTAAAAGTACTCGTCTATCTCTCTGTGCTCTCAAGCTACTCTTTTACAAAACAAACAAGAGCAGGAAGTTATGAGCGTAAAGCCTCATAACTACATTTACTGGCATAGTTTATACACAATCCAATCCCTGAGTAATCCAGACAGCGGGTAACAGCAGGTCCCATAAACATCTCATAATCCAGCCTGCCGGGGAAGCAGTTGAGCACACGGTTTAGACGCTGTATGCGTGGACACGCTAATTCCAAAGCGAAGCAGGTCACAGCTTACACTTTAAAGTCCTGTCAGCCCAGTAATCACTATCTGAGTCAAACCTGAGATGGCACACATAGCCGCTACCAGAACGTATGCTCACCCCACGCTCTATCATTATAACTCATTATGCTTGACTAGCTTTTGTCATTAAAGCAAACATTGAGGGCTGTAATCAAAGATAGAGTCTAAAGGATGTAACAGAGGGGTCTGGCTTTTTAGGAAGGCAGATCAGAAATAATTGACTGTTAGGGAAGTGTGCCTTCTCAAAAGCTGTGCATACAGACACTTTATCTTTATAGGGACTTCCTGTTTACTATAATTTCTGCTTCTGCATCCACACAAATTGTTCTTTTCTAGAATTCTCCATTGTAGGGAAGGGTTATCATGTAACCAGAAGAAGTTTTGTGATGAAAGGACTCAGGGTTTGGCTCAAGCCTGCTGCTCCTCTGACCACCCTAAGCATCTGGACCGGGGTCGTCCCATGCACTGTGAGCCTGAGCCAACGGAGGGCTTTCAAAAACAACAAGCTGCTCTCCCGAATTCCTAGGGCTGCTATCCCTGGCTCTTCCTCACATGAAAATGTTTTTATAGTGGGTTCTGTTCCTCCTGCCCTCATCTTCCACTTCCCCTCCCCGGATCACCATGCAACTGTCCCAGCTCTTTGATCTACTGTGTATAATGAAACAGATGAGCACAGACACTCATAATCAACCTGGTTTCTCTCAGTGAGGTGAAATGAGTGCAGAGGGTGTATTTGGATGCAATTCCTGACTAGGGACTGGTGGCTTATTTCTGCGTTGTAGTTTTTTTTTGTGTCTAATTTGGTGTGTCACCTGTCCATGTTGGATGTGAGCTGACTGAGGAATAGTGATGTGGAGGGAACTATGAAAACCTTAATGAAACCACACACAAGCATTCAACGCCTGTCAGGAATTGTTTACTGTTGACAAGTGAATCCGTAGGTCTGTGAAGAGCGGCAATGCATGAATTTCTACTGCAACTGCCTTTGGTGGGATTGTGGAGACTTACAATTACACTGTTCATACCTGCTGTGGATTTGATTCCGACAGATAATACTCTCTCGCACTAACAAGCGTAATGCCAGGCTGCCTTGAAGGAAAAGTCATTTTATTTATTTTATTTTTTATTGTTATCCCACAGGCAAACTTTGACATTTGCACAAACAAAATGTGAAGTATTTCCAAAGGCCTCTTCACACCATGGCAGACAAATTGGATCAACTTATTGGTTAACCTTCAAGATAGAAAGAATAATACCCGGCCACATGTTGAAAAAAAAAGTAAACTAAAAAAAATGAGAGAAAAAAAAGCTGTCCTCCACAGGTTCGTATTTCATCCAATGACTCTTTTCCCCCCTCCCACCCTTCAGATTATAGAGCGATTCTTTAAAAACCTCCCCAGCCAGACTTACAACTACCAACACAGCATAGCGGTTGGTCTCAAGGCCACAGATCTCCTTTAGAGAAGACAAACACAACCACACAACCTCAACACCCAGTCCCTGACCACAGGGAGTCATAAGAGGCCATGTGCCCAGCAGTGGTCCTGCTCATGTGGTTCTATATTACTAAGTATATCTCAGCTTGATACAGAGCGGTGCACAATAAACATGTTGCATAATGTTACATTTTATGTAATATGTCACTGTTCAAATTGTCATTCAAAAGTTTGCTTTTAAATGTGAACAAAACTCCAGACATTTTAAGGCCATATGACCAGAATCTGTTGAATATTTCCATTCCATATTTTTTATTTATTTTTTTTTACAGTGAGTTTCTATGCAATTTTATGTTGCATATTTAAAATGTGAACTATGTATTAGTATATTAGTGTAAATTATTGTTAGACAATGCATTATGAATATACATGAATTTACAGTGAGCAAAATAGTATGTATGTATGTATGTAGTATGTAACATTTACCTAAATTAATAAATGCTATAAAAAAGTTTGTTAGTTATACTAATGTTAACAAACTGAATGTCATTTTAAAATGTTACTAAATAGTTCCTTGTTTTCTTTAGAGGTGCACTCTGGGAAATGTCAGTGAGAGATTTAAGCAGTAAACCACACTATCACAAGATGGACTGTTGTTGTATTAGGCAATAGATTCTTTCTAGACACTAGAAATGAGCCATTTGTTGGCTATATGCCTCGGGGATATGCTTTTAGTACAGAATGAAAGTTAGTTTGGTAGTTTAAATGTAATTGGTCAAACTAGCCCTTAAACCAACCATCTCTTCTTGTAGCTCATTGGATGAGGGCCTGAATCCAAAGGGCATGGCTGTAAAGCCCTCTGCGGCCAGTTAACAGTCCTGAGGAATGACTCTTCCCACACTCTTTGCCCCCCTGAGCTGTCTAGCCAGAAATTAAAGACATTTTTGAGTCTTGGTAATGTAATACTGCAGCTTAGAACCACAACCCATTCATGTTCACACTACCTAGATCGTCTCTAGGACATGATGTATTTCCCCCGCTTATTATTTCGGCACTTCCTCTTTGTTAAATCCAGGTGATATGCATTCTCACAAATGCCCTTGCGATAAGACGTAATGTCAGTACGATCCATCGTCTTTCATAGAAGCCTGTTTTCATTTCACACAAATGTGATCGTACAAATTTAATACGAGAGATAACCTATTATCGGCTTTGAACGCTGCAGCTCCATACTATATTAGAGAGCTGTTAGTGCTGCTCTGCCAGATTACTGTATGAATGTGCATGCTAAGTGAGCTCCAAACCAATGAAAGAAGCTATGCTTGAGCAAGTCCCTCTTAGAATGCCAAAAAATCACTTGCGATAATTAATTGGAGGTTACAGCATTGCTTTGTCATTTGGCCTAAATCCATCAGATGCTTCATGACATGAGTATTTTTGCTCACAGATTGCTGCAATTTGTGTTTCCCACAACCACAGTTTTTTTTTTTTATTTTTTTTTTTTCTAACATGAGGAGGAGGAACAGGGCTTGGCTATCCTCCTGAGCTCTTATCCAAGTCCAGCTGTTAGTTTCTCAGTCTCAGTGTGTCTCTCACTCATAATGAAACTGTTAGAGAGCTAGTTGTTATTTGGGTCAGGCTGTGACCTTTCTAGCCTCTTCTCCACTTAGTCTCCACAGGCTACCAGGAGAACCCAGGGTGAGAATCTGGAGTGTATTAGTGACCCCTGCACCTGGTCATGCTTTGAAAGTCTCTCAGGCATATCACATCGCCCTCAGAGGGAATCAAGCTTTACCTGCCGCCCCATCACAATTATCATTAGCGCTAACCTCCCCCTTTTCCCTTGTTATAGTTAAAGATGATGATAATTGCATGGATGGGAGAGCATAGCCTTCTCCCCAGCTGCTTTTTTTTTTTTTTTTTTTTTCTGTGCTATTCACCTTGAGGCGAGACAGCTTTGCCTGAGCTCCCCAACACTGTGAAGGTCAAGACTGAGGAAAGGTGTAAGTCATTATTGGAAAGATGCCTCTTAAAAACCTGACATCAGAAAGCCGTCAGAGAGAAGTGTGCTCATTCAGACAGCTTCCCTTGTCTTTATGGCCCACAGACCTGTTTTACATCAACAATCTCACGGATACTTGAGTTAGAACAGCTCAAATCACTTTACTAATAAAAATGAATAGCTTCAGATGCTAATTTTACAAACTGCATCATCAAAATGCGCTGAGCTGTTCCGCCACAAAATCTCCACCTCTAATTTAATGTCTGCGTTAAACACTCAATGCCAGAATCTTCGTTATGCTGCTCTCAGATTCAATTTGTGTGCGTTTTTTCCTTATTGATCGCCCTTATCCGATCAATGCAGGTTCACTTGGATGAAAGAAAAAGAAACCGTTTCAGGTTTGTCCCTAAAGGATTTCTTTTTTTTGAGAGTGTGAGCATGCATTCAAGAGGCTAGATGGTGGGAACGGTGTGGTGGGCTTGTATCCAGGCAATAAATTGGTTGTGAGGTTGAGAAAGAGACCTCTCTTTAGCCTTAGTCACTGGCAGAAAAAAAAGTCACAGCTGTAATTCTCCAATAAAATAGTGTTTTCAAACCTCAATTGTGTGTTTGGGACGCCTTGTAGATCTGGCTGAGGATGTGGAGAAATGACAAAATCTGTCATTTACACTCCATGACTCTCATGCAATTCTGAAAACTGTATGACTGATTTTCTTCTGTGAGTAATATATTAAAAAAATAAATAAATATATATATATATTTTTTTTGTCCAAACAATGAAAGTCTTGGGTCCAATTTTATTTTTTTTTTATTTTTTTTTGACCCCACTGACTTTGTTTGGGCAAAAAAAGCTCAAACATCGTTGCTCTTTGTTTGGGAACAGTGTGGGTGTGAGTAAATGATGACAGAATTTTCATTTTTGTGTGAACTTTCCTTTTTACCGTACTCTAATTGTTGAAGTATTTTTTACTTAGGCTTGATTTAATTCCTGAAAGAATTTGTCTCATATTGTGAGTGACACTGTTCAAGTTTGGACAGTCAGTTTTGCGGAGGTAGATGTGTTAGATTATTCCAGACAATGCACTTCCCAGCAGAGTCAGACTCCACATTGTCTACTTCATCTGATGCGTTGCCGGGACATTGAACACATTTTAAGAGGACCTGTCATCAGTGTTTTCAGTCCTTCATTCACCATCTCTAGCTTTATGTCTCCATTGCTGCCTTTGGGTGGATCATTTTGGTCCGGAAGCGAACATGTGGTAGTGTTTAGCTTGCTAATGCTCAAGGCTTTTGCTGCCTGGGGGGAGATATCACATGGACGGCTCCCAGCAGAAGGATTCAAGTCCAGTAAACAATCTCTACGCCCAAATGTAAAGAACTTTGGAAATGAGGAGCTCCCATGGGCTGCCCTCTGTCCAAAAATCACAGAAAGGGCTTGTGTGAACTTGAGTGTGTTTTTCTGTTGCTTTTTTTTATTGCTTTTCTTATTGTAAGTTCTATTATTGCTATTGCATTTCACCCCTTTTTGCCGCCAAGAGCTATTCTCTCATCCCTACATATAACAATGTCTGTGGACCCAACACACATGCATGTGATTACGTTGGCAGGAGTAATCATGTACTGCTAATGTTTTACTAACATTTTGAAACCACCTTCACCATGAATACCTCTTGACTTTGTGTTTTCGTTCTAATGGATCACATTACTGAAGCATCACTCTGAAATACTGCTGTTTTTATTGCGCTGAAACACCCCACACATAATCAGTCCTTCACATTCTGATTATAACAAAAAACACCTGGCTTCTTCTTCATCAGTGGCTGGCCCACTTATTATTATTTTTTTGTTTTACATTTTCCTATATTCATTCATGTTATCAATGTCCTACATGTACGCAACATGTTTTGCATCTTTAATTTCTTTGTATAAATGTTTTCATTATGCACAGACACCGCCTATATTCTTTTAACGCTGCAACACCAGCTTACTTTTTGCTGTATTTAACACAAAACTAACAGAAAAGTTTTCATCCACATCAAAATAAACTTTATTTCTCTAGCACTTTATTATGGCGTTTTAGGGAAGCAGTTAAGATCTTTGTTTCTTGTTATTCATCTGTGGTGTTGATTGCATTTGTAAAAAAAAAAAAAAAAAAAAAAAAAAAAAAAGAAGCAAGCCAGCAGATGAAAAGCTGTCAGGAATATATAGGGTGGAGTATAATTAAATCAGCAGGCCTACTGCAGATATAAAACAAAGCCTCCCAAACTGCCCACCTTTTCCACCTTAAGTGGAAGTAGCGATGGGCTGAGCTGTGTCTGTTTCTCATTAATCCAGCACCGCTCGGACTGAGGAGGCGCAGGCCTGGCGGGCTTCGGATCTCTAACAGCTGAAGAGCCTGAGGATGTGTTGAGAACATCCTGCTGAGAGCGTGGGCTACCCAGGTGGGAGAGCCAGCTGGTGGAAGGGTGTGACAATGCGCCTAAGGGGGTGGTGGGGGTATCTTAAGCTCCACAATATGGCTGAAAGCTGTTCCCTCACCTGCAGTCCTTCCCCTAAAAAATTAAGATCCTTCAGGAGACCCGTTTTCTGATATTTTATTTTCTCTGGTCTTCATGTTTCTCAGATTTAAGTTGTTTTAGTGCACAGCTGATTCTCTTGAGTTGAAACCTACTTGCACTTCTGCAAAGTTCACTTAATTTAAAAAAAAATTAGTTTCAATTTGACTCTAGCTCCGTTTTTAATATTAATTTAATTTAGCCTTTAGTAAATGTAGTGTTTTTAATTAGAAATGTATCACAAATATTGGTTATGTATTAATTGAGATATTTGATTATTTGGGTATCCCATACTTTTAATTATTTGTTTAATTAGGGTACAAACTCGCCAGTCTGATCTTAGTCAAAGGATGGCATGGTTAACCAATACCTTTAAGTCGGCTGCATACTGCTTGCTTGTACAAAAAGTGTATTTTGTTTAGTTACTTCCATACAACTTGCTAAAGTCAGTAGAAGACAGAAATAAGAAAGTCTCAGATGATGTTCCTACTGTTCCATCCATTCATCGTGAGCCTTCAGTTTGACCTATCCTGGACACAGATTTGCAATAACATCAGCTTCCACATAATCTACTGGTCATAATGATTTCAGGACAGTGCAGAATAAATCAAATGTAACATTTTATTTGTCAATGTATCATGACAATTACATACACTGAACAAAATCATAAACGCAACACTTTTGTTTTTGCCCCCATTTTTCATGAGCTGAACTCAAAAGATCTAAGACAAGATCTATGATGTACACAAAAAGCCTGTTTCTCTCAAATATTCTTCACAAATCTGTCTAAATCTGTGTTAGTGAGCACTTCTCCTTTGCCGAGATAATCCATCCACCTCACAGGTGTGGCATATCAAGATGCTGATCAGACAGCATGATTATTGCACAGGTGTGCCTTAGGCTGGCCACACTAAAAGGCCACTCTAAAATGTGCAGTTTTATCACACAGCACAATGCCACAGATGTCACAAGTTTTGAGGGAGCAGTACATCCAACCGGCCTCACAAACGCAGACCACGTGTAACCACACCAGCCCAGGACCTCTTCACCTTCAAGATTGTCTGAGACCAACCACCCGGACAGCTGCTGCAACAATCGGTTTGCATAACCAAAGAATTTCTGTCAGAAACCGTCTCAGGAAAGCTCATTTGCATGCTCGTCGTCCTCATCTGGGACTCGACCTGACTGCAGTTCGTAGTCGTAACCGACTTGAGTGGGCAAATTCACATTCGATGGCGTCTGGCATTTTGGAGAGGTGTTCTCTTCACGGATGAATCCCGATTTTCACTGTACAGGGCAGATGGCAGACAGTGTGTATGGCGTTGTGTGGGTGAGCAGTTTGCTGATGTCAGCATTGTGTATCGAGTGGCCCATGGTGGTGGTGGGATTATGGTATGGGCAGGCGTATGTTATGGACAACGAACACAGGTGTATTTTATTGATGGCATTTTGAATGCACAGAGATACTGTGAGGAGATCCTGAGGCCCATTGTTGTGCCATTCATCCATGACCATCACTTCATGTTGCAGCATGATAATGCACGGCTCCATGTTGCAAGGATCTATAAATAATTCCTGGAAGCTGAAAACATCCCAGTTCTTACAATGCCAGCATACTCACCGGACATGTCACCCATTGAGCATGTTTGGGATGCTCTGGATCGTCGTATATGACAGCGTGTTACAGAATCCCAATGACTGTTTTGCCACTTTCCCTTAAATACCCAGATGAGTGAGCAGAGAAGATTAGGTAAATGGATTTCTGTGTCCTCTGTGTCCTTTGTGATATTTTCTTCAGATTAGCAAGTTTATTATTTTGTTGCATGTTGTCTATTTTTTTTAGATAGACATATTTTGTCTTACCAGGAATCTTACAGTTCTAACTTTCTCATCCATCCATCATCTATCTATCTATCTATCTATCTATCTATCTATCTATCTATCTATCTATCTATCTATCTATCTATCTATCTATCTATCTATCTTTCTATGGTTCTATTTATCGTTCTATCGTTCCATCTGTCTGTTTGTCTATGAATTGGAATTGTCAACGAAATTCTCACTTAAATTCTGAATTGTGCAAATCCATGGTGTAGACCCATGGTGTCATCATTGTGAGACATATTTGAGACACCCTACCAGCAGGAAAGCAGAGAAAAGTTATAGTAAAATTCACATTAAAACTTCCATCTTCTAGAGTAGACCATAATTCCACAATGCTGTAATCAGCTTGTAAAATTTATTTAATATTTATAATTAATGACTTTTTGGAACTGCAAGTCCTGTCACCTGTCAGGATTTGCTCGCACAAATTAATTACTTGGTATCCATTCCGTCTGAGCACACCTGAGCTTTTAGTACCATAATTAAATAAATAAATAAATTAAACCTCCAGAAGATCAAACTCTCTTAGTATGCTAAGTAGAGTCACCATCACTTTCAATACAAAACAGACATGCATCAGTACCACAGTCCTGTTGATACAACAGCAGAGGGCTTGTAGCCAGTAGCAAATCCACCTGCTTAGGAGATGCTCTTGCTTTGATAGCTCCTTCACATATGCAGATTTCTTGGGAGAAGCTTGTTTGTATGCGATTTCCTGGGAGACCTCCATCTTGGGCTTAAATAAATAGCAGAGTTGTGATGATTAGCGCTGAGGTGCGCTCCTACTCCCACAAGCAATCTGCCAAACCTAGACTTCTTCTGTCTTTGTTTTCACCTGAGTATTACCCAGAATCTTTCTTTCTCTTTCTCTCTCTCTCTCTCTCTCTCTCTCTCTCTCCCCTGTGTGGGTCCCAGAGCTACGGCCTTGATTGCTCACTAATTTAGTTAGTTGGTAGTTGACTGTGACAATGGTTTGGCCGAGGATTTTGCTGACATATTATGTCACTCAGGGAGAGGCTGTCTTCAAGCAGACCTCAAAGGAAGCCATTCCTCGGTATACCAGACACACACGTACAGCATTAACGTTGGTTTGGGGCTGTTCCAAGCTGCCTTTCCTCCTGCTCCTTAGGATTACAGAAATAACGCAATTATCTCTATGGCTCTGAGCCGTTGACAGAGCAGGCCCTGTGTTTGTCAATAGAAGGCCCGCAAAATCTCCCTTCAATATACCGAGCGGCGCCACAGTCACACGCCGATGGTCTCTTTAGCACGTCGACACTAGACGTCTGTCTCTCTGAATGTTTTTTTCTATCTTACCTGTCTCTCTCTCTATCCCTTTCCATTTTCTCCTACCTCCTTTTTCTCTTCTCATCTCATCCCTCCCTTCCTCAGTTTTTTTTTTTTTATTTTTTTTATTTTTTATGTCATGCTATAAAAGGGAAGTCTGACATGCATCAGTGTCTTGGTTTAATCATGACGCATCTGCCATGATCTAGAGTTTCTGTGTCCTTATGCTTTCCACCTAAGATCTGTTATCGAGGTGCCATATGCATAATTACCCTATAGAGAGGAGTATATGTCATTTTTATTGCTACATCAGGAGCTCATAAAAAGTGTGGTCCAAAGCACAGAAGTCATGCTTTTCATTTTGGTTAGCTGTATGACAAGACTGTATCTAATATAAAACAATCCGGTTCATCTGAAACAATGTTTGTTTAGGTCTTGTTACTTTTTATTAGTGGTTCTTTAATACAACCACTTTTCCTCTTACTTACGACTTGGAAGTGTTTAATCTGTAAATTTTGTTATGATTTACTTACATGTCATTCCAAACTCATATGACTTTGTTCGTGGAACACAAATAATATTCTGAAGGATGTTACTGCTGTTTTGTCCTTCCAGTCAACAGGGGTCCAAAACTTTCAAGAATAAAAAAAAAACAAAAAAACATAAACATAAAGGTAGCGTGAAATGGCTAGAATATCTGTCTCTGATTTTGTAATTATAATTTTAATTTTATTTTTCTTGGGAAATTAAGCAAGCACGTAGGAAGCACCCAGAACACACATAAAAATAAGCTAAGATCCACTCAGTGCACCTGGCATCCTCACAGAACACCGTAGAATTGTGGTGGAGAGCTTTGTATGGGCATTTTCTTAAGTAAATATAAAAATGTAGTTCTTTTTCCTGTCACCATAGTTCATGCATTCATTCTGTTTATGCTTGATGTATCAAATTTGGTAAGCTCTAAATGTCTGAACGTCTACTTATTTTCTCTTTTACCCAAAAAATTTAGCAGATGCATTTACTGGTTTTGATAATTAATAGTTACCCTCTGGTTCTGTCTCTTTGCTTTTTAGTGAAAAAGGACGTGGAAGAAACAGATGACAGGATGACACAATTCAAGAAAAAAGCGAAAGAGCTGCGAATTCTGGATGCCAAGACAGCTCAGAATCTGTGTAAGTTATCAGCATTCCATATCATCTGTGTCCCCTAACACCCAGCCAAGAGCCTCCAGATCTGTGTTTTTGTTCTTCCTTCCGAAGAAGTTACATTTGTCTCTAAAGAATTGTCTTTTTTTTTTTTTTTTTTGGGGGGGGGGGGGGGGGGGGGGGGGGGGGGGAAGAGATATTTTTTCTCCATACTAGACTTTCTCTCTACTGAAAGCAGTTAAGGCTGCTGAATCTATAGCCACAGTGTTGTCAGGCTTTGACTGACACTTTTCTTCTGTTCTCTTCTGTTTGTTTGTTTTCTTGTTCCTACATATCATGTCAACTTTAAAATTCCTCTTATCCTCTTGTATTTTCAAGCAGCATTCTGCAGTATTTGCTCTTCTGCAACAGGTTTTGAAGATGCTGTTTTTTGATAATGGATTCAACCCGATTCCTCTGATATCAGTTGTACCGTAAACACATAGGAGGGTAACAGGAAAAAGGACAACATTTTATTTGTGTCTGCCTCTTCCTCACCAAACGCAAAGACAGATAAAGCCAGTCCTATAAAACCATTATGCTATTAAGGGACCAAAGTCAGATTTGTTTGTTCTTTCCCCACACAAATCAAAACTAGTGGTCATTTATTTATTTTATTATTGGTATAATTTGTTTTACTATACCCCAATGTCTTCTTTGTCTATACCAACTCTGTATCTCTTAAAGTGCCACTCTCTTTTCCCCCTTCTTGAATCTTTAATGAAAGTGTGTGTGTATGTGTGTGTGTGTGTGTGTGTGTGTGTGTGTGTGTGTGCGCGTGTGTGCGCGCACTCTCAGGAGTGTCTGCAACTCTTTGGACTCTGATTGATGAAAGCAGCATGAGAATGCAATTTTATTCTTCTTTGGAAATGTTGGCTTCTTTGTCTTGGAGAGGAGAGCACCTTAGATATACAATATCACACTTCATGAAATATTCATAGCAAATGCTAAAATAACCAGCCACCTGACTATGTGTCCTACCCATGCTTGTTTTCATCCTAACCAGAAGAGTACTTGGATTCCAATTGAATACATCAATGCAATTTGGATTTGCGAATTGAACAAGATGAAGCTCTGAGTCTGGCTACAGTGCTGCTGTTGAAGAACATACTTTAAGCCAGATTATCCAAATGTTGGTTTAAAAGAGATAATAGAGATATAACTAGATGTTTAAATTTTTTTAGTAGTTGCTGTTGCAAAACTCTCTGTAATCATTTTAGGGTGTTGGGCACATACACATACTAGTTTACACCTGGTGTTTTAATCCAGCTCTTTTGTCCACTTTCAACCACTTCTGTCCTGATCTCTTTGAGGGGAGGGTCTATGGGTAGGTAAATGTATGGGCTTCTTCAGAAGTTTTAATTGAATAGGCGAAATAACAATTCGCATATAAACGTGACCAGAGACTACGGGAAAACTTATAGAGAGCATCAGCTTTTGTTTCTGCCCTGACAGCCGCAAGACCGCGCTGAACAAGGTACATGTTAGAAAACAGAAATGTTTAAAGAACATTGTGCTTAGTATGTTTTTCTTCTTCAAACCAAACTTATGGCTTCAGTTGGCAACGTTTAAATCCCATCTGGCTAACGTGCTTCCCATAATGTTCATTGTGTCAGTAGGCAGAGAATAGGTGTTCTTTAGCAGCTGTTCGAACACTTTTAACCACATGAGCGTCTACGCCATGAACACAATCCAGTCTGGTCGAATGCGTTTTCGACTACCTCTGGAAGCGGTCGAAAGTGGACAAGCTCAAAACGTTTCAGACCCCTTTTACACCTGTATTTAGCATCATCCACTTGTGATCTGATCGACCAAAACAAAACTTAAAGGGTTAATTCACCCAAAAATGAAATTTCTGTCACTGTTATTCACCCTCATTCCAGACCCGTAAGATCTTCGTTGTGGTTCAACCTTAATGTTATGAAGTGACAAGAATACTTTTTGTGCGCAAAAACAAAACAGAAATAGTGACTTCATTTAACAAATTTGTCTCTCCTCTGTCATTCTCCTACGCTATTTATGTTCAGCGCTTCCAAGTTCTATGTCTGAATGCCGGCTTAGTATTGGCAGACGCTGTTCACATGAGCCGGCGTTTGGATGTAAACACGGAAGCTGCGTCAACTGTGTATGAGTCTGATAGGGTAGAGACAAATTTGTTGAACAAAGTCGTTATTTTTGCTTTGTTTTTGCGCACAAAAAGTATTCTCGTCACTTTATAACATTAAGGTTGAACCACTGTAGTCACGTGGACTACTTTAACAATGTTTTTACTACTTTTTTGGACTTTGAATGTGATCAATGAATGTGTAATTTCATTGCTTTCTACTGAGGATTAAAAAAATAATAATAATAATAAATAAACTCTTGGATTTCATCAAAAATATCTTAATTTGTGTTCCGAAGATGAACAAAGGTCTTGCGGGTTTGGAACGACATGAGGGTGAGTACTTAATGACAGAAATTTCATTTTTGGGTGAACTAACCCTTTAATATCAGATGTAAACAGTCTATCCATAGTCTGGCAGGCAAAATTGCTTATATATACTCTCATTGCTTAGTTGAGCAATAATAATAGATATACTCGTGTCAGTCAGCACTAAAAATACAACAAAATACATACCATTTTCATTATTCTCAGTTAGTGTGTCTGAAGGACATCAGGGTCAGGTTTTGTGTCTGTGTTTGTGTGTGTGTGTGTGTGTGCTTGTTTTTGTTTGTTTGTTTTTTTCTTCTTCTTTTCCTCTTCTTCTATTAGAGCTGGATCAGCTGGAGATGGCCCTAACAGAAAAGATTCCAGTGACAATTCTCTCTTTTCTCATTCACTCACTTTCTCTTATTTTTGCATTCTCATTCTCTTGTGTTCTGTCTCATTTCCGCTAGTTCTTTACCCTGCCTTTGATGCACAACACACACACACACACACACACACACACACACACACACACACACACTACTTCAGACTTTAGAGTAACTAATGCCAGCACATGAGTGGGAGTGCTGTTACACATTTACTTCAGCCACAAATCTGTCATCTTTCACAGAGAAAGGAAAGGGAGGTGGGACAGGAAAACAGAAAGAAAGATTGTAAAAACATTGTATAAGACACTATTTGAAAAGCTAATGTACATTATTTGTTTATTTATCTATTTGTTTGGTTGTTTATGTATTTATTTATTTGGGGCCTTACAGACAAGGCAGGGTTGTTCCAGGGTTGTGGAAATGACCCAAAGTACTTGTGGAACATACAGTTCTGCTCTTTACTTGGACAGGGAGAGTTACACATACCCCCAGGTATCCATTGCTGTCTCTCCCTCATGCTGAGAGTACAGTCTGTGGGCTGACTGGACAAAGTCCCCACACTTTCATTGTTTAGCCATGAAATTCTCTGGTTAGGAAAACTTGCTGAGTTCATTGATCCTGGGGACCTATGCGAAATCCTACACACACAAACACACACACACACACACACAATCCCACACATCTTTGTGAGTGTAAAGAGGAGCTGGATATTATATGCTACTTTGGACCCAGGGCCCTGGTTGTTCTCCGTGCACAGCTGAAGCAATAATCCAGATAAGATGAAGAGGCTGTGAATCTCTTGAGTACAGGAGGAACCGAGCAAACCAGGCAACCACTACATGAAGTCATTCTCCTTTGTTAACGCAGAGATACCCAGCAGAGCTCTGTGGTCCATTAGCATGTTTAACAATCCCAGCATTCCTATCCTTGGTCCAGCTCATTGGCCCTTCGTCAGCATTCTTTTTCACAAATGTAGCAGACTGCATTTAAAACAACAAGAGTGTTGCTATAAATTATGCCAGTGTGTGGAGGTGGTTTAGTATAGATAGCATTTTTTTATATATATATATATATATATATATATATATACATATACATATGGGGCGGAAGGGCTCTTTTTAGCTTTAATGCTTGCAATTTGGTGGACTTGCAGTGTTTTCTGTGTTGAAAAAAGCACAAAATGTTACTAAATCCCCAGGCTGATGAGTAGTGGATATGAACGGAAATGAATTATGGGATGCATCTGTCATGGAAAAACTTGTTAGAGGAAAAAGTCAGGATAATTCACTCACTGTGAATATGTAAATTATGCTAATGAATCAACAGATGAAGCGAAAGCATTTGTCGTCCAATTAAATTTTTTTGCAGAAATGTGATAAGTTCTGACTGGGGATTGTTAAACTCACCACATTCAGTGACTAACCATGTGTTTGTTTATTGGCTTGTGATACTCTTGAAGATTGGCTCATCATACTACCGATGGCTGCTTCATTAGCATATCACTATAGCCAGGCTGTATTGTGTTGTAAGGCTAGTTTTAAAACCTTGTTGTGCATTTTGGTATGTCACAGCTACAATAAGAATTTCTTCCTATACCATTGTATCCGTTTTTTTGCCAGATGAGCCCTCTGCTTTGAAATGCCACTGTTTGCTCTACCTTCATCTACTGAGAAAAGAAAAAAAAAAGAAGAAGCATATAACTCTCTTTTTTCTGAAGAAACCGGCATATTGTCACATGCAGATGGCCAACTAATGAACTGCAGAAAATAGAGCATAGTTTCACAGAGACTCAGTCAGTCAGCTGGTGGGAATGGTAGTTTATTAAATCACTGTTCATCAGAAGTTGGACATGTTTCACCTGCACACCAGAGAGCCAGGAGGGCTTTCACATTCATTGGCTGATGCAGTTCAGAAAGCAATGGAGAAATCTGACCAAATAAATACTGATTTCTACTCACATATAATCTTCAGCATATCCACTCAGCTCTGCATTCCCATCAAACATTTACATTTACATTTAGTCATTTAGCTGACGCTTTTCTCCAAAGCGACTTACAAATGAGAGTAGTAGAAGCAGTTGAATCAACATGAGTACAATCCAAGAACAGTAGGTAAGTGCCGTGTCAAGTCACAGTTTCATCAGTAAAGTGCTCGCAGCAAGGTTTTTTAGATATATACACAAATAGATGGAGAAAGAATAGAAAGTTGAAAAAGAAAGAGTAAAATATAAATAAAAAGTGCTATATTACTGGGTCAAGTGTTGAAGAAAAAGATATGTCTTTAGCAGTTTTTTTTTAAATGGCTAAAGACTCAGCTGTTCGGATAGAGCGTGGCAGGTCATTCCACCAACCAGGAACAGACCAGGAGAGGGTCCGTGAGAGTGATTTTGTGCCCCTTTGGGATGGCACCACAAGACGCCGTTCACTTGCAGAACGCAAGCTTCTGGAGGACGCATAAGTCTGAAATAGTGAGTTTAGGTATGGTGGTGCAGAGCCAGTGGTTGTTCTGTAGGCAAACATCAGAGCCTTGAATTGGATGCGAGCAGCTATTGGCAGCCAATGCAAACTGATGAAGAAAGGTGTGACATGCGCTTTCTCATTTGCTAAAATAGCCCAGAGGTAGGTGGTACAAAACATCAGTGACCCCTTGCATAATTCTGTACTATTATAATTTGCCAGAGCAAAATTAGGTTCTGCTCAACATTGTTTCCAGACACCACTGTAAAACTCTTGACTGTTTTAATCTCTGTAAATGTTAAGGTAATTTTAACCTCAATGCAGTAACTGCTTCAGACGTAAATGTACAATTATGTTCGGTCCCCCACTGATGCGCTTTAAACTGTGCACTATGAGCTATATGCTATAATTACAGAGTATTCTTTCCCTAGGAACGGTGGAGGTTATCAAATTCAGCTGTTTGGTAAATTGCACCTGTGGTTCTCTGCATTTCATCCTAGGTGAAAGTTCAAGATGTTGAGTCATTATCATGTGTTAGGGCCCCAAATCTGAGGCTATTTTAGCTGCTCTTATTGCTGCCAGAAAATTGTTTCTCTTTCACTTCCAATTGCCCCGAAGTGGAACAAACACTCTAACAGTGTTTTACCATCCACCTGAGAAGTTGACGTTGTCCCTTGGTCATTTCTGAACTCTGTTGAACTCTAACACGATAAACTTAGAGGGCCAGAAAATGACTCCATCTTTTCTTTTCTTTCTTTTTTTCCTCTTCAAACAGCAATTTTCCTGGGATCATTCCGGCTGCCTTATGAAGAGATCCGGGATATTGTGCTGCAGGTGGATGAGGAGAGACTAAGTGAAGCACTAATCCAGGTGAGTTGTGTGTGCATAGGCACTTTCATATAATGTAGCTTGATCCATCATTTGAAACCTTTATCCGCTCACAGGGCAATGAGTGAAATCCAGTCCAGGTCCTGCATAAAAAATAAAATAAAATAAAATAAAATAAACAACAAAATAAAATAAAATAATAATAAAATAATAAATAAGTAACAATAGTGCACACTTACTGCACAAACACACAAAATAACAGTGTTTAATAATTTCAGATTTCTTTATGTAAAAGAAAGTCTTTTATTATTTCTATTTATTGAAGTTTTCATTTTAAAGGTGGGAATTTGAATAGTATGGAATAAATTTTCTGCCATTTTTAAATGAATCAATTAAATGTTAAAAATGGGAATTAAAACCAGATTAAACCTGTCCAAACATATATCTATTAGATAGTATATCTATCTGTTTACTATCTGTCTGTCTGTCTACAAACATTTAGTTTCCATTAATGACAAATATCTTGGATATTCCGGAGTGAGTGATTGAGTGAGTGATTGAGTGTGTGTGTGAACTTTTGGCATGTAGAAACATACCAAATCTCTATGCAGATAAATCTGTTTTGTGAATGCCAGACATTCATGGGAATTTTCTGAATAGCATTTGTAAAGACGTCCTACGTTTGTCTTTGCTCAGAGATTTGTCATGCCTACAGATGACTGTGTGCATTTGAAAGGCTTCATTAAAGAGACGTCTTTGATGCCAGGCAGTGCTTTGTGTACAATATTCTGTCTGCTCTCATTCACCAGGCCAGTAGAAGATCCACTTTCACTCTCTCATAATAGCTGCTTTGGGACAGGACTTGGCAAAACTCCTGCCGCCCCACCCTCCCTCCCACTGCCCTTTGTCTTACAGGCAAGATTGATGATCCTTCAGGAAGCTCTTCACGCCCTGACTGTCTCAGTGGTTTTTGTTAAACCTTAAACGTGGTAATTGCAAATGGCATGTGTTTCCTGAACTAAAGATACTTCAGCTGTCTATGAAAGAGCTGATCTCATTTACATTAGACCACCCTTTGCCTCTAACCCTCAAAGTGGCTTTTTCACCACTGTGAATTAGGTGGATTTGAAAGTGTCAACTCAGTTTCACATTTGACAGCCTGCTGTCTATCTCAGAGACCGCTCGAGGGAATTGTGACTTTTATTATAGCTGGTTGCTCCTCGGGTTATTGGACCATGTCTAATGCTGCCTTCACGTGCTATCAGAAATTTGATAATTCCCACTGAATTACGTGATTACGAGCTCATCGCATTCAAGTTTCGAAATGGGAGGACGTTCATGTGCAATTTGTACCTAGGAAACTCGTATTTACGATAATTCCAAGAGCATGTGAAGGCAGCATAAGTGCCAGGATTCATCTGTATGGTCTGTTGGTGTTTTTGTTCTATATACTGTAGATGAGGGATTTTTGTTGTTTTCTCTCTGCATTTTTTCTCCTTGCTCTTCTTTGAAAGCTGGAAAAAGGTGGAGGAGATAAGGAATATTTAGATGTCCTGGTCCACATTGGCCCTTCTTGGCTGTTACTGAGAGCAGAGATGACCTTTAATTGCCAGGTGGTTTGGGCTGGGTGTGTGGAAGCCTGAACTGAGGTGACAGTCCTGTCGCTCTTTACAGAAGCAGAAGAGCTAAAGTGATGACCTTTTCCCACATTCAGCTGCGCTTTATAGAGGAGATTCATCTGTCAGGTCTGCACACCTCCTTCCCTTGTCTCTATTCTCAGTTTCATCATTCGTTCTCTCTATGCCTCTCTCTCTCTCACTTGCCCAAACCCACCCCCTCACATTTATAACCTTCATCGGCCCATCGTCATCCCTGAAACTCAAATAGCCGTGGCATGATATCCTCATCCTTGAGGGGGAGGTAATGCACAGGTCCAGTTTTATGTCCTTACACAGTAATGGTATAGGCTTTTTAGCGGCTCTCTGGCATGACAGTAATGACTCAGTCGTGCCGACGGGATGTTGGCAGAGGTTTGTGGGTAAGCTTGAAGCCGCAGACAGACGTGCCTCTGAACCACTCAAGCAATATGGATAGATAGAGTTCTGGGTATTGTTCTTTTTCATTTTTCTTTCTTCTAGGGTATATTTACAGTGGTTGCTGCTCTACTTTGACATCATTCACACTGCATCAAGGAAATGTCACGTTTGAAAATAGGAAAGACGGCCAGATTAATGTAAATTTCCCAGTGGTCACACTCACGATTTAGACTGGTTATTAGATAGAATGCATGTGGAAGAAATGAGCATGGTCTCGTTTAGCACAGATGCAAAAGTCATGTTCAATATTGCTTCTGAATAAATGTGAATTGTGTTCTATAGTCTCAGTATTTGATAAGAAAGTCATTGGAAATGAACTCAAGTTCAAAAGGTTATAAAGGCACATACACACTAGAGAATGGATAGGGATTTGTAAGATCTATAATTTGAATTCAGATTGTTGGCAATATGAATTTTGGCACTTGGGCTGTGGTCACATAACAAATGTCACTTTCATAAACCCTTTTATTTTACCCCTACATCCTTGCGGTGTACAGTTGCTATTAAAATCAAAGGATTCACAGCATCCCGTGACACAGTATAACTTACAGTAAGTGTAGGTGCCAATAAGAGAAGAAAATTGAATTTTGTGTGTAATGTAAGTGATGTCTTGGTGAGGGCAGCAAGTGTTGCTAAACAGTCACCTACAGATGCTTTGGAGCTGATTGGTTCGGTGTACTCCATCCTACACTTACAATACTCCTCTAGCTCCATCTGATCATGCGAGCGATGCACAGATCTGTAAACCCCAGCAGGCTTACCGGGGTGTAGCATCCATACAGTAGGCGTGTGAAGCCTCTCATCTAACGCTTGCCTGCACAGCCAAGCACTCAGACACTTACTTTCCATTGTCTGGAGAAAAATGCAATGCTGCACTCAGCCGTTCTCTCTCGCTCTCTTTCTTTCTCTCTCTGACAGGAATGAGGCTTAGGCTCTCTCTTTTATTTTTATTTTTGACTCTGTCCCTCTCTTCCATTTTTTTTATTTTATTTATTTATTTATTTTTTTTTAAGTTCTTCTTGCTTTGTGGATGTCATTCCACATTTTCCCATCACACAAGCAAAGAACCGTCATCTGACAACAAAGAGCCTGCAAAACAATCAGATAAAAAGCATTTATTATAGTCACTGGTCCAGTCAAAGGTCCACATGAAAACGGCATACATGTTGACAAAGACGTTCTGCCCCATTGTAGAGGTGTGACACAGAAGAGAAAGAGACTGAAGACTGGACATGTGCAAAAGACACCAAGGTCTAAACTTTGCCATTGTGTTCTCGCTCCTTGTTTTCGTCTTTTAGAACGCCCGCTTCACATCTCCAAGAAGCCAGGTTGTTTCTAGCTACCAATGAAGCCACAACCTTAAATCTTGCACCCAGGCAAATCCCATTCACTCTGTATCAAGCTTTTATATTAATGCACATCCATTTCTTTCAAGTATAACTGAGTTTAGCAGCTGTACCCTCCTTACCCTATATGAAATGTGTGAAGATAAGGTTTAATTTTTTTATTTGTTTTTGATATAGCTAAATCTTTGTAATCAGTTCAGATGATAATTAGAGAAACAAACACCAGGATTTCTCATTTAAGTTTGCGTTCTCCAGTGGTGCCTTAATCTTTCAAAGAACCCTCCTGCAGCCCTCTGGGAAGACTGTAATGCAGGGATAGTGGTTTTTGGTTCAATGCCCTTGTACCACTGATGCCAAAAGCACAGTAAAGCCAAAAGCCAAAACAATGCAGATATCATTAATAAGCTCTCAAAGGCTCTGGCCCTCTCTGAAATAATGCACCAGTGGTATTATAGTGTGCTGAGAATAGGACAATAGACAAACAGACCACACTTCAATGTAATGCAATATGATGACAAAAAAAGTAACAGGTTAGCCCTGATAAAGGAATAGAATGCTGAGGGATAAACAAGGATTTTGTTAGCGGTTTTCTCGGGAGAGGAGTTTTATAGAACAGTCTTACTGCCCAATCGCTATTCTCATAGATGAATGTTTCTTATTCTTACCCGCTCGCCCTCCATACAAGTGTTGTACTTAGGCACTGTGCTGGCCTGGAGCAAAACTTTATCGTGGAATTCTAATAAGCTTTTCTATCTACATCATATTCAAGATGGACTCAACCTTTGTACTCTTTGTATAGCGCTATCAACAGGGAGCTATGTAATGAACACTAATAGCTTTCATTTGAAAATGACCCACTGCACATCTCTCTTATATCCTCTCATGCTTTCATTATGGCAGGGCTAACTTCAGCTCAGTTAATACATGTAATGAAAGGCCAGTTATTCACAGGAAATAGTACTGTGGGCTTTGATACTTATTTTGTGGTTTTGATTGATCTTTCTTTTCTTTTTTTTAAACTTTAAACTAAACTAAAAATATCTGCAATTCTATTATTGGTCCATTTGTTATCTGTAACATTTAAGTCACAGCCCGATAAAGTGCTGTTAATTGTTATCCAGGTTTCTTCTCTCATTAGGTTCACAGATATCTGTGTAACATAACTCACTTCATGTTGGAAGCGAAACAATTTAACAGTCATATACATGCAGCTTTGATTTTGCACACCTTGATGTGTAATATAAATCTATATACTTAACTTAAAGATAAACAATTAAGTATTTTATATTTATATTCATATATTCTTTACTGTATTCTATATTGTCCTTTTATATTAATATATATATATATATATATATATATATTATCAGAGAATATATAGAACATTAATTTATTGATTGACAGATTTACTTAATTCATTCAGTCCCCAAACTCTGACTAAGGGTGTGTACACATGTTTGGTTCGATGAAAACAAACCCTGGTGCGATTGCTCTGTTAGTGCGGTTCATTTTAACATGTGTGAACGCTGCCATCCGAACCCTGGTGAGCACCAAACAAGCGGACCGAGACCCATCTTTTCAGCGATCTCGGTCCGCTTGTTTGGTGTGCACCAAGGTTCAGATGGCAGCGTTCACACTTCCAAACAAACTCTGGTGCGGTTCAAATGATATATGAACGCAACACGGACCAAAGACGTAAACACACAACAAGCACATTTACCTCAGCACACAGCATTGTTTTGGATGTTTGGCAAGTTCCGTCTCAAAATAGGCAATGCGTCATAAAAATCAGGTTGTGAACGTATGCCTATGCCTATGCCTTTAGGTTCAGTATCTTTTAATTTGGTAATAAAATTGCCAATCTGAACACTAATCGGACCAGGGCTAAATGTTTGTTTGTTTGCTTGTTTTTTGTTTTGTTTTTTTGGTCCGGACCAAATGAACCAAACTACAAGTGTGAACACACCCTAAAATGTTTATATATGGGACAAAATATGGCTCCTTTGACACTGATTAACATAAAAACTGCAACATAATAGCATAATAACTGCAGTTATTACATTTTATTTATTTATTTATTTATTTTTCAAATGCTGTGACAGCAAAAAAAAAAAAAAAAATTAATAAAAAAAAAAAAGATCCAAGCAAGTGAGTACTGTTGGTCCATGTGGTCATTAGTCATGTCCATCAACACAGACCGAAAACAAGATTTTTTTTCTCATTTAACTTTCAACACTGCCTGTTACTTACAGATGTCATTGTGTGATGTGGTGGGATAGATTTTTTTTTTTTTTTTTAACATGTGGGATGAGGTCAAACGGATTTTGCGGAAACTCCAGAAGCACGTCACAGACTCGGCTGTCTATTTAACAATCAAGTTCTCCCCAGATACCAGTGACATCATCACTTACAATGGATCATTGCATCTACTTAACTGCAGATCGGTGTCAACCCTGTGTTTCTGTAATTATATATCATAGGCTATTTCCTGAGAGAGAAGATGTATTAAGAATGGAAAACTGCTCCATTTTGAGCATTTGAGCATTTGAGCATTCCTTGCCACATTAGTATGCCCCTGCAGTACCTTATCGTTGTTATGAATTATGCCAATCATTCCTTAGGATTCATCCCCATTGACCACTAGACTACTGCAAAGGAAATGTACTAATGTAACATGTACCTTTGTGCAATTCAGTATTCAAAGAAACTCCATACTTCCCATTTTTCTCATTTTAGCACCTCATGTATTTTTGATCCCTGAGTTGATAAGATGGAAATGTGCAACGCTCGATCCTGTTTCACTCCTTCCTTGTGAGGTATTCTTTATGAGTCCCTTTGGTCAGAATACTTTTCAAACTGCAGATTTTTTATTCATACACCTACGCTGGACTGCATAACTTAAGGCCCTTTTTAAGAATTGCTTGCATTCAGTTGTAATATTAATAAATAGTAAGTCATGACAAAATATTAGTGATATCCTATGATTTGTGATGTTAATCTCATATCATTAAAGACTTAAGAATGCTTAAAGATGACACTTTTTTTTTTTTTTTTTTTATGTTAAGGGATTGTTCACCTTACATGGCGTTACATTTTTTTCCCCCATTTTCCTTCTGGTGGAAATCTTTGACAAATTTGTTTGATAACGTGATGCACAGGAATTTACTAAATTTACCTTTACACAAAGAAGAAAATCTGTCCTTGAGGTCTCTTTTTGTTACACTCGAAGCATCATAATGGCAGCTAATAAAGTATGTAGCTCAATGCATAATGCGTAACGATGACAAATAACCACACTCTCTGTCCAGCGTGATACGGCACCACAGCGTTAGAGATGACAGTGCTGCATTCTTGAGTTCTTAGGAATCTGGCATGGCATTAATAGCTTATTAGGGTGATGTAAGGTAGCGTCCTTGACTGAAATCTTCATAGCTTTTTCTGAGAAGCCAGTTGTCCATCCTGACGTATGCCTTGTCAGCTCTGCCTCCCGCTGTGCCTCAACTCAGTTCAGCTACGGCCTTCTCAGCATGCTTGTGGATGGCCGTGCCTGTTAGTTTCGTGTTTGCCCTTGCTTGTTATTATTGTTTATCTTGTTTGTCAATCACCCGGATCGTCTGCTATTCCGGCATTGCCTTCATACATATTCATGAGCCCTCATTACCTGGCTCAATGGTTGGTTGCGGGGCATGGCGACTGTGCCAGCTTTTGTTCTCGAGACTAACAATAGGTGACTGGAGCAGCCTGTATATTGTTACCTGTCGTTTGCAAAGTACATTCAGGACAGGACGAGAAGTACAGAGGTGTGCCAGGCTTCCAGATTAACGCCTAAGCAGTAAAGACTGTTCACCCCCTTGTGTTTAATTGAAGCTTGGTTTTGGCTCAGAGCTGCTAGGCTCCTCTGCATGAAATGCAAATTCCATAACACAGCAACATTGTGTAATGCTAATCAAGTGAAGTGATTACAATTTAAAATATTTATTTTCTATTTTAATAAAATTTACAGTGTAATTTATTCATGTAATGGCAAAGTCTTCAGCGTCATATGATCCTTTGGAAATCATTCTAATTCTTAAAAACAAACAAACAAAAAAAAAACAACAAAAAAACTTTTGAACGAGACATACACTCTCACTCACACACAAATGTAGCAGACTGCTCAGGTGTTCATGCTCTTCATAAAAAAAAAAAAAGACTTTAGAAAGACAAAATTAATGTCATGGTAGGTCTGTCAGCTTTGCCAGCTCTTTCGCTCACCAACCCAAATATAATCCATTTTTTTATTTCTCATTTAGTTTAATGCGATTTTGAAATCTGTCATCCCAGTTTTGTCGCCTGTCAGTCGCCAACTGTGGCTAGTGACTGTGACAGTCTGAGGTGTTGATTTAGCGGAGTAGAGATCCCTTTCGAATCTGTCAGAGTGCGACTCTCTAGATTAGCTTAATGCCAACTGCACAACCTTCTAATGTGTCGCATGTTGTGCCCATTGAGGAAAATTAGCCTCCTGAGTGACTGTGTCTGTGCATCTTCTGTCTGTCTGTAAGAACACCACTATTGAGGTCTTCACACCTCACCTCAAACAGCCATTGTTGTTATTCATTTAAATGCCTGTTTTATTAAAACCGTTGCCTTTACTGTCTCCAATATATATGTATGTTCTTAAAATAGTCAGCCGCGTTTTGGTTGCAAGTTCCAGGGAAGTGTGTGATTACACTGGCAATTGGAGTGCTGTGTTATTAAATCGTGAGGCACAGCTGTGATAAAATTATGACCTAATTTCGTAGACCAATGCTGTATTGCACCCTAATTGGATAGAAGCTGTTTGCATTGACGGTGTCATGATAATTACCCTGCTTATTTATTACTCTTTCCCCCTCCTTTCCTGTAAGTTTGATAAGGACTGCATGTGTATTAGGCTTCTGAGAGATAAGGTGACTAACTCATCAAACAGGTCGTTCAGCATGTGCAACTCTGATGCCGGGGTGAATCATGCGCTCTACATTACACGGAAGAACGGATTTACTCTAATCTGAGCCATTTATTGCTCTTAGAAGCATCATATTGTACCATTTATGTTTCATGATACATATGCTTTCTTTACGGAGATCAAAGTATTCTCGTCAAAATATGTACACATAAGTAAAATGTTTACTGAAACAAACAAATATAGGCGTCATGAATTAATGTTTTGAGTCCATCTGGGTATGTTTCAGAATTCTCCAGTATTGATTTAAGCAGAGGTCCCTGAAACGATTTACCGAAAGCTGTGCCGAGACCTGCTGAGACGGCACGGCAGGAAGGCGACTGTATAATGTTTCACGTGTGCTTGGCCAAGAGAAAGACTGAGCTGCATGCAGCGATGCGTCCCAAAAAATGAAGAACAGATCAATTAGAAGAAAAAAAGGAGGGCAAACGGACAATCACATCTGTCAGCCCTATCCACAACAGACCTGACTGGTTCAGATGAGGAGTTCTGTGTTTGGCATCACATACAGGCAAGGTTACAGCCCCCTGTGCACCCCTCCTTTTGTGAATTCTTTCAGTTTAATAAAGAGTTTATTGCTGGGAGAACATTTTTATTGATTGTGCTGTCCCTGGGAGGGTAATTTGAGATTTGTTGATCTTCCCTCGTTTCTGACTTTACCGTTGGGCATATGCTCTGCTGAGCTGGGGAGAGACGTCCGTGGGAGTAATTTATTTCCATCTACCCAAGCATGGTGCGCTTGTTGTAATGGCTGTTCTTTTTCCCTTAGCCTGTACCGCGCACACTGTCTCGCTTGTTGGGTTAACAAACCCTGTGCTGATGGATATTCAGATGAGTGTAAAAACACATTAGAGGCTGTGTTTAGAATGCAATATGTACATTAAAATTATTCTTGTTTGTTTATTATTTTGTTTATTTATTTGTTTATTTACAGTAAGTGGAACAGTAGGCATTAGTCCTTTTTAAACCTACATTGGTAACACTTTACAATAAGGCTCATTAGTTAAACATTAGTTATGATCTAACCATGAGCAATACATTTGTTACTGTATTTACTGATCTCTGTTAATGTTAGTTAATGAAAATACAGTTGTTCATTGTTTGTTCATGTTAGTTCACAGTACATTAACTAATGTTAACAAGATTTTAATAATGTTTAGTAAATGTTGAAATTAACATTAACAAAGATTAATAAATGCTGTATAAGTGCAGTTCATTATCAGTTTGTGTTGACTAATGTAGTTAACTAATGAACCTTATTGTAAAGTGTTACCCATATATTTTTTTTGTCACATGACCTTGTGGCGTGTTGCATGTGAGTGGCATATTTTTATCAAGAAAATACAAATGGTATATGCACAATATATCATCACAATATTGATTATTACTGATATTGACTGACTTTTTATTTATATATGTCATTTAATAATGAATATTTAATTGTGTATGGTCATTTGCCCTATTTTTTTACAAAAACTGCTTTTGCCATCATCTAATGCTCACTTAAAGATAATGTTTAATAAAACTAACATGCTTTAATAACTAACACACCAAAAACACTGTAATATTTTACAGATTGTGAAATGACTAGACATTGTAACCATACTATACTGTAGATCTAGTAAAATATTTAGTATGGTAGTATGCTAATCTGAACATATCCAAAGTCTCTGTTCTGACTCAAGACTAACAATTGTTAACTTGGCATAGGTTGAGTGTGTGATTTGAACATCAGAGATCAAAATATACTGCTGGAAGCCTCACAGATTTTGTCATTCAGGCTGCATTTACACTGCAAGTCTTAATGCACAGATCCGATCTTTTGACCATATCTGATTTTTTTGGACGACGTGCTTACATTTCTTTGTAAAAGTGACCTTTATCCGATGTCTTCTTTTTACACTGCACTTGGTGAAACGAACCAAAAATAGCATATATATCATCACAAATCAATTTCAATGGTACATTGAGTTTAATTTATTGTAACTATTTAATGCAATAGTTACATCCCTACATCAAAATAATACAAATTCTTCACAACAGTATACGTACGCAACTCCGCTGGAAGCGAGCACTCAGTGTGATTTCAAGAACAACACATTTCAACGTCAGATCGCCTTTTATTTAACACAAACAAATGAAATTAATACTCTGCCAGTCAACTAGAGATGTTCTGTTTGTTATAGTTATGTCTGTACCATGAAATGTAAAAAAAATCTCACTTTTCATTGACGCAGGAGTCGCATTTACAGGGGAATATCCGATCTGTCCGCTTACACGGCAGGCGCAAACACACCTATCCGATTCATATCTGATTTATTTCCACATATGAGTGAGGCCTGAAACCGATCTGTGAATATCAGAATCCATGCGCTTTTTTCCTGCTTACACGGTTGTAGCTCATATCCGATCTGTGCCACATGGGAACATCGGAATTGGGTCACTTGAACCATGCAGTGTAAATGGGGCCTTAGTCAGAATGTTTTCTGATTCTGAGCCTTCTCTGTCTTATTTTCTTTTCTGTATCCTCTTCCAACACTGGATTAATTCCTGCATCGTTTAAGAACTTGGCAGTCATTACACTTGCAGATCCTCCTTGTTTTAACAGTTACATGGAAACGTACCAAAGCATAAGTAATGACACCTTAATTCTGTTGCTTCACTCAACATTGAAATTACATTTAATCTATCTATCTATCTATCTATCTATCTATCTATCTATCTATCTATCTATCTATCTATCTATCTATCTATCTATCATCTATCTGTCTGTCTGTCTCTATCTGTCTGTCTGTCGATCATTCTACATTCTATATAGAATGAAGGCATACTAAATGTGAGTTAACAATAATTACATAATTTTAATAAAAATATTTATATTTTTAATTTATAATATTAAGACATTAATAAATAATGTCTTTAATTTAAAATAATAACTAAATAAAGCTTTTGGTTAGCCTAATCCTATGTGAAAGAACATGACAATGACAGAAAATGACAGTTCTTTTAGAGGAAGAAAAGTTTGCATTTAGATTAAAGATTACAAAGTCAACCTTAAAAAAAAAAAAATATATATATATATATACAGTGGGTACGGAAAGTATTCAGACCCCCTTAAATTTTCCACTCTTTGTTATATTGCAGCCATTTGCTAAAATCATTTAAGTTAATTGTTTTTCCTCATTAATGTACACACAGCACCCCATATTGACAGAAAAAAACAGAATTGTTGACATTTTTGCAGATTTATTAAAAAAGAAAAACTGAAATATCACATGGTCCTAAGTATTCAGACCCTTTGCTCAGTATTTAGTAGAAGCACCCTTTTGATCTAATTCAGCCATGAGTCTTTTTGGGAAAGATGCAACAAGTTTTTGACACCTGGATTTGGGGATCCTCTGGCATTCCTCCTTGCAGATCCTCTCCAGTTCTGTCAGGTTGGATGGTAAACGTTGGTGGACAGCCATTTTTAGGTCTCTCCAGAGATGCTCAATTGGGTTTAAGTGAGGGTTCTGGCTGGGCCATTCAAGAACAGTCACGGAGTTGTTGTGAAGCCACTCCTTCATTATTTTAGCTGTGTGCTTAGGGTCATTGTCTTGTTGGAAGGTAAACCTTCGGCCCAGTCTGAGGTCCTGAGCACTCTGGAGAAGGTTTTCATCCAGGATATCCCTGTACTTGGCCGCATTCATCTTTCCCTCGATTGCAACCAGTTGTCCTGTCCCTGCAGCTGAAAAACACCCCCACAGCATGATGCTGCCACCACCGTGCTTCACTGTTGGGACTGTATTGGACAGGTGATGAGCAGTGCCTGGTTTTCTCCACACATACCGCTTAGAATTAAGGCCAAAAAGTTCTGTCTTGGTCTCATCAGACCAGAGAATCTTATTTCTCAGCATCTTGGAGTCCTTCAGGCGTTTTTAAGCAAACTCCATGCGGGCTTTCATGTGCCTTGCACTGAGGAGAGGCTTCCGTCGGGCCACTCTGCCATAAAGCCCCGACTGGTGGAGGGCTGCAGTGATGGTTGACTTTCTACAACTTTCTCCCATCTCCCGACTGCATCTCTGGAGCTCAGCCACAGTGATCTTTGGGTTCTTCTTTACCTCTCTCACCAAGGCTCTTCTCCCCCGATAGCTCAGTTTGGCCGGACGGCCAGCTCTAGGATGGGTTCTGGTCATCCCAAACGTCTTCCATTTAAGGATTATGGAGGCCACTGTGCTCTTAGGAACCTTAAGTGCAGCAGAATTTTTTTTGTAACCTTGACCAGATCTGTGCCTTGCCACAATTCTGTCTCTGAGCTCTTCAGGCAGTTCCTTTGACCTCATGATTCTCATTTGCTCTGACATGCACTGTGAGCTGTAAGGTCTTATATAGACAGGTGTGTGGCTTTCCTAATCAAGTCCAGTCAGTATAATCAAACACAGCTGAACTCAAATGAAGGTATAGAACCATCTCAAGGATGATCAGAAGAAATGGACAGCACCTGAGTTAAATATATGAGTGTCACAGCAAAGGGTCTGAATACTTAGGACCATGTGATATTTCAGTTTTTCTTTTTTAATAAATCTGCAAAAATGTCAACAATTCTGTGTTTTTTTGTCAATATGGGGTGCTGTGTGTACATTAATGAGGAAAAAAAATGAACTTAAATGATTTTAGCAAATGGCTGCAATATAACAAAGAGTGAAAAATTTAAGGGGGTCTGAATACTTTCCATACCCACTGTGTATATATATATATATATATATATATTAGGAATAACCTGTGCAGATGAATCTCTTAAAACTAAGATCAGGAGCATGCATTACGGAAGTAAATAAGGTCATGAAGTCTGAAACGACATTGAGACAAGTAGTGTCTTGAAGAATAAAGCGTGACAGCATGCTTGTATCTAGTCCTGCGGAGAGAGTCCAAATGGCTGGATTATTAGCATAGCATGTCTTGTCTGCTAGGGCCCATGCTCTGCTAACCCCCCTCCCAGATGCAGATTGAGTCTGGAGGCCTGGAGAGAGCAGACTGATTCATTCAGGGTTCAACCGCCTCTTACCAACCCTCCCATATGGCTCTGCTTGCGTGTCATTTGCTCAATATGCGGGACTCCGATAATTATGTAAACCATAGAAGAGCATATTAGCAATTAACAGTGTTCTCTCTCCTCTCTCTTTAGCCCCATTTGTTACATCTTCCCTCCGTCTCTGCTCCATTTGGCGGGTCGTCCTATAGATGCCTTTGGAAAGGAGGCAACGGCGAACCCTAATCGCTTGTCTCGTCTCTGCGAGTGGCGATGGAGAAATACAACTCCAATAATGAGATTTGGCGGCACATTAGCAATGATGATTGCTGTGGCTGAATGGTGTGCCGCTGTGTTGTTGCGCTTCATTCAAAATCAATGATACATTGTTTAGGGGAGCTTTGTTCTTCAGCCGAACCGCCGGGCTAATGTTCCTCAGACTCTTTTCAGACGAGAGAAAGGCCATATTACCGTAATCCCTCCCCCTAACGTGGCTGATCTTTGCTGCTCGATTGCAGGCTTTTTCTGAAACAACTCAAAGCCTCTCAGCACATTTATTTAATTTAACATCTGAGATGATGGAGTCAACTGTCAGTTTTATCTCATTGTCCAGACAATTATAGGCTTCTGACACATTTTTTTATTTTAGTCTAGGTTTGCTTTGAACCAGAGAAAGTGGATGTGTTAGGCATCCTTTTTTATTTATTTTTTTTGCTTATGCATATATTCATCTATTCCAGAAAGAACAAAGCTAATGATTATCTCATCAAAAGCAAGCACGTCTTGCGGAGGAAAAAAAAAAAAAAAAAAAATCTCGACAATGCTGTTTACTATTGAGAATAGAACCACACTCATTGGAATTTAAAGGCCTAGTTTATAGTAATACCACATTTTTCTTCCTCTTACTCACTTACTGAACATTCCTTTGTACGTGAGAGATTATTATCCATTATTTATTTGAGTAAATTTCATCAAAATCTCTCAGCACTAGAAATAAAAAAATCCATTTTGTTCAAGATCCAGGTGTCAGTGCATTGGCTTTGTGTTGCGTCAGACTTATTATTGTCAGCAGGACATTTGAAGTAATTTCAGAGAGAGACCATAAAAGCATTTAACTGGGTTTAGGACATGCTTCCAACAGGGAGGACAAGAATGGCAGTTATTGTTAATTTTTCAGTTGTGTACTTACAGTATATTAAAGATATGATGCACATGCCAGCCCTCCTATCAGCTGGAGCTTGTAATACGTTGGTAACCCAGCAGGACTGGCTATGTGTGCTTAGGTCAACTAAATTAGAAAGGGCACCTCTTTTTTTTTTTTTTTCTTTTTTTTTTTACTCAGCTGACCTTTATGAGCACAATTAGCATTTAGAGAAAATGAAGGTTCTCTCACTCGCCCACATCACCTACAGCTTGCTTCTACTCTTAGAGGTAATTGCAAAGTTGGACAAGCAGTATGAAACTATTTTTGGGAAAAGGAAGGCAATAGAGTTCCTGACATCTGTAAAGTGGCATTTGTGTGTGTGTGTGTGTGTGTGTGTGTGTGTGTGTGTCAAACATCAAATATGCCCTCCATCTCGAATTGTCGAAAAGAAAAGAAAGCCATAAACATCAGGGCCATTTCAGTGACATATTAAATGATGTGGGGGTTGTATTTATCCCCTTATTTCTCAGAGTCACCTTGAATGTCATTTGCTCAGCACTGTAAAACTTTGACCTCGGCTGAGCTTCAAGAGTAATGTGGGATGGATTTTCTTTGGAGAGTGCTGGCTCTATCTACCAACATGTTAAAAAGCTGACGAAAACAAAAATGGAGTCAAGATCAACATGAATATTTCCCCTTGAATTGAGCTTCTATAGATTTTTAAAGTCCAATCAGGCTTTTCAGCTTTATTCGCTCTCTGCAGTCTGATATTGGCAGTGTGCAATAATAGGGAAAGATGTGAACATTAGGGAGTCTCTGTGTGAATCACAAGTGTATTTCAGACCACCAGCATAAGGCACAATAGCATATAAAGCTGTGGCCTCATTTAAACCATACTCCACCTTCTGCCATCACTCATATCCCTACGATTAGTTCACCAAATGAGCTGGCAGCAGGTGTTTTCTTCTGTGTCACTCATGGGTGTGTTTGTACATTTCTTTTGCAGAACCTGATCAAAAACCTTCCTGAGCAGAAGGAGCTGAGCAATCTGGCTGAGCTGAAGACTGAATATGAGGAGCTTTGTGAATCAGAACAGTTCGGAATTGTGGTAAGTACTGAGATTGTTCCTAAAGTCACTAGAATAGCTCCAGGAGACTTTTACACATTTCAGGGCTCCAGACTAAATTTTTACAAATGAGTAAAATATCAATTATTAACATAGTTTATTATTATTATTATGTAAGGCTAAAAATCTATTACGAATCAGTGCTGTTCACTAGTTGTTCATATGACAGTGTGTAGTAGAGGTGGGTGAAAGACCAAATTCTTATTTCACGATATGAGAAATTGTATTTCACGATATACACTATATTGCCAAAAAGTTTTGGGACACCTGCCTTTACGTGCACATGAATTTTAATGACATCCCATTCTTAATCCGTAGGGTTTAATATGGAGTTGGCCCACCCTTTGCAGCTATAACAGCTTTAACTTTTCTAGGAAGGCTTTTCACAAGGTTTAGGACTGTGTTTATGGGAATTTTTGACCATTCTTCTAGAAGCACATTTGTGAGGTCAGGCACTGATGTTGGAGGAGAAGGCCTGGCTCGCAGTCTCCACTCTAATTCATCCCAAAGGTCAGGACTCAACACCAAATTCGCTCATCCATGTCTTTATGGACCTTGCTTTGTGCACTGGTGCGCAGTCATGTTGGAACAGGAAGGGGCCTGAAAAACAACCCCACACCATAACCCCCCTCCACCAAACTTTACACTTGGCACAATGCAGTCAGGAAAGAACCGTTCTCCTGGCAACCGGCAAACCCAGACTCATCCATTGGATTGCCAGACGGAGAAGTGTGATTCGTCACTCCAGAGAACACATCTCCACTGCTCTAGAGTCCAGTGGCGGCGTGCTTTACACCACTGCATCCGGCGCTTTGCATTGCACTTGGTGATGTAAGGCTTGGATGCAGCTGCTTGGCCATGGAAACCCATTCCATGAAGCTCTGTTCTGACCCCAGTAAACCAGGGCGGGTGAGACCCGAACTGAATTCTGTAACCCTTTTCTATTATGAGCAGCACCCATTGAGAAATACTGGGGAGAAGTTTCCATTCTGCCAGAAATTCTACTAAGGGAACCAGTCTCTTGAGACTGGCCTCTGGTGTTTTTTGAGCATTCGACCCGGTGCCCTGAAGCGGCGAACCGGCAGGGAACAACCGAATCAAACGCTGACCAGCCCTTCTCGCAGGGTCGGTGGAGACTGCTGCGCCCTGAAGCACACAAGGTGGCAGGGTAAGCAGAACGGCCCCCTGAGGGCACCGAAGAGGGACAGATACCATATAGTGTGATATAGGACCCTCTTCGGAGGGGGCTGCCCTCAGAGGTCCCATGCCACTGGCACCAAGACCTCTTCGAAGCCTTCTTAGCGATAATGACAGTCCTCAGATCCGTCTTACCCTTCGAAGGGAACACGGGGGGGGGCGACGCTTTGTCGAAAAAGAAGCAAATTACAAACAATGGGACGAATACAATATAACAAAAATATTAATTAAATTAAAGGATTAGTTCACTTTCAAATGAAAATTACCCCAAGCTTTACTCACCGTCAAGCCATCCTAGGTGTATATGACTTTCTTCTTTCTAAGGAACACAATAAGAATTAATAAATATCCTGACACATCCGAGCTTTATAATGGCAGTGAGTGGGATCAACGAATATGAGCTGAAGAAAGTGTCTCCATCCACATCCATCCATCATAAACGCATACTCCACACGGCTCCGGGGGATTAATAAAGGCCTTCTGAAGTGAAGCGATGCGTTTGTGTAAAAATATATATCTATATTTAACAAGTTATGATTTAAAATATCTAGCTTCTGCCAGGCCGCCTTCCATATTCAACTTAGAAATAAAGTGTAAAACTCTCGCAGTTCAAAAAGCTTACACACCCTATGCCTTCCCCATTCAACTTACGGAAAAGCTTAACTGACGTGACGGCAGTTCCGTTTTTTTTTGTAAGCGGAATACAGAAGGCGGTCTGGCGGAAGCTAGATATTTGACTTCATAATTTGTTAAATATGTTTTTTTTTTTTTTTTTTTTTTATTTACAAAAAAACGCATTGCTTCGCTTTAGATTGCCTTTACTAACCCCCTGGCGCCCTGTGGAGTAGTCGTTGATCCTGCTCACTGCCATTATAAAGCTTGGATGCTTCAGGATATATATTGATATATCCCTGATTGTGTTCATCAGAAAGAAGAAAGTCATATACACCTAGAATGGCTTGAGGGTGAGTAAAGCTTTAATACTTTAATACTTTAAGTTTTTCAGGTACAATATGTTTATTTAACATGTAGTTAGAATTAGTACAGAAATGTAATAAACAAGTGTAAAAATAAAATATTGCATGGTCTTTACTGTATGAATTAAATATAAATTTATTCTTATTAAAGCTAAAAAAAGTTTTAAATTCAGTAAAGAGCAGTAAGTTATTTTCTTTTTTGTTTGATTCACATTAATGACACAGAGCAGCAGATATTTTATATTAGGCTGCTGTCACTTTAAGACCAAATGCAAGGATCCATTATACTGATCTGGTTTACACCCAACTGGTTACTTTCACTTGAGACATAACCTGCTGTGTTTACATGAATACTCCACACGATGTACATGCTGAGAGACATGGCTTTCTGTGCACACGCTTACGCTGTGTGTCAGTCAACACATGCACCACATTGTTATTTTGTTTTTGTTTTGTTTTCCACTGCTTATTTTGCTTACTAAATTAATTAAGTAATTACTTTTTAACATTGTGCACATCCCAAAATCGCGATTACCTTCTGAGAGAGGCAGCTTTCTGTGCACGCACTTTGGCAGTGTGCCAGTCAGCACGAGCACCACACCGCACAGAGCTCCTTTTCAGGATATATTGCACTTATAACTCTTTTTAACATCAAGCACATCCCACTCTTTGTATGCCTTTTATATGTTATATGTTTACATACTGTGATATACACGATATGGCAAAATCTCTAACGATAGACATTTAATACTGTGGTAACAGTATATACAGTGTATATATATATATATATATATATATATATATATATATATATCGTCATACTGCCCTGCCCTAGTGTGTAGTTAAAAATAAACATTCACAGCAGAGTTGTCATGTAATATATTGTTATTCCAGTTTTAAGGTGAAATCGTTTTATAAGCAAACTCTTTGTTTCGGGGAAGCAATGCCGTGGGTGTTATTTTGGAATAATCAAGTCAATTTTTAGCTTGACTTTTGTTCTCCCCAAAAAGGCAGAAATACTGTTACAGAGTGATATTTATGTGGAACAAATACTGTTCTGGATCATTAGAGGAACAGCTTGAAATTGGAACACAAAATGATACAAAATACAATTAGAAAACACCCAAATTTATATAACCGAATTGAAAAACAAAAAAACAAAACACTAGCAATAATTCATTTTATATTAAATCCATTACAAAAATAACACATTTCTGGTTTGCAGAAATGTCTGGAAACACTCCTGAGCGTCCTTTCAGTGACTGCTGGTTTCAAGTAACTATGCACCCAATGAACTGAAGTGCATATGTACTGCACGTTTGTGTAGGCATCTATGGTATTACAACTATATCATCTACTGCAACCGTTCCACACCATTGCTAATCTTTGCTTTCTATGGCCAATCAATAGATGAGTATGGATGGTACTATGAACAACCTTGTGTTTTGAACAATTTTGTAATTTAGCAACTTAAGTAATTTGCTTCCTAAATGTCCTAATGTTTCATTATTGGTCAATGTTTGAGTCTGGAGTGCAGCCTTTTACAGAGACACGATGCAGGTGCCAGACCCAGAGCTTGGAATCAGTCCGTACACTTTTCAATTGGAGAAATAACAACATCAGAAGCCAAACAAAACTGTGGTACAAAATTTGATCGCTACAATTATAATCAACAGCCAAACACTGGACCTGGCACCAGCACCAATAATTTGGTGAAATTGGGGGTGTCTCACACTAAAAAGCATTCCAGCTGCCTATCGATTTTATCTGTCTCATTTTCTTAGACCTTTGTTCCCTTCTATTTCACTCTCTCTCTTTTGGCTCCGATTTACTATTTCTCCTCTACTTTCGTCACACTCCAGTGCATAACCCTTCACACATCTCTTCCACTTCCGCCTATTTCTTTCCTTCAGTCTCTCTCTGATGCTAAAATCACCCTTCTTTCCATTTCTGTTGTTGTTCACACCAATAGCTCTCTACTTCCGTGTGAAGGATTTTGAGCTGAAAAGCGGAATGGGGGACAGCGGGAAATTAGGCATAGACGGAGAGGGAGTACACAGGAGAAAGAAGACTGCCTTCAGGCTCCATGCAGGATCAGCGCTATTCAATATATAAAGAGACTGTGTAATGTATAATTAAAAGGCCAAGAATATAAAGGGCATTTTTTATGACAAGTCAAATCTGGTAGCCTGGTTGTGACTGACAGAAGCTATGATTTTGATGAATAATGAAAAGTGAGGCAGAGCTTTATTTTACTACAGAGCATGATTAGGCCCCGAGTTCTTAAACTGGAAAGACTTTTAGACTTCCTTCCTATATTGACCAAATCCCATTAGCATTGGCCTTTGTCTTGACATTGTCTCAAATATTTAAGCTTCTCTCTATATCAGTTAGTTCTGCGCAGTGCACAGGCCTTCACTTGATGAGACTTGCACCTGGACTAAAGGAATAGTTCACCCAAAAGTGAACAATTCTGTCATCATTTAATCACCCTGTGTCGTTCCAAACCCCTATGGGTTTCTTTCTTCCATTTTCATCCAAGACACAAAAAAAAAAAAAAAAAAAAAAAAAAAAAAAATATATATATATATATATGTTTATGTTAAATTAAAATGACTTTGCTTGCCAATTCCAGTATATAACAGCTTAATCAATGGATTGTAAGTCTTGCAACTTTGTTAAAGGGTTAGTTCACCAAAAAATGAATGTCATTAATTACTCACCTTCATGCCGTTTCACACCCGTAAGACCTTTGTTAATCTTCGGAACATGAATTATGATATTTTTGCTGAAATCCGATGGCTCAGTGAGGCCTGCATAGCCAGCAATGACATTTCCTCCATCGGATTTCAGCAAAAATATCTTAATTTGTGTTCCGAAGATGAACGAAGGTCTTAAGGGTGTGGAACGGCATGAGGGTGAGTAATAAATGACATTATTTTCATTTTTGGGTGAACTAACCCTTTAAGTTACTGTGAGTTTAACAAAGGTTCTATATAAATAAAACAGTAGTCAAAAGTGGCTAGCATAAACTTTATCATTATCATGACAACTGGTAACCATTTGTTTTTTGTTTTTTGGTACTGAGAACAAATGTAATAAAATAAAACTAATAAATCAACATTTTTTTTTTTGCATTTAGCCAAGTTCATGTATTTGGAGCTGATGCAGCCTCTTATTTCCTTTCTTTGTGTAGACAAGAGCATTCCGCCTAACATCTCGTTTGGAATAACACAAGGGTGAACAAATGATGACAAAATTTTCATTTTTGGGTGAACGATTTCTTTAAGCACTCCAAATCATTTTTTCTTTTACATAGCAACACTTCCTACAGTTGCAGTTAGATGTAGTTCTGTCATTAACAGATCTTTTCTAGGTTGACTCATATGCATTCCTTCACTGATATTATGGTTTGTCTGACAAACCTGCCTTTGACAGCAGATTCACATAGGAATCAATTCAGTGCTGGGTAACAGAAAAGGCTTTTCGCTCTCGATCTGTGTTGTGTCTTTCACTACCTATGTCTTTGGAGGGCGTAATGAAGCACGTTGTGACAGTCTCCTCCTGTGACTGCGCTCAAGGCGGGTAATATACAGGCAGCCTGTGGAAGCACCTCATCAACACCACCTTGCACAGTTCCTTGGGGAAATAAGTCACTCTCAGCTCGTCTCCCTCCAGAGCTGTCACCAACTCACCCTCTTTTATTGTGATTTCCTCTTATACAGAGAAATCAAATCTGGATGTGCAGGGAGGAGGTGGGGTGGGGCGGTGCATGAGGGCGTGAGGCCAATTCTGGGTTTTTTGATCGACAACTTGCTCATAAAGATGAATAAATGTGAGCGGTAATGGTACATCCTGACTGCATCTCTGGGCTGCCTGCGAGCATCAGATTATGCAGAAATCTGGAGCGAGAGTGTCTGAGGTCGCTCTCCTCAACAAGCTGCTCCTGTAGGATCCATGTTGTTGTTTTTGTCTCCTCGTTTCTTCCTCTCCTCCTCCTCCTTGCTGTCTTTAATCTGAAATGTCATCTCACTCCAGCACCAAAAACAGTTACATTGTTGCTGTTATTACGGTTAAATGTAATTATAGGTGAACGGCAGAATTTGACATTTATTCGCACAAGATTTGTTGCAAAATTTCTGTTTACAGCGTTAACACAATTGTACCAGTAACTGCTTAATTTATTTATGGTCTCTTTTCTTCTTTTTTCTTTCTTTTTCTTTGCCACTGTGCCATGGCTCAGATATATTTAACCTTCTTTCAGGTTTTATTGTGAATGATTCATCAAGTGTGCTGCATTTTTTGGGGTGTTTAGTGATCTTTACTCTAAATGCAGTAATTTGCAGCTCCTTTTTACTGCTTTAGGCTGTTCAGTCTATTGGAAAATGCTAATCAATATCTAAATAGTTGTTTAGTCATAAAACGGATAGGTTTCATTCTCAGATATTTCATATTCCAGATGTAATACTTGTGTATGTGTTGTGACAACTGAGGGTGTGTAAGTTTAAGTTGTTCTTTCTTTATTTCAGATGAGCTCAGTCAAGATGCTGCGTCCTCGACTGAACGGGATCCTGTTCAAGCTGACGTTTGAGGAGCAGGTGAACAACATCCGACCGGATATCATGAATGTGACATTCGCTTGCGAGGAGGTGAAGAAGAGCGAAGGTTTCAGCATGCTCTTGGAGATGGTGCTACTGGTCGGAAATTACATGAACTCTGGCTCCAGAAATGCTCAGACATTCGGCTTCAACATCAGCTTCCTCTGCAAGGTACCAAACCAAACTGAATCCCTTTGATCTGTTTCTGAAACTACACCATATGTGCTTAAATTACAATCACAAAATCTCATGCATTCTTTAGCGATATTGTGTCCTTGTATTCTCGTACTACGTCATTATCAATGGTCAAAGTCCAGTTTACGTTCCAGTTCAAGTTTTTGCGGGATGTTCACGCAGAACGACTCATATAAGCGGTTCAGAGTCAACTTATTCTTATGAGAGACAGTAACTTTATTTATGATGCACTGTTGACATTCACATACATTACACATTGCATGAAAGGTGATTTTCAAAAATCCATAAAAGGGGCACTTTTATACTTAGAAGTACAGAGGACGCATGAAAGTTCCCGGATTTGTTTGTGATATCGAGGATGCTTCGAGTGCAGACCGTTACAAATTAAATCAAATCGTTAAAAAATTCCCACAAGTCATCACGAGCGGACAACGTACGATAGCCTCTAAGCTTTAAAAATCTCTTGTTCTCACTTAAGACATTCACACAAATATGTGACGGCTCGTACAAGTAAACAAAACATTTTAAATTAAAAATATAGTAAAAAACAGTAATATTGTGAAATATTATTACAATTTAAAATAACTGTTTTCTGTTTGGATATATTTTATGAAGTAATTTAATTCTGTGACCATTACTCCAGTCTTCAGTGTCACATGATCCTTCAGAAATCATTCTAATATGCTGATCTTCTGCTCAAGAAACATTCATTGTGTACAACTGTACAAAATATCTGTGTACAATATATATATTTTTTTTTTTCAGGATACTTTGATGAATAGAAAGTCCAAAAGAACAGCATTTATTTGAAATATAATCTTTTGTAACATTATAAATGTTTTTACTGTCACTTTTGATCAATTTAATGCATCCTTGCTGAATAAAAGTATTATTTAATTTATTTTCAAAAAAATAAAAATAAAATACTTACTGACCCCAAACTTTTGAACGGTAGTGTATAATGTTACAAAAAGCTTTGTATTTCAGATAAATGCTGATAAACCTTCTATTCATCAAGGAATCCTGAAAAAAAAAAAAAAAAAAAAAAAAAAGTACACAATTGTTTTCAACATTGATAATAATCATAAATGTTTCTTGACCATCAAATCAGCATATTAGAATGATTTCTGAAGGATCATGTGACACTGAAGACTGGAGTAATGATGCTGAAAATTCAGCTTTACCATCACAGGAATAAATTACTTTATAAAATATATTCAAACAGAAAACAGTTATTTTAAATTGTAATAATATTTCACTATATTACTTTTTTTACTGTGTTTTTAATTAAATAAATGCAGCCTTGGTGAGCAGGCAAAACTTTGAAAAACATTAAAAATCTTACAGTTTCCAAACTTTTGACTTAGTGTACATATTCATTTACACAAATACAAAAAAGGTAATAAAAACAATAATGTAATTAAATATTTTAATAGTTTATGACATCTGTAATGTAATGTGTTATTTATTGCTCATTGGATAGTGCTGTCCCACTGCCTAATATGTTCTGAATGATCAGTTGAGCAACAAGATCACAGCACATCTCAAATCTCACAAAGATGTGTTCTGTTGTTCTCGTATCCTTCCGGGTTTGTTCTTTCAAGGTAGCCTGGCAAGTCTGTTCTTTGTGTTTTTAGAATTGAGAAACAAAATAGCATTCTGGAGAACTTTGTGGAAATGGTGATTGAATCGACGAGAATCTACAATCTTTCGGGTACCAGACCAAAAAGCTTCTACTTCACTGTTCAGTATTTAGCAGTTACTTTTATCCAAAACAACTTGGAATACTCATCTTACAGGCACAATGCCCCTTAAGTGCCTTGCTCAAGCTTAAGCACAATGATGATGGTGATGCATTAACCCGTGTGGGATTTGAACCTTCAACCTTCCAGATTCCAGTTCAGAGCTATTGAGCAAGACGTGCATACTTAACCTCAATAAAAACATGTGCTAAATAACAAGGAGAAAAACAGTAACATTTTTAAGTAGTAGCAGTTTTTACCTGAAGCTGAAGTTGTCATGAAATGCCTGTTAGATGCAGTAGCTGTCTTGGGTTTAGTAATTCTTTTTATAGACAAACTTGACAATTCTACACCAAATGACAGTGTGTTATTCTTTAGAATATCATCTAGTCTAATACTGTAAGTTTGTGTTTCAGAGGTTATTTAAAGAGCTGGCAGGTAGGCCTCCCTACTGAGATTGTTGTAACTGTTACCAGAATGTGTATGAAAGCTGTAACTGCTCTTGTTGTGTATGTAAGATGGACATCTGGCTGTGTGTTTTACAAGCAGATTTGGATAGCAAAGCCATTTGGTCCCGCTATGAAAGACAGCCACCCCCCTGCCGGTGTTCCCAGGCAGCCAGAACTACACCGTCACTCTTAGTTACATCTCTTTGCTGGCCTTGTCATCTATTCAGAGGTGTCCCAGATGCTGCTGGGACACAGGTGTCCCAACCACGGGGGTTTAAGCTGGAGCCAGTTGTGGCATAGCTGAATGGTTGTTCTCACATTTCCCTATTTTCAATCATTTACTTTTGAGCACCAATAAATTGTGTTCCTGAAGGCCACTGAATTACAGTTTAACACTAGTAATGTTTCAAAAAAACCTGAAACAATTTCATTTAACAGTTTTATAGTCTGAGCTTTAATCAGCGTTCACTTTTACGCCACTCTCTAAAACACCTCAGTACCACCACACTCCTGTGCTCATAAACATCAAAGCCCTTAATGACCATCTCGCTTTCTTTTAAAGTGTGCATGCATGTAAATTTGTATTTGATTAAAAATGAAGATGAAGTTTACGTTGTCGAAAACCATGCACACGCACATTTCATAAGGAAGTCCTTCACCTCTTTCTGTCAGCTTTTCTGATTTATTTTTTTTTTTATGTTCATCACTGCACTTATGCACTCAGTTAGTTCCAGTGTATGTCTGCTTCTTGGTTAGCATTTGAATGGGCTCAATGCCAAACCAGGTGGAGTTTTCTCATCAAGATGTTTTAAGTATAGGGGTTTTGGAGGTGACATGGACATTAGTTTATTTTTTTATTTATTTATTTATTTTCCCCATGTTTGTGTTGGATGGTGTTATGGCCCAGAGGGAGGACACCCCTGATGGGTGACCTTGCCCTGAGCATGGGCAGTTGAGCGAGAGAGAATCCAGTGGTCATCCGAGCTCGTCACTCGGCTGTATTTTCTCTGACCTCGTCGTGAATCCTGTCCTTGGGTCTCGCAGTAGCGGACTAACACACTGTCATCTGACCTCTCTATAGCTCTCAGTGGATGTTCTCTGACTCTGTGTTGCACCATAAAGAAGTTTTTAACACTGTATCTGTGTCTTCCTTCCGTCCTTCCTTCCCCCTTATTTTTATTTATATTTTATGGCTTGTTTCCACCGAGCAGTACGGTTTAGTACAGTACGATTCAGGATGGTAAACCCTAAACCGGATTGCATTTCCACCACCAACAGTACCCTTGCGTGAAGAACGTGTGAAGAAGAAAGTGACAGCAAACAACAATGGAGGACATACAGCAGCTTTGTTAGAGCAAAGGCTGAAGGCTGCAAGGAAGAACAGCCGAAAAATTGACAATGTTGCAATGGTATTGTGTTGTCATTCCACTTGTAGCACGCGCAAGTGACGATTGTCTGTCAACCAATCAATGCTCTGTAGTGAGTTTAGCTCCACCCTTTTGGTACCGGTACTATTGGTACTATTGTGCTAGGTGCCCCAACGGAAGGGTCCCGAAAAAGTGGTACGGTACGGTTCCGAATTAGGGTACCATTCACAACTTATGACAATGGAAACGGCGAAAATTGGTACCAGTGGAAACGAGCCACAAGTGGTCTAATGATTCAGTATTTCAGCATTCCTTCTTTCCTCCCTTAAGTCTTTTATTTTAGCTGTCAAATATCGCATTCATATTGGTTAATATCGGTCAGACTCACATTTACAGAACATTAGTGAAGTGCCTGCAGTGCGGACAGCTTTTCACTTGACCACTGATTGGGCAGTTATTGATGGACAAAGGGAAATGCCCACATTCTCAATCAGTTCAGTCAAGTAAATGGCCCCCTACATGGCAGACCTCAGCTTGCTAACGAGCTCATCAGGGAGGGCCGGTCGTGGGCTGACCCGTGATCCGTGACTCTCTCAGTCACACTTGGTACCAGCTGTAGATCTTATTTGCATATTCCAAAAGCTTTTTTTTTTTTACAGGTTAGCATTGCTGTGAGCTCAGAACTGGCTTGAAAGAAAAAAAAAAATGCTGCTGTGTTTAAGTCCTTCTGCTTTTCTTTAAACATTTGGTGTTATAAAAGAAACAGCCAACCATAGTCACCACCACCAGTGAGATTAGCAGTTAGTGGTGTGACAAACAGTGTTATGTCAATTTTCAGGCAGTGGTAAACAGAGTCAACAGTGATACCTGCAGTTCTAAACACAGAAGTCACTCCATTCAGACATGTATAAAATATGTTCAGTGCTATACCTAAACCCATTGTTTTGTAAAGCAGAGTTAACTTTATTGGACATTCCAATAAATGTAATATTTTTTTACATAGTTAAAAAAAAAAAAAAATGTTTTTAGTTAATTCTGGGCCACAACTACTGTAAATATTAAGGGGGACCTTACCTTCATGGTCAAGTTAAATAGCCTCTTTTTAAATTACACCTCTTAAACATTTGGTCCAACTGAATCTTGAATATGTGGTTGAATGCACTTTTTTGGGGTCTGTATATCAAATGAAAATTTGAACAGAGCCTGAGCCATGTCTGTTTTTTGGGGGAAGCATGGATGAAGCGTGTTTTCATCTATGGAGATCCAGTACCTTTGACCATCATCTCTCAGAGACACACAAGGTATCTCGGCTCTTTTAAGCTTCAGTTAACTTTAATCTTACAGAAGTATGTGTGAGTGTAGAAAGTAACCTTCTGTTGTGGATTCTTGACTCCTTGTCATATACGTTTCAAAAAAGTAACTTCTGTAGCGAACATTTGACATATTTCAGGAAAGGTAGACTCAGAGGAATGCACACAAAGATTATGGCAACTTCAAATGAAATCAACCATGTGGGAAAAGGCTTACTCCACAGCAAAGCCCCTTTCAAAGCTACAAGCATGAAAAGGTGTTAAATTACAGATAATAGTCATTAAATCTGGATTTGCTCTTTGCTTTTGAGGTTGTTTAAGCATGATACTTTCCAGTAGAGATGTCAGAAGAGTTTATGAAGAGTGAATCTTTATTTTGTTTTTTTAAAACAATGTTTTACAATGTTTTCCACTTTGTTAAACAGATCAGATGTATTCAGCTGGCACCACTTCGTAATTTCAGTGTTTATGTTGGAAACATGAGGTTGAACAGAAGAAAGTGAAATATACTAGGTCGAGAATTCTCCCTCATATATGTTCACAGTATCTCTTCGTCATTTCTCAGCTTGTTAGAGATTCTCCCAGCGCCGAATGTCTTTCTCACAGATGGCATGGATAGTGAGCTCACGGACAAATGAACTCCCTGAGCTACCTCACTCCCCACCCCAAAACTGCCAGAGGTGTAGCCTGAGGCTCTCTGATTTTTCACTTGTCATTCTTACTAAGCAAACTTGCCTCATGGCAGGCTCTGAGCTTTTAGATTAGTCTATTTGGCTACTGTTCCAGTCCAGGCTGTCTGCCATTGGTAGGTAAAATACGCCAGTCGCCATCAGCGTCTCGGTGTCTCTTTCTTCTGCCATGCCCCTCAGCTGCTGTGTGCTGGAGTGTGACTTTCCCATAGTTTCTTGGACTAAACCCCCCCCCCCCCCCCCCCCCCCCCCCCCCCCCCCCCCCCCCCCCCCCCCCCCCAAAAAAAAAAAAAAACACAAATTACTGCTGTGAAGATCTATGCACAATCAATGCCTGTAAACTGAAGGTCCTTTGGCAAAATGTGTAATTGAGCAATCAGAGATGACAGTCCTTTAGGTGGTCTGAGATTTCTTGGTCCCCGTTGTCTCTCATGTCTGTTATTAGCTAATTGTTCTTGAGGATTTATATCTTTCGGATGTCTCGATGGAGGTTGATTGTTATTCTCTGGAACTCCTCAACATACTTCAACGAATATTAAAATGGGCGGATTGAGTGCATTCAAGTATACAAACTAGACAGGCTATCTTTCTCTGTTTCTCTATAATTTCCTCTCTTTATATCTTTATGAATACAGTTTTAAATGACTGAGCACCTTCAGACACACAGACATTGTACCTCTATAGAAAAAGAAACAATTTTGCACATTAACTTTGACGATATCCTCATAAAGAGATTCTTATGAAATGCTGGCTGAATACAAATTATAGTATCGGTACAGAAAAAAAAAAAAAAAAAAAAAAAAAAAAAAAACCTTTGTATTATCACAGTGAGGAAACATTTAAATTAGGAATGTATAGCTTTAGTACAATTAATTTTTTTAATGCTATGACTCACCATGCTTATCCTGACAACAGTGTGGGCTGTGCTTGTAAATGACATTTTCAAGTCGGTCACCTAGGCTTTCTTATTGGCAGCCTATCTCCAGGCTCATGACAGCAATGGATGGCCAAGAGGTCTCGCAACAAACCTTGCTGGCAGCATGTGATGAGGGGCACCTGATGCTTGTTGTGCATCATCGCTTCTGCCATAATCCAGCACCATATCTCTGCTTTACTGAAACTGATCTCCCCCATGCACAAGGTCCAGAGTCAGACTGTCACAATACAATGACTACCTGGATCTTCCACTCTTGATAGTACAACCCGATAGTGATATACACCAATATCAGCTGATATTTGACCAGTTTGAGATTATCAGCAGGTAACTGTGGCTGTCTGGTTAAGGAGGGGGGGGGGGGGGGGGGGGGGGGGGGGGGGGGGTTGGGGGGGATATAATGTTATTTCATGCATTCTTATTTGCACTGTTAGAGTTGGATTCTCATGCCAACATGGCCAAAGTTTCAAAGCACGAGTTGGACGTATGACAGAGTATTTCTGTGCTCTCTTGAATTTTGGGAACTTTTTTTTGAGTATGTGCCTGTGTGACATCAGAAAGGTTGGAATTCCTTGTACAGGCACTTCTCCCGGAAGAGCGCACAGACACGTCAACCAGAGAGAGAGAGAGCAAGAGCACACCCATCAACCCATCACTATATTCATTATAGTGATTCAAAAGTTATCCATGGATAATGTGATGGTGTATTGTGTGTGTTTAAATACATTTGTTTAGCTGACCATTGATAGCTTGCAGACGATCACTATGCAAAAGCTGTGTGTGCTCGTCACTCTTTAGCTCCACTCACACGACACGCCTCCAGGCACTTGGCTGTTTTCGGAAAGACTCAGTACAGTGTATGTATCTTTTATAAATATGATAAAACTAAAGACTTTTCTGTGATATGAAAGATGCTATACTACTCTATAGGTACTTAAGATTAACATGAGATTGGCAGAAACTGTGTGATCCCCCCCCCCCCCCCCCCCCCCCAAATATTTTATAACAGTTAATATTTTAAATTAATTTTATTTATATATTTTTATTTTATATTTTATTTTTATATTATAATTGATTATTTAATCAAATGTAGTAAAACACTATATATGTATATACTTATTTTAAATAAGTATATATAAAAACATATATATAAAATAAATTTAGATAAATAAATAATGCTTTTTTTTATTTTACATCCTGTGATTCCCTGAAGGTTTGCCGGTTTGAATGATTCATGGTCAGTTTTTCTCTTTCATTGTGACATCCAACTTTTAGCTTTGTTCTACCCACTGCTTTGCTCTGTGTAAAGATATGAAATGACACACAAGTGAAAGACATTTGTGTGCAATTTCCAGTGAAATGCGTCCTGAAAGATCTCAAATACATGCAATTATTGTAGGGTTATAAGTGTACTTGTGTAAAGTAAAGATTTAACAGATATTTATTTAACAATAAAGACAATTTTGTTACATAGTGTAATGTAGCTTCAGTTTATTATTATTATTATTATTATTATTACATTCCATTTCCCCCTTAGATGCTTTTGTCTAATTTGACCCTTTGTTTAAAATAGAAGCCTCTCTAATGTGTCTCACTTTTACTTACTGTCTTTTCCCTTGCCTCTGAAAGAATCCCTCTTGAAACTAGTATTGTTGAGAGAAATCCCTGATTCATCTATGTCTGAGAAAGTAACGAACATCAGCGTAATACACAGGCATAGAAGAACAAGAGAAAGGAGGCATGGAAGTAACAAAATGGAAGTGTCTTGACTGGAAAATTAGTGGAACATCATAACTTAAAGTAAATTAGATTATTCAATTTCAAGCAAGATTACCAGAGAAGCTGACATAAATTATGTGGTACATGCCAAAGAATATCTGCTTCACTAATTTGATAGAAATCTCTTTCTCTTCCTCTCTCTCAGCCTCCATACTGTGTTTCCCACTGTTCACAGAATTGTTGGCTGCATATCTGCCCACCCTATGCACTGTTTTTATTATGTCATTAGGTTTCACCTCATTGTGCTAATCAGCTCACAGTTTTGTCAGATAAAATGAATGACTGGTTAATCACCTTAAACCTCTGTATTTCACCTCTTAAAGGGTCGATGCTTTTTTGCCGTTTTCATTTTTTGTACACTTTTTGTCTCACATGTGTATATATATATATATATATATATATATAATAGGTATATTTAAATTGATCTTTCTTGGTGTTAATGGTGTCACATTCGGCTGTAGTAAAAAGCTCACAAAGACATGGGAAACTCAGAAACAGTCTTTAATTGGAAACTCGAAACACAACCAACTTGATGATGATAGACATTGAACTGAACCAAACAGGAAGTATTTATACACTAGGGAAATTAGCTAATTAAATGACAACAGGTGAACAAAATGGTCAAAAAAAAAAAAAAAACTAGGTCAAGATAGACAAATTAAGAACAAAATAAACTGATGAAAACAAACTGAAAGTCCATAATCATGACAAATGGGTCTTAAAACAGCACCCTAACTTTCATGGAACCTCATAAATATTTGGAGCGCACTACATAGGTAGCAACATAATACTTTATTAAGTATTTGTGTAATATGTTTTTTTTATTATTTTGTATTACTTACAGTACTCCTAATCAACATTGCATTATTCCCCCTAACCACAGTGCATTCTGGAATTGATTTTTTTGGCCAAAAAAAAAGTATCTTAGTAGGCAGTATAATTAAGTTGCCTACTTTTTGGGTCAATTTGCGTCAGGAGTATGTCTGCGATTGTGCCTTAAAATACCACTTCTGTAGGCAGCTCACCATGTTTTGGCACAGAGCATTTGTTTGTCATTTTCCATGAGCTGAATCATGCAAACCTTAGACCTCAGACTTCTGCTCCTTCATTACATGGAAACTGTACCTAGATCGTCTTTATTTCATCTTTTTTTCTCTGCATAGTGCTGATCTTACTTGGCAGATGAAAACAAACCTGCACAGTAGTGGCTTTCTGTAATGACAGTTTGGGGCATAATAATAAACAAATTAAAATTTGAAATGCATGAAATTAAATTGTGATTACCCAATGTGAGCAGATGATTGATCCCTATCTAATGAAAGTGTGAGCGTGTTGCATCCCCACACGTGTGAAAGGGATGTGGGGAAGCTTGGCTGCGGGGTGTGTGAGGGGGAACGGACACAGTGTGGAGGGCCGTGCTAATTAGCTCTCACAGCATGCGTCTCCAGCAGCAGTGCAGTCACAGTGGGGAATGATTATGGAACAAGTTGCCGGTGCACTGACGTGGAGACACCGGCAGACGCTTGTGTTGCCCTCCCTCTCTATTCCCGTTCCAACCCACCCATCCCTTGGTAATTCTTCACATGAGATTGATTTAACATGCCCCTGTCATTCATTCCAGTGTATGCCTTTTTTGTTGTTGTTGTTGTTGTTGTACTTGTCACATGGAGAGTGACAGTGGTAGACTATTGCAGATGTTACTCTTGCCAACTTTGTTATAATCCACAATGAGCTCTTTTGCACTACAGGAAGTATAATAGCCACTGTCCATAGCAACACGTGCCATCAAGGTGTCTTTATTGTCAAATTATGTATACTCTGAAGGTGAGAGATCTGGCTGTAAATATCTGAATCTTTAAATATGCTATTTAAATATGCTATTCATATTTATCAATTGAAAATGCAGTTCATGGAAACCCTTGTGGTTGGATTGCATGTAATTTTCAGGACATTATTCTGGCTCTCGTGAAATGAACCTTGCTATTACATGTCCATTGAAAATGAGACCAATATAATGTTCCTCGCATGTCCATGTCAATTATTGCAGCTTTGGATTTTGCGGCAGTCATTACATATTCGCCCTCATTTGGTATTCCCTTCACTGGCCATTAAGCTGATGTGATTAGCACTGAAAGTCTGGCAATAATAACTGCCACTTAAATCTTTCAACATCACTGGAGGACTGTCATACTGCACACTGTTTCAAGGTGCAACACATCTTCACACACACACACACACACACACACACACACACACACACACACACACATATATATATATATATATATATATATATATATATATATATATCGCTTTTTGGATTTTAATAGGCAAATACTTAAGAATATATGAATGGATCATTATTACAGTGATTATTATGTTTCTAGCATGTTATGTTTGGATGTTTTTTTGTTCAGACTTCAGACTATGCATGTTTTTTTTTTTTTTTTTTAACCCTTAAAGATGGAGTGTGTAGCTTTTAATTTCTTAAACAACCATGTAGGAAGACACATCATGGCCATATTCTAGGATGACAATGTCAAGATTTACCAGGGTTAAAATTGTGAAAGCATGGAGAACCATTTTCACACATGAATTGGCACTGACCTTAACCTCTGTGTAAGTCTTTGGGATGTGCTGGAGTAGACTTTACAGAGTGCTCACCTCTTGCATTGTCAATACAAGATCTTGACCAAAAATTGATGCACCTCTTGATAGAAATAACATCACAACATTTATTTCCATCGAGAGGTGCATCATTTTTTGGTCAAGATCTTGTGTTGACAAACATTTGAAATATATTAGTCTGTGTGTAATGAATGAATATAATATACAAGTTTCACTTTTTGAATGGAATTAGTGAAATAAATCAACTTTTTGATGATATTCTAATTATATGACCAGCACCTGTAGTTTAGAAATCAAAAAAACTAGCTCAAAGTTAGTACGAGTAGGAAGTTTGAAGGAAATGTTTTCTTTTTTTTCCCCACTCTTAAAAGACATAGACTGTGCGTGGCTTGTTTCCTGTGATAGCTGTGGAAATCAGAGGAGGCAGGCATGCAGTACGCATGCTGAGGTCGTCAGCGTCGGATGGCAAAGCCTTTAAAGTGTATTATCTCTCCGCCTGCTCTGTCGCTGTTCTGCGCGTTAGCGGCTCAGTGCGGGCTGATTGGTAAACACCCCACGGCTGAGCGGGTGCAAAACTTAATTCTTTTTAAATAAAGAAAACAACATTAAGATTTGGATGCAGTGTCGGCAGTGCAAAAGCAACTGGCCCTGTTTTGATATCTGCACCGGAGCTTTCACAATTACTTCCACCTTAAATATCGTGTGTGTTTTAATTCACACTCAGGAAGGTGGCGGTAGATCAAACTGGAGACAATATGCAAAGGCATTTACTTTAAATTCAGCCTGTATTTACTCTGGAACGTGCACACACGGCCGTTCAGATAAGTGTTACTAATGTGCACAAAGCAACAGCTTCCACAGCAACGGCAGCAAACGTTGTACTCCTCATGAAGGCCGTGCAAGCACGGTGTGGGTTCTGTCTCGGTTAAAGTGAAAAAAAAAGAGACCTTGTTTTCGTTTGCTTAGATTTCTTGTTGTTTTTCCGTGCTCTGTTTTTTGTTCCAATCCTTGTAAACCAATATTGATTTTAGACAGCCAGCTGCGTAGAAGAAAGGGTCATTCTGGAAGAAAATAAACCAGCGTTTAGGATCTGGTTTTGTTATGTTTTTTTTTGTTTTTGTTTTTTTTTGTGTGTTTTTTTTCCATTTGTTTTCTTTTCCTCATCTTTAGCAGCAAGACTCTGTAAGATGCTGCGTGTGTTGTATTATATTGGAGATTGCAGCTGAGGCATGTTTCTATGTCTGCTCTCATTTATTGCCAATCTCTCAGGGAGAAATTGGAAGTGATTTATCTAATGGATGCTGGAACACAGTGGCATTTTCGAATGAAAACACTCCACGGGAAATTCCGACTTTTTGTTAGGATTCCTCTAGCGTGGACGATGCAGAAAAAGTGTACAATCGTGCTCCATGATAAATAGATAAATACCACTAAACAGGCTGTAAAGCAAGGGGCTAAATTATGCTTTCCTAATGGACTGATCAATTGTGACTTCTCCAGTTTGAGCTCGGAGCAATTCATCCTACCTGGAAACAATTGCTTTATAATCTCTGGAAGGCTTTCTCGCTTTGAAAAGGATACAAAGGCCTTGCAGGGCTAAAAGCTTTATTGATCTCTGAGACACCTTTGAATAGGTAATTATACGTCACGATGAGCTTAGATTAATATATCGCCTTTGTTTGCATCTCAAAATGATAAATGAATTCTTTGGTGTGCATATCATTTAAGTAATCCTAGATCATTAGGGAAGATGGCCACGTGCACGGGATGGGCAGCAGGGGAGAGAGACTCCTGTCAGCTGTTCAGCAGAGGAGGCTTATCTCATCTCTGCCTGCTATTAAATGAAACATCAGCATCCAATCACGACCCAGCAGCTGGTCGGGGAGGGATTCTATCAACTTTGGCAACCTGATGGTCAGGTGTGTAGGTGTTAAGTTGTATTATGCCAAAAACAGTTTAGATGTGCATGACCGTTTTCCACCCTCACTTTTACAAACAAAACTGTTAGCACTTTCTCAATCTGATAAGCTCTTAGATGACTGACAGGATTATGCAATGGAGTAAGGGAGTTATTACCTTTGGATAGACAGATTGTTACTTTTCGATTAGACAAAGTTTCTGATTGTGGTCTATAATCATGTATTTATTCTGTAAATATTTATTTATTTATTTATTCATTTTTATTTATTTGTTTATTTTATTATTTTGATTAGCTATCACAACTTTTTTGATAAAGTTGGGGTCTTAAAAAGGTCTTAATTCCCCCTTACAAAAATTAAGGCCTTAAAAAGGTCTTAAATCAGAGCAGAAACATTTATGAAGTCATGGCATTAAACATTACATGCATGCAAAAAAGAGAAAAATGAATATATTCCTCAGTATTTTTGTCCTGTTTCCAATACAAATATCTAAACAACTTTAAATCAAGATACATTTACTCGAGATACAGTATAATTGCAAAATGTCTGAACAAAAAAAACTGATCAAAATATTTTGAGATTTTGGGCTTTTTGGCTTTTCATAAAGTGTTTTTTTTTTTTTTTTTTTTCCTCAGACTAGTGGAAAGAAAACATCAAAAATACACCTTTCAACACACAATACACTATCTTCTATAGCACATCTACTGGTGTCTGTATATTTCAATTACAGTATATATCTTTAAAGGCTGTTTTCTCAAAATTAGTAGTTTTTTTTTTCCTACACTGAGCCAGAAATGAGCCTCTACTTCAGTAGCTGAGCCTCTACTTCAGTAGCACTTACATAAACCAAACTTTACAGTTGTATTCCTGTCTATATTTTAGATTTTAGATATTTTAGTTTTTACAGAGAGGTTTGACTCTAATATGTAATATATAGTATAGTAAACAAGTAAATAAAAATTTTGACCTTGACTTCGCCCAATGTTCAGACTTTGATTCAAGAAATGTATGCAAACTAGTGCATATTTAATTAGATAATGCTGCATTTATATATTTAAATGTAACATATCAGGAAAAAAAAAAAAAAAAGAAAAAAAAAACTTTTTTGAGGAAATATCAGTCAATGAGTTATGAAAACATCCCTTTGAATCAAGTTGATTTTTTTTAAGCCCATTGGCAGATATTTGTTCTTGTTTTGACAGAAAACAAGACTTCATATTTTATATCATTTTGTATCTCCAGTAAATGTTTCTTGATTTAGGAATCCTTAGGCATTTGCACTGGAAAACAACTTAAACATTCTGAGGAAGTACATCACTTTTTGCTGATATAACTCATTGTGTTTCTCATTTGACATTTACATTTAGAGAACATATTGAAGTATTGTTTTCCCTTCGATTTATCCCTTAAATGTTCTGTAACTAGTCTTAAAAAGGCATTTAAAAAAGTCTTAAATATATATTCATAAAACCTGTAGAAACCCTGTAATTAATATGTTTATTTAAAATTCATTTAGCAAAATTCATTTAGCGTATATATTATATATTTGTATATATAGTAATATATGTATCACTTTTAAATAATAACGTGATTGGTGTTGTTGTAATGCCTGATATTTGTTTTCTTTTGACTTTTTTATTACATTTTGTCTGATGCTCCTGTCTCACTTGTTTAAGACAAACACACCCATTGCAATTTATAAAGAGAAAATAGGCGAAAGACTGCATCTATTTATTAATTTACCTCATTGTACCTGCCACATTTTTCCAGCAGAAAACCAATTCCTCACCTCTGTATCCGCAGAGACATTTTGGAAGAGAAAATCTATGGGAGACATTATGTGTAGCGGGGAAGTGTGCCAGCTGTCGTAAGTTTGCCATCAGTTTGTGTAAAGGTTAATATCACATCTGCTGTGCAGTCCAGCTTGAGGATTCATTCTGCCTTCCCCGGCTCTGCTGCGGGACTCAGTAGCCATCTTCTGTGTGAAAGCAGCCTTCCTGGAGTCTAGGCTTGACAGCAAACAATCTGTTTGAGTCTGAGAGGGTGAAGAGGTCACTCAGCCCCAGTGCACTGCTTAATGTGGGCCTGCAGCCATGGCCCTCCAAATGGAGGAGAGAGGGAGAGAAAGAGCAACATGGCTACATGTTTGGTTTATCATTTCTAGCTCTCAAGCAATAGATGTATGTCACCAAGGGAACTCTGTTCTTTCGGTATAAAAACAACATGTGCCTTTTTCGTGGGAATCGGTATCTACAGGATAGGAGTGTTTTAAATGTCAGATTCTTCTTTTACATTTTTAAACTGTGTTATTCTAACCAGAAAGCCTTCATTTCTGTAGTTCAGTTTAATTTTATTTAACTAACTTGGTTAACGTAGCTTGGTTAACTCTGGTCCTGTTTACCTGATTGTTGATATGGATAGAGGAAGATTATTAAGATGAAATTCAGGTATTTTAAATTCAGGCGTACAGCCCACAGCAAGAGTATGAGCAGTGTGTATTGATCTAAATATTTCATTTCGTTCATGTCACCTTAATCTTGTACAAAGAGCGGTTGTGGTTTGGGGGAGAAAGCTCCTTTTCAAATTAAATGTGGTAAATAAGTAAACAGGTGGAAATATGCCTCTGTGCACTCTGCTCCAGCCAATTTCAACTTTATTGACACACCTATTTGTCAGATTTCTGTGCAAACACCTTGAAGTGCTGTCGACGCATGAATATATCATGCAATCCTCCTTAGGTTCAACTGAACACAAGTTGCTTGGTGGGTATGTCATGCCTTCATTCTGCTGAAATATTCAAATGGTTTCGGTGCATTTCAGTCTGTCTGTCTATCTACAATCTATTGTTCTTTATGTCATTCTTTCCTTCCTATCTATCATTCTATTGTTCTATTGAGAAGTCCCAAAGCATGGCATTTTGTCCTCTTGTCTTCCATCTTATGTGTGTACCAGCTAAGTGAATATGTGTCAGATTACATTTTATTCAAAGTTCTGGTTTACTTTTAAATGGTTCATCATTCAAACTTACTATTTTAACAGTGCAACACTTTCAACACATTTCTCAATCTTTTCTCCGCAGCTTCGTGACACAAAGTCGACAGACCAGAATACAACTCTTTTGCATTTCCTGGCCGAGAAATGTGAAGAAAAGTATCCTGAGATCCTGAAGTTCCCTGATGAGCTTGAGCATGTTGAAAGTGCCAGCAAGGGTAAGAAGTTGTTATTATTATTATTATTATTATTATTTGACATATTAAATGTCAATTACGATTTATTTTGAAGTCAGTCATGTGGCAGTATCAGTTCTCAAGTTGAGCACAATATAATAATAATTATGCTTTGTTTGTCTGAATACACTTGCATTTATGGTCTTAGCAGTATTGTGTAGTACTGTATATTACAAGACTAATAACAAACCACAGTTTATATCAGGACACTAATACTGTTGAAGTGCTTGACATAATGAAAATTAATCATACGAGATGGTGATTTTTTTTCTTTTTTTCCCCTCCATAGAAAACTGCATACCAGTAGTCTTAGAACAGAGATTTATCCTTAGTGATCCAGTGTTCCTTAACAAAGTTCATAATAGCCACTACAAAGCTGTACTTTAGTTAAATACAGAGTATCCATTCAGTATGGAGAGTTATTGTTGGCAGAATGTTTTTTTTTTATCAGGAATTCAATTCATTCTACCTATTCAGTTCATTTGCTGGTAAAACACAACTCAGTATTTCAGTAAAATGACTCAATTTTCTGGCATGTTTGCAATGGCATTATTAGTGTCATTTTGGAAGACTCTTCAATAATGCCATGTAATTCAGTTTAGCTGCATGATTGTTTCAGGCTAGATAAAGATGCGCTTTATTTTGATCCTGAAGTCTATCCTTTTATTTCTTCCCTCCCATAAGCTGTTATCATGTTTAATCAAACAGATTTTCCTTTAAATGTGTTAAGCCTGGTTAATTGAACAACCAGCTTTGGTTTGTGAAGACATTATCACCCCTGATCGGCTGATATCAGCTGTGTCCTTTGGAAAAATATGGGGCTCTGCCGGGTGTGACCTTGAGATATTTACCCTCATATATACATATATATATATATATATATATATATACCTCATTCCTTCTATCTAAATCACGCTGCTTTATGGTGTTCGTCAAATCCTTTATTGGTTTTCTCCTGTGGTCTTCTTTTAAGCTGTGAGCTTTGAGGCTTTTTATGGCTTGAATTACATGAACTAATGTTACAGAGATCAACTCAGGAGACTGGACACAATTGGCCCTGCAGACTATAATTAGAGCTTTTGCAGAGAATGAAATAAAACTAGTTAATGGCCAAAGAGCCTTTCTTAATCCTTTTGCTATGTGTAAATCCAGTCTTTTCGATCACTATGAATAGTTAGGTTTCATTAGAATGGTGTAGAGCAGTTCTGAGGGTTGATGAAGGAACTATAATGAAGCACAAGGGGCCCATATGCTCAACAGTATGGCCGACAGGAAAGGTTAAGAGTCCAAATGGGGAGGTAGCTTAGCAGGGATGGTGGCGTAGTCTCACACAGCCGTTCTGACATTGTGGAATGGATTCTTATTATGGCTTGCAGTGATTAAGAGCTTTAGTGCTTCCCACTATGCTGAGAGATTTCAGTGAATTTAAATATCTGGTTTCTTAACTCGCATTCATTTCGAACAGATTTGGAAATAAAGACCCTCATTGAATACAATAATCTTCTGTATTATTGCCACATGAAATGTCTGTCTCTGTTTGTCTCTGTCAGGGGAAAAATACAGGCATGCATATCCCAGCAGTGGCATAATTTCTCCTGTCAATAAGCTAATTTGTCTTTAATTCCATTTGGAACTGTTTGGTTGAAGCCCTTGAGCTTTATTTACTTTGTTAGTTACCTAATTGCTTATCTAATCTAATAAAACTAATTTGGTGCTTTGTTGTGAAGGATGCGGTCACTGTTGAATAGACCAGCGGTATCTCTGTCAAGGTGGATGGCTGAAAGAATGCACAAACCTAATGCTTTGTAGAGAGACATTTCAAAGTGACTCAGTTCTTTGTCCATGGTCTTTATCTAATTTAGAATGACAGTTAAGCAGTTCCTAGCTCAGATTTAGTTCATTAGAGTGAATATTATTGCTAGACAGTGTCAGCTCTATGAAAATGTTACAGCAAGAAATGTCACCCTGCTATATATGTGTCAATAATTACTATGAATTTTATTATATTTCAGTTAACTTTATTATATATTTATACAGTATACCGTAAATATTAACTTCTGACTGTTACTGTACATCAAAGCCAATTTTTACGCTGGCGATCTTACATGTAATGCATACAGATTTCCCACCTGGTTAAGTGCTAAAGCAGTCATGAATAAATAATTCAGCTTCAGCTAATGATCCTTTTTGAGACCTTTCTGTTCATGTCAGAGTGGTGAGAGAACATGAATCTGTTTCTTCTTTTAACATAGTAGCACAGCTCACCTTAACCCTGAGCCATGTTTAGACACAACCTCTCGTGCTCTGTAATTCCTTCACCCTCCTCTTTGCTGCTCAGAGTTAACCTTTGGGCTTTCTGTCTCTTTTTTGTCTCTTACTCCATATTTCTCACAAAGAACAGTGTACTTTTGTCTCTTAAGAATAATACTTCCTCCACCTTATCCCTTTCTCCCCATCAAAGCGGCGTTTTAGGCGGGCAGAACACAAGAGCACTGGTGCACTGCAAACCCTATCCTGTCCCAGTCTGCCTGTGCCCACAGGAGCACTCGGCTCTACACCCTGTTGAACTCTGCGCTTTGCTCTGATCATACACCGGGATCTCTCATGGTCCTATGAATGTATGTAGCTCTGCTAAGCTTCCTATTATACATCTCATGTTCTTGCCGGATCTCTGCTCTCAGGTAGTGTACTTTGCCCCGACACACACGAGTGAAGACCAAATCAGGTGATTTCTTCCTGTTGCATCAAGATTTGTTCCAGAAGGATGCGCACACACATTCAGTAATCACATATCCATCTACAAATGTTGGAACTGGTACTCTTAATATACTTGATTGAAAAGAGCAATCAGTTCTTCTTGATTTGCTTGAGAAAGTTATTGTCTCCCTTCAGTTCTGCCTTGATTCGTGACTGCAGGATACCTCTCCCTCAGTCCCAAACCTTCAAATCTCCACAAAGATAGTGGAGAAGAAAGAGAAAGATAAAGGAAGTCAAATACTTTTGTCTGATCAGGACTCAACAGTGAGTTTTACTGTTTTACTGTAAACACAACAAGTGCATCGCATGACATTGATTAAATTGATTTAAAATGTATGAAAAACAGTTATAAAAAGAATGAAAAGAATAGATATTATAGATCAAACCAAGTGCAATCAGTCAGATGTATAGTAGCACAGTGTTTATTGTTTGAATTTCATGATAAAATGGAATTGTATTAGAACAAAGCTCTTTGCTGTTATTGGATGGGAGGAGTGCTACAGATAATGGTAAGTGTAGAGAAAAAATGTGGACCTGACAACCCTGGCTTGAACTACGATGAGGGCAGGACAATAATTCAATATCAATATGTATCGCGGTAAAAAAAATGTCAATAATGGTAATATGATTTTTATACACATTTCCAATATTTCAATATACATTACAGTATTTGTCACTGACTGATGTTCAGGGTGCAGCCATCAGAAAGAGCAGAAAGGCATGTCTACCAAAGCATTTTAGCCAGCTAAAAACACTAGGCACTGTGCCGAAAACACCTTGCTGAGCGCTTCAGAGTGTTTTGGCAGCACAGCTTTTTTGTTTGTTTGTTTGTTTCAGTTGTGATGCTTTTCTAAGGACCGAGTACGAGTACCGATACTTTTTTTTCTAGTACTCACCGATACCAATACCGATACCGATGCCTATACATTTATTAATTTCTCTCTCTTTTTTTCCAAGCACAACACAGTGCGACTAATGAATGTAGGACAGCTTCTTTATTATTACTCTAATGAAAAAAGTATTTGCACAATTGTTATGTGCAAAAATAACAAAGAACAAAATGTTCACAGTGTCCAATAACCTTCAAAGGGCATAATTACCAATATTGTTGTTATATAAAAGGAAATTTACAAACAAATTGCAAACAATACAACATACTATAGAGATACAAATTACATAAACTTGTTTTTCAGATACAGTAGGTTTATTTACCATGTATACATTTATTTAACATATGTTGTTGTTTTATTAACATTAATGACAAATATAGGCTACGGTCCCTTTAAGACCGAATCCATGAATACTGACACATATCCTGTTTTCACCCAAATGTTTACGTCCACTTAAGCCGTAACTGACTGTATTTACGTGAGATACTCCACACCATGGACATTTTGACAACTATGTGTGCATTTGACCATTCAGGCACGAGTAGAACTGATCGCACGCTGTCTGAGAGAACTGGGATTGCGCGCAAGTTGACGTCATTTGTTGACGTTGTACAAGCAGAATGTGACAGTTGGTCAGTGTTGTATTTGTCCTGCCCCTCCACTGTGATTGGACGGCTTTTTTAGGCACAAATGTAGTTGTTTAGACCTGAAATATGTGACTCATATTTAATCATAGTGCCTGTTTTACAGTTTGTTTAGACTTTTTCGAGGATGCAAGCTCCAGGCTGTTAGTGGCCGTTCAGTGCTCGTGTACGCGCCGAGAACAGCTTCATCTTGGCCAGTGCTTCTGGGATTTGCGGCTATTTCTTAAAGTGGTTAAACATGAGATATAATTAATTTTAGGTACATAAAGCGGGCAATCTTTGGTCTTAATCTATTACTTGTTCCAGAGCAAATCGAATTGTGCCATGTTAAATTTGATAATTTAATATTAGGCTATATTTAACTTACATACTATATAGCATAGCATATTGGCTACGTCTAGAAGGGAAATATCAGACGAAGACTCTTCTTCGCTGTACACATACATAAAACATTAGCTTTTATAGACAGTGTTTCTTGAGCAAAGAAAAGGCTTCTTCTTCTTCAAACATCAGATCTTTATTTGCCTTTACGAGTGAATGAAACTCATTCAATGAGTCAGTGGCAAGAGACTTTTAAATTGAAAGGGATATTTGCAACAGGTTTCACACAAGGTGCTTGAAGTATTTGAATTTGACTTTTTGAAATTTAAGGCCTAGAAAACCTTGAAAATAGTGATATTCCTGAAAAGGTACTTGAAAAGTTAATTTCTCTGCCGATACCGATAGCCAATTATTCAGAATGATATTGGCCGATACCGATAGTTTGGTTTTTCTTAAGGAAAAAAAAAAAAACTCTCCCAAATAATGTTGCAAACTATACAGGGAACCCTCTCATTTGGTACACTACAATATTAGAGGTCACAATTAACAGCAGAGGTATTATATTCAGATGCTGTTTATTTTCAGATATAATAATTACACTTAAATAAAAACTGAAATGTATAAAACTTAGTATCACACAAGGTAGTTTTCATGGCAAATGTAAATATAATATAATTAACAGTAAATAAGCTCCTCTCTAGTGTTTTTTTTTTTTTTTTTTTTTTTTTTTTTTTTTTATGTAGATAGCTAAGGAACTGTGAACATTGGAAAACATTCCTGAGATAAAAGTGACATAATGTGACATATTGTTCACAAGCTGTTTTATTGACGTCTTTCCACGGTAGAAACACAAATAAAGTGATTACATGAGATTACATGATACAAACCCGATTCCAAAAAAGTTGGGACACTGTACACTGTAATTGTGAATAAAAAAGGAATGCAATAATTTACAAATCTCATAAACTTATATTTTATTTACAATAGAAATGTCATGCCAAATATTGGCTCATTTTGGATTTCATGAGAGCTACACATTCCAAAAAAGTTGGGACAGGTAGCAATAAGAGGCCAGAAAAGTTAAATGTACATATAAGGAACAGCTGGAGGACCAATTTGCAACTTATTAGGTCAATTGGCAACGTGATTGGGTATAAAAAGAGCCTCTCAGAGTGGCAGTGTCTCTCAGAAGTCAAGATGGGCAGAGGATCACCAATTCCCCCAATGCTGCGGCGAAAAATAGTGGAGCAATATCAGAAAGGCGTTTCTCAGAAAAAAATTGCAAAGAGTTTGAAGTTATCATCATCTACAGTGCATAATATCATCCAAAGATTCAGAGAATCTGAAACAATCTCTGTGCGTAAGGGTCAAGGCCAGAAAACCATACTGGATGCCCTTGATCTTCGGGCCCTTAGACGGCACTGCATCACATACAGGAATGCTACTGTAATGGAAATCACAACATGGGCTCAGGAATACTTCCAGAAAACATTGTCGGTGAAGACGAATCAAAATTTGAAGTTGTTTTTGGAAAAATGGGACGCCATGTCATCCGGACTAAAGAGGACAAGGACAACCCAAGTTGTTATCAGCGCTCAGTTCAGAAGCCTGCATCTCTGATGGTATGGGGTTGCATGAGTGTGTGTGGCATTGGCAGCTTACACATCTGGAAAAGGCACCATCAAAACTGAAAGGTATATCCAAGTTCCAGAACAACATATGCTCCCATCCAGACGTCATCTCTTTCAGGGAAGACCTTGCATTTTCCAACATGACAATGCCAGACCACATACTGCATCAATTACAACATCATGGCTGCACAGAAGAAGGATCCGGGTACTGAAATGGCCAGCCTGCAGTCCAAAAAACATTTGGCACATTATAAAGAGGAAGATGCGACAAAGAAGACCTAAGACAGTTGAGCAACTAGAAGCCTGTATTAGACAAGAATGGGACAACATTCCTATTCCTAAACTTGAGCAACTTTTCTCCTCAGTCCCCAGACGTTTGCAGACTGTTATAAAAAGAAGAGGGGATGCCACACAGTGGTAAACATGGCCTTGTCCCAACTGTTTTGAGATGTGTTGATGCCATGAAATTTAAAATCAACTTATTTTTTCCCTTAACATTATACGTTTTCTCAGTTTAAACATTTGATGTCATCTATGTTGTATTCTGAATAAAATATTTGAAACTTCCACATCATTGCATTCCTTTTTTATTCACAATTTGTATAGTGTCCCAACTTTTTTTGAATCGGGTTTGTACATTCTGGTAAGTTGTACAATATATTTCAAAATACCTTTAATGTTCATTCATGTTTTTCAAGATATAACTATTGAAGAGGAAGAAAAGACTCACGCTCCAAGCTGCCGTCTGAACTGAGGTATTACAGCGATCTGACACATCACATTTAAGAGCGTCAAAACGCCATTTATTGTTTGAATTTCATGATAAAATGAACAGAATTTGAAAACTGAAACTTTAATTCTTATCAGAAGTAATAAAGCACAAATGTTTTTGCGATTATTGGATGGAAGGCACTACAAATAATATTTGATGTAGACAGACCTGGCAACCCTGGCTTGAACTACGGCTGATTCATAGGGTCAAAAAGAGCCTGCTTTAACGTCACTTTAACTGTTAATGCGTTAAAATTCAACACAAGAGTGATTTTCTTCACACATAGTATGTATGAGTTGCAGTCTGAACACGTCTTTCCACACTCTTTTGATTGACAGGATATACCATCGACCATCGGCAGTTTTTAAACAATCGGCCGATAGTGATAACAATAGCTTTTATCAGCCGATACCTATTTGTTAGCCGATACATCGGTGCATCTCTATTGAAAAGTGCTTGAATTATTGGAAGACGATGTATACATATGAAATCAGTTTTTAATTTTTTCAAAAAACATAAAATCTTTTAACGCAAAATTAACGCTGCGGCCCGTCTGATACAGACCTTATGTAACCCCGCCTCAGCGCTGCGCTCGTTGTCTTTTGTCTTCCGGTTTGTATTTCCAGTATTTATGAATGGACCGCTCAATTTAAAATCTTCCCGGTCGGGTCTACTGAGATTTGTTGAGACATCTGTTTTAAACATTACAATGATCATGATAACTTTCGAACTCATGAAACTCCACAATACGTAAGTCCACTTCACCAGCTAAGTACTCTTTGACAACGATGCCATAAGCTATGGTTTGACCTGCACAGAGAATTACGAGGCCGCCTCCGTAAAATTTCGTGCCGCCTCCAGCTGTCAACAAAATTCAGACAGGCAGTCACATGCTCAGATACACCTTTTCCACCAACACGGTTTTTTGTGGTTTCACAGCCTGTGTCCATTCTCCAACCGTTCAATAGTGATGCGCGGACTGTGGTTACATCCGCGTATTCTGCGGATAATCCGCGGGTGAGGCGGAAGTAATAAAAAATAACATTCCAATTAATTGTGGGCGGATGAGAGATAAATCAATAGCTCTCATTTCACGGTAAAACGCAATGAATGTGCGTCACTCATTTACTGTATTTCTGTTCGTAGAAAAGCAATCAAGGAAAACATGTGAGCACCTCCTAGTGGTTATTATATAAAACACAAAGGAAAAACCCTACATGAGATATTGCTTTGTAGCTCACCAGCTTTAACTAAAAAAAATATACACAAGCTTAACTAACAGAAATTATTCTGTTAAGAGTGTTTTCCTACACTGATGTAATGAAACAGTGACAATTTAAGTTTGAAGGGAGTAAAGCCTGTGTTTATGCTATTAAGGACATGTAATTTAGCCAAAGAAAAACTTTTAATTAAATGTTATTTTATAAGCAGCCTACTTCAGTGTGATATGTTACCATATCATCATGCCTAACACTGAGAATTGGAATATTTGTAATGTGATGATCAGGTGCATATATCTAAATCAGAGAATATAATCGATATTTGGATAATTTATTCATTTATCAGTTGGATAATTTATTTTTAACAGTGGATTTAGGTACAAGACTTGTTCATGCCCCCCAACCCCCCTTAGACGGACCAAGGATTTTACCACTTAATTATGAAACCTGTACTGAAGTTATTGTTAATAATTCTCTAAACATATAGACAGTTTCTCAATACCAAGTATGCCAACATTACAATATAAAATATTATTGATTTAATTCTACACTTTGTATTTAATATAAATAAGTTGTAAGTTGTATTTTGGATACATTTTATCTGTAATTTGATTTTTAAAAATTCTTAAAAATACAATTGCAAACAATTAGAATTTGGAAGATAATGAAGATAGTATTTATAAGTGAGATCTCTGACGGTAGTCCTTGAAAAAGTAGTGCTTCAAAATTCCTTGAAAGTCCATGAATTTCATTTTACAGTATCTGTATGAACCCTGTTGCAAACAAATGATGTTGTTTTAGCGTTGTATGTTATGGAAAATTCCTTTAGCTGTAAAAAGGACACATACGAAGATCACTTTGCTCAGTGGACATTCAAACTGTTTTTTATAATGGATATTATATTATGAACATTAATATTATAATATCCATTGTTATTTCTTATTTATTTACACACTCGTGCTGTCGAACTGTTGTATAAACGCAATATCACTTGAGTAGCCGTGCGATATGACTGTATATCAGTGCGCTGTGATTACCTACGGCCGATATACAGCCATATCACACGGCTACTCGTGTGATATTGCTCATATACTGTGTGTGTGTGTGTGTGTGTGTGTATATATATATATATATATATATATGAAGAGTTCAGATGCAATATGTTTTGCATGCATAATTGTATGATTTCTTTAAAATGCTTTCTTTCTTTCTTTTTTTTTTTTTTTAACAAATAGTTATTTTGTAGTAATGTTTAGCTGTAAATTATTCAGTGATGATGACAGCTGGAAATTGATGGGAATGCAAAACATTACTGATTGGATAGTAATTTTCAATGCATTCTACCTGACACATTCTGAGGATAACTGTCATAAGTCATTATTGCCATTTCCACAGAACCTAATTATGTTTGCAAGCTTGGTAACATTACCTTGTTGACAAGTTTAAATCACACAATTGGCAGAGGCAATGTTCAGTATACCACAGAAAACATTTAATATTTACATAATGCATGATGTAGAGCAACACACTGGCCAAATAGGGCATGTGACAGTTCTGTCAACTGGCTGTGGGTCAGCAGGCCATCCTTATTGTTGAGTCCTTCTAATCTGACTTCAACTTTAATCACATTACACAATACTTCACCTTTGTGCAAAGCTATCATTGTAATCTTAATGCCAATCCCGAAGACTGTCTTGACAAACTTAAATTGAAACGGCAACTATTTGCTGATCAATGATAATTGCATCATCTTGCGTATCCTTTAAGCTTGAGTCACAATTTGGCATTTGCTTGAATCTGTTAATGTGATTCAGAAGGATGTTTGCCTTACATGCTTTCACTGTCTCCATCTCCTCCCCCTCCCCCCCCCCCACCCCACCCCTCCAGTCTTCTTAAGTTCCCACTGTATGCAATCTATCCATTGCTCAATGGGTGTTGCAGAAGGCAATTTTGATGTCAATTTTGATTTGACCTGACATTTTCTTTCAAGATAATCGTGATAGCAATTCTTCATCTCTCCTGGCAGTACAGAGCCATGTAAGGGGTTTTGTTTATAATGTGTTAAATATTTTATGCGCCTCAGCAACATAATCCAGGTTTCCGCTTACAAAAATAAATAAATAAATAAAATCTGTGTGGATAGGAGATATGTGCTAGCAATCCCATGTTGAGCAGCCACTGCTTCCTGACACACATGATTGCATCACTTAATACCTCTGTGCTAGTCAGCCTGTAAAAAATATGTTGCCCAGGTAAAGGTCAGAAGCGGTCATGGCCTACCTCCCCAGGCTGAGCTTCCCTCTGGGCAGAGGAGCTCTCGACTTTCCTGTCTCATCCATTAACATCCTCCTCCATCAAGGGCGGTGCTAATTAGAACGTGTTTTGATCATCCTGGGAGGATAGGCAGAAATGTGCTGAGTCTCAAGGAAGAGCTGGGACATGGGGAGTGACCATGAAATCAGAGTGGCATTGTACTTTCTCCTTTACTTATTCATGAACGTCATCCCTCCAGGGCTGCTCTGTTACACCTCCCTGCCCACAAAAAAGCAGTGGATGGATGCTTATAGCAGTTCTACCTGTTATATTACATCACAAACCTGCAAAGGTTCAAAATCCATGCATTTTCAATTAAAGAATGAAAGATATATATTATATTTACAGATATATCTACAGGCAAGATTTTAGTTGTTTAGACCTCAAATATGTGATTTGATATCAACATCTATTTTAAATATTTTAAATATTATTATTATTCATCTATTTGAAAATTTGTTTAGACATTTTTGGGGATGTGAGCTCTTGGCCATTGAGCACTTATGTACCTGCTGAGAACAGCTTTATCTCAGTCCTCAGGGCAGATAGTGGTTAAAGATGACATAATTTGTTTTGGGTATATCAAATGGGCAATCTTTGGTCTTGTTAATATATTACTTGTTCCAGAGCAAATCGATTTGATTAGGTTTGGTTAAGTTAGGTTTCATAACTTTATATTTTTATTTAAATTAAATCATATACTAGAGTGCTGCTTTTGTACTTTTGACTGAATTTGCTTGTATTTATTTCATACAAAGGTCTTATACTTTTATAATGGCTATTATTGTTCATTTAAATATTATTGTTAAATAATATTTTGTTTTGTATTAATAATATGCCTTCTTTGATATTGAGATAGTGTCTGTTTGTGATTTCAACTTGTGTGAAAGTTACATTATTACACCACTAGATGGCAACTTTTTATATTGAAAGTGACTGAAACAAGGTTGTAAGCAAGGATATTATTTTTACTTTAAACAATGCCTTATAAGATGCAACCGACAAGTGCATTGAATAGTACTGTCATGGGAAATCCCCTTAGCCGTTAAAAGGAAACTAAGACAAAGATATTGCTTTCGACGATGACATCGTTGACTACTTCCATTGGAATGAATTAAAAACTCTCGCTCTGCTCCACACCAGTGGACATGCACTGTTAAGCCCATAGTATGCTTCGGCAATCCACGTCCGCGCACCATCCGCATAACATATTTTTCGTACTTTGAAAAGCTTTCACGCTCAACTGTGCACAAGACGGAGCGGAATGCGGAAAATGAAGTATACCAAGGCCTTTAATGTGGCGTGTGTCTCAAGAAAGAAAACGTGCACGGAGCTGAAAGGGTTTGAATGAAGTAAAATAATGCCGGCTTAACATTGTGATGTCTATCAGCCCATCCTAATTCAAACTGATTTTTTTTTTACGAATATAAGATTGACCTGAAGAATGAATGCTATAGCATATGCAGGTAAAACACTCACTTAGTGCTCTACATAATACAATAAGCTTCACTAAAGCAACTCAGTGTTCCTTCATTGCTAGGTCTAGAATTTTATTTTATTTATTTATTTATTTTGATGTTTAGAATTAGTAATGGAGGCTTGGGCTCATCTGTGGTGGATGGAAGTAGTTCCACACAAAAGAGGGTTTTTAAAGACGTTGTTGTTTCTTATTTATTTACACACTTGTGTCGTTGAACTGTTGTATAAAAGCATAATCAATATGATTGCCTCCGAGTTGGTTTTCCTGCCATATCTGTTTTTGAAGGAGGAGTCTTTCAAGTAAGCAACCTCCCAAAATATCTTAGCAACACCCTAGCTCAAGCAAACACACACAAAAAAAAAAAAAAAAAAAAAAAAATTGTTGGTGCAGTATGTGTGCACGGCTCCCCCTTTATACAGTATGTATTCCTCACCTCATAACAGAAGTGTTACTAAATTTGTCATGACCTGCACATGGAAATGAGTGTAACTGTTCAGATGCTGCCCCTTTTTCGTTCTATTTGTCTTGTCCGTAATGTAAATGGCTGTGTCTGGATTAGTAACTTTGTGCTTGTAATTCATGGAAACAGAAGCTAGGACAAGAGGAGGAGAGAGGAAATTAGAAGAGCAGAGAGGATGTCCTGGTGTTGAGCTGCCACATGAATCAGCTACCTTTCTGTATAGGTTGTTCTTCATTCTAGAGTGAACTGGAGCACAGCGGTCATAAAGCATGCGTTTTGATGATTGTGGTCAAGACCTTGTTTTGTGAAGTGCAAGCTGTATGTCAACAGAAAATTCAGTATGCAAGAGTAATGCTTTAGAAGTACTTGGAAAAGCCTGCCTACACTCCTGAAGCTGTTCAGGTCCATACGGTATATTGGTAAATATCTGTATAATAAACCCTTTCTGGATGATACAAGATGTCATCATCTTTTTTTTTAGAGATAATTTGCTGTGCATTACCTCCTAAGCTCTAAACCTTTTTTTTTTTTTTTTTTCTAAAAAAAGGTGCTGAATCCTGACCAAAACTCAGCTTGAGCCATTTTAAAACCTTTTTTAGATTCAAACAAGTGCAGCACAGAAAATCCTACATCCTCAAGTTCACCTTCACTTTCACAAGGTCACACTGAACTACACATCCTCAAAGCCATCTGTAGAAAATGAATAGATACTTTTAAAAAAAGAACTAAATTGTGCTTTATGCTAGAATCCTTTAGTTCAAGGACACCCTCCAAACTTGTAAATGTAAGTATGCGAGTGTATCTCTATATGCCCAATATTTTATCTGCCCGTCAGTGCTAAATGGTCCGTTGTGGGAATATCATCTCTGCCACCATGGTTCCCCACCCCGTTGCTTGGTGCTGGGTCTGGATAATTAAAGATTGATAATTTCCCTGGGGATAGAAAGAACAAGCAGAGATCAGGAGTTCAGCCGCATGTCTCGACGAGGGGGAACACACCGAAAATATATCTGCTGTTAGTTAAGCCTTAAATGGGGTCAGGTTGAATGTTGCTTTGGGCGCTCTCTGTTCCCTGACTGATGTGGGATGAGTGAGTCTCAGTGAGAGGAATACTCACCTCTCGTTCAGCTGATAGCTCTCATTACCTAACTGACATATATAAGAGTGGCCTTGATTTATCCTGTCATCTCGCCGAATAGTGCTGTTAAATTGTGTTTGTGTCAATAAAGGCAGCTCCAGTTTATAGGCATAAAGCTTATATTGTGGATGAACTGAGATGGACGCATCAACCCATTCGCAGCGTAGATATTGCCTCACAATTTCCTGCCTAATGCAGTCCCTTCCACGAGCAGGCCATCGGTAATGATGATTCCATTGCGATCGAGAATGGGTTCTTCTTGATGTTGGTATTTTTGCACCTCTGACCTTTGCTAATAGAGTTGGAAAAGCCTGGAGTCCCTGTTATTGGCCAATATGCTTTGTTAAACCCACACCCCTCCAAAGTACTGTAGGGACCACCTGACAATTCAAAGGGAAATTCTGTATGACACATATGTGCTAATAAATCAATTTAGTATATGGCTTGGCCACTGGCAAAGTAGTTTTGGAGTCTGGACATTTGTCTGGAGGGTGGAAATTTGAACATGTATTTGGACGTCACGGTTTGGTGCATGCAGTCACATGACGAATACAGTCAGTCACAGGCGATCCAAGAATCCAAGGATCCAACCCAGAAGGGGGAGCATGCGGTAATGCAATGATGTTTGCTACCAGAAAAAATCGCAGAAGAAATTATTAATCAGTATTTTTACATGTAATATCTCAACCAAAAAAAAAAAAAAAAGGTATGTATAGGCTTCTTCACATGGAGTAGAAAAGGTGTTTGTTTTTTTTTTGTTTTTTTTTGTTTTTTTCACTGATTATCGTATTGATTTTAAAATTATTCTTCTTACTTACAAGGCACTCAATAATCTTGTCCCTTCATACTTGTCTGATCTTATTTAAACTCCTACTCTAGAGTCTACTTAAAGATCATCTTTTACACTCTTGTCCTCCCTCGAACTCCGAAACATTGAAAGTCTTCGTGTTTTTAAATCTCACCCATCTTTTTAGGCAGGCTTTTATGTTTGTATCCAGTCTGTCCAGGCTGTAATAATGATTATTTATTTAATTTTGATTGTTTTATTGTGTTTGTAAGGTGTCCTTGAGTGTTATGTAAAGCGCCTATAAATAAAATGTATAATAATAATAATAATAGTAACTAACTCATAAGCTGCGTCCGGAATTGCTTTCTCTCTTAAGTAGGTAGTTATTTTGAACAAGTACTCCCTTTGCGAGCACTAAAAAGTATGATGTAAAGAGTATAAAAAAGTGTGAAGTATGAATGTAATCCGGACGTACTACATTTGCCATGTTGTCATTACCATGTGACCTACCAGCATCACTGCCATTCTCAAATCCTTTCCCATGGGCTTATGGGATAATAAAGTATCCAACATATGCACAGTTCAGAATCTCCCCGGAAGTAGTAGATCATCTGGGTACTTTTTGCCTACTCTTTTATGAATTTTGTGAATTCGGACATTGTCACAGACTGTTTTTTGCTTACTATATAGTAGGGAAGTGTGCGATTTTGAACATAGTTCCTGCATTAATTTATGATTTTGAACAATTCGGTTCAGTGAATGATTTCCCTAAAAAGTATTTGGAGTATTTCTTTATTACACAATGCACAATGCATTTCTTAATATTATGCCTAAAAAGTGTTTTATTATCACTATTAATAAAGGATTGTATAATGTCAGTCTTTAAATGCAAGATATTTAAAGTGTACATAAAATAGCACAATCAAATATACTTAAGTATATCTTTATTTGGACTTCAGCACTATTTCTGCACAATTAAAGTGCATTAAGTACAAAATTAGTTGTTTTAATTTAGCAAACTTTAAGTATACCAGTTTAGTATACCAAAAGTACAGTTTTGGTCAATCTCAATTTTGGTCAGTTTCACAAAATAAATGCATTTCAAATAATTTTTTTTTTTTTTTTCTTCCCCACTAGAGTCAACTCGCTTTGCATTTCGCATTTGTTACCATTCTACTGGTGTAATGTAAAAACACCAGTGCACAGACTGTCAACTATATGTATATGTAAACATTTAGAATAAGATTTGATTTGTTGACATTATTTAATGCTTTAGGTATCATGAACTAACAATGAACTGAAATGATTAATCTAGGTTAATACTAATTAAAATTGTTAATTCATGTTTGGCTGCAATAATTTGATGCTAATTTATACAACTTAGAATAAAGTTGTTAGAAATTAACCTTAACTTATACTAATAAATATTCTAAAAGTAGTATTCATTGCTAGTACACAAAGTCTATAGTCTTGTCACACTCTCTGTTTCACAATTTAATGAGGTGTGTCCCTTTTTTTATATAATTCTTTTTTTTTTTTTCTTCTTCTTCTGTCTGTCACACCTACAGAATACATTCCCCCTGCAGATCAATCCATGGAGATGTGCCCTACATTTGCCGCTGTGGCTTAGCTCTCCAAAAAATGCTGGTCTTATCTGCACCACACATACATGCATGCCAAACATGTCTGGATTAAGATGCTGAGGGCAGCACTCTCACATATACCACACACACTGATTCTGGCACTTTAGATTAGAAGCCAAGTGAACTTTTGGGAAAAAAAAAAAAAATAAATAAAAATAAAAATCCAGAGAGAGAGCTTTACCATTTAAAGAATCTGTCAAGATCCACTTCTCCTGGAGGACCTCAAAGAAGATCACAAGAGTAGTGCCAGGGGTTTACGAAAGTGGAATTTTAGGAAGATATAATCTTGTGACGTTGTATTTATGGGATATTTTTGTTTACAAAAATATAATTTATTTGTATCAATCTATCTGTCTAAAGTCCCGGTAAGAGTTAATGGCAACCTTGGTAAATATGAACAAAGAAGCCTGTGAAAATAAATCTACATTGGTAATCCTTTTGACCTTTTATTTAAAAAATAAAAAAAGTAATTTATTCCTGAGATGCCAAAGCTGAATTTTCAGTAAACATTACTCCTGTCATCAGTGTCAAAAACAATGCATTCAGTCAAATTAATTTTATTTTAAAGACCATGCTATGTTATTTCATTTAGAGGAGACTAAAATGCTAACTTTTTTTTTAGCTTAGCACAGTGTCAAAATACAATTTATGAGAATAACAGCATATTTTACTCCAAAATCGCATTATATCGTCTGTTAAGTGATTAGAATAACATCATTCTCTGAACTGAAGTGGCTTCTTATCACAGAATGAGGCAGAAATTATATTATAGTATTTTATACAGTGATAAAGGCGTTGTCAATTAGAATTGCATTATATGCATTATCCTTATGAAAGCAACCAAGATGGCTTGAATAAAACAGATAAACCATATACTGCCACAGTGGTATGTTAATTGTCTCCATGTTTAATCAGTCAAAATGTCTCTATCTGCATTTTATTTAGCTGCAGCGATCCATATTAGGGATTTCCTGGAATGTTAAAAGTTTAATACTTCTATGGTTCTCACTTGTGGACTTTCTGCATGAGGGCACCCTCCGGTGTCGAGTATAAATTAAGCAAATTACATGTGAGAGTTTAGCACTCCATTGCTCACATTGCCCTATTTTGGATAAGAATACAACAACAATATTCTTCTCTAAAGATATTTGAAGTAAGTTTTTATCTGAATGAGCACATTTTTTTGATCGAAAGCCTCAATGAAGTAAATATAACAAAACACAGAAAGGCATCAGCAGTTGACAGGTTAATGTATATTTTCCGTTTAATGCTTTAAATGCTCCCATGTGTATCTGTGTAAGCACTCATTGATGACTATTTACAACGTTTTTGAAGCACTGAAAATTGAAGCCAATCACAGACATATCCGATGAGTGCATCAGCACAATGGCCGATCAGAGGTGTTTACGAATCTGCTCAACAGTGCTCAGACCTTCACATTTTTTAAATTTCAGTACCGACCTGGTACCAAAGTCGGTACTTTTGACAAATCAAATTCCTTTTAAATATTATGGTTATCGTGATATATTGTCACACCCTTAATTAACACGATATCGATATTTCATGTTTTACTTATCACTGTTATCCTCAATACCGGTATATCGCGACACCCCTAATTCTAATATGTGGATTTGCTGCTCAAGAAACTTTTTTTTTTTTTATCAATGCTGAAAACAGTCGTGCTGCTTAATGTTTTTGAGATACATTTTTCCTATTTTTTATTATTATCAATGTTAAAAAAAAAACAGCTGTGCTGTTTAATATTTGTGTGTGTACTGCACTCTAAAAAATGGTGCTATATAGTACTATAAGTGGTTCTTTGGCTCTTAATCATAGGGGAACCACTTTAAGTGCTGTATAGCACCAAATCTTGGTGCTTCAGTGGTTTTTCACAGTTTTTTGGGATGGCTGAGGTGCTGTATAGCACCGCTACCATATACAAAACCTGTTAAGCCCCTGTATGGTTCTTCAGCGGTTCTTTGGGGTGGTTAAGGTGCTATATAGCACCACTGCCGTACAAAGAACCTGTTAAGCCCCTTTAAAAGTTCTTTACAAGCCAAAAGAACCACTGTTGGTGCTGTTTACCACCATTTTTGTTGAAGAAATAAAATGCGATAAAGCACCTCTTATGGGTTCTACATAGCACCATTTGATAGTGCTGTAGAGCACCTTTAAAGATATGGTGCTACGTAGCACCAAAAGTGGTTCCCCTATGATTACGAGCCAAGAACCACTTTTAGTGCTAAATAGCACCTTTTTTTTTTTAGAGTGTGTGTATAATTTATATTATTTTATATAATCATAATAATAATAATAATAATAATAATTATTATTATTATTATTATTGTTTATATTATTTATTTGTGATTTTTTTTTCACCCATGGCTCTGTAGTTTCCAAACAAGACATTTCACCATTTCATTGTGTTGCATTAGACATTGCCCATCCTTCATAGTGTCTGACTCAGGCAGCCCACTTATGATGTGACGACCGCTTAATGTCCAGTGAAGAGGGCTACTTTTCTTGTATTTGTTTTGCAATCGAGGTGAGTCTGACTCTTTAGGGCAGCATGTCCAATCCGCTACACAACAGGCAGGCTGGAAAAGTAGACAGTCTGTCAGAGGGCATATCAGGGGCAGGAAACAGGCCTGTCTGCCCCAGCTGTCCCTGCATGAGTGATGACTTTTATGAAACGCTCCTTTATTCGGCTTCCCTTTTTTGCCTGCTAGAATATCGTGGAGATGTGGCAGCCCCCTAATGCCCCCTCCCCCACCCCTCATTCTCTGTCTGGCGGTGCAGGTACATAGACATGGATGGACACGTGCAGAGAGGCTGACTGCCCTGCTTAGAAATACAGACAGCACACCTGGATGAAAGTCGACAATGCAGCAGAAAATGAAAATAATGCTGTTTGCCAGGCAAGAAATACGTCCTGTCACTGTCAACCTCTCGGCATGCTGGGATTGTTGGACATTGTTTTTTTTCTTTACTTGAAAGCACTTTAATGTGGCTGCTCTTCCCTCGCAGAGCTCTCCATAGGTGTGAAGGAGTGCATCTCATTATTGACTCCTTAACATCGCTCTGCCCCTTCCACCTTCATCTTACCATTTCGTATTTCCACCTGGTAGCCTGATAGAGCTTTTGAGTCCAACCTGCCAAAAGCTGTCAGGATCTAATAGGTTTGAAACAACTCAGAATATCCAGCTACAATGTTTCTTTCTCACTGAATCTCTCTGAATGCTGCAGTGAACAAACAAGTAGTGTTGAATTAGAGTGTTTACCAGATGTGACAAATCTCAGAGAGGCTTTATCAGGGAGACATCTGGAGGCAAAACAATAAAGGGAAATGAAAATGAATTGATGAATAAAAAGATAATGCTGTAGCTCTTCAGATGACATGCATGACTAAACCGTATCAACGTCAAACCTTTTCCTTGGAGGTTATTTGCAAGACAAAACAACCTTGTCCTGACAACTTTCAGCAATGCTCTGTAAAAAGCTTACAGTAATAGTGTGGTGTGAGAAATGTGGGATAGATGCACGCGTTCCTTTTATAACTTTGAATTCTCACCTTCTGAAAAACAGTCATAGATTGATTATGACTTCCCTTTGAAGAATTTTTAATTAATCCAATTTAATTTATTAATAATATCTAATATATTTATTGTTTATTGTATAATTTAATTTAAAAAATGGACTAGCTGTTTAGACATTGTTTTAGGCTGCTGTTGTAGGTAATGTATTCATGAAACTTTGCCAAGTTAATGCAGTAATTTAAATTGCCATGTAGAGGGTGACAACAACCAATAAAATACAGACCTTCAACACACTTATACAGTCAACAGCAAACAACAGAGTTTGGAGCACTTTTAATGTATTTGAAAAATATAACCCAATGAAAACAAACTCAAAAAAAAAAAAAAAAAAATCATTAGAGACTACTAACTATCAGGAAAAAATGTTGTATGTTTTGTTAAATTATTCTTAAATATCCACAAATCAACATTATAACAGAGCTATTGGTCTATATGAAAAATGAGGAAGAACATTTAAAAGATTTTATTAATAAACAGTGTTTGGAGCACTAGACTTCAGGAAATATATCCATAAAAACTTGAAACACACTTTCTCTGGTGCGAATCTGAACTGTGATCCGCGTTGCAAGTGTTGCTAAACTCATCGCGGCATTCCGCACAGAAACCTCTCAGCACTGTGTTGTTGCGTTAAATATTGTTACAGTAATATTTTCCATGTGTTGGTTATCACACTCCAGCTCTGACCACATGCAATGCAAACAACACATTTGTGTTACTGTACTGATGAAACATACACTTACGACACTTGTATCTGAATGACAACAACGCAAAGCTGAACAGAGGTTAACGAACAGTGCTGAACGGTCTTTTGTGACATTTGAATTCTCTGTTGTAATGCAATCTCATGTATATTACAGCACAGTGATTGGATTAGAGTTCATTCTCATGAAAAATGCAGAGAAAAGCTCAGGAACTAATGACGCTAATGCATACGGCAGCCAATCAGCACTGCAAATTAACGCATATATATTACGCTTCTTGACATTGGTCCAAATTTCCTTTTTAAACCGGAAGAACGAAATGGCTCAGAAAAACTAAGAAGATAAACACTTTTCCATTAATAATAGACATAATAAGTGCTATTGTTTTCATTGATGTGCATATAAATGATTATTATTATTATTATTATTATTATTATCAGTTAGCATGTGAGCTTCAGCCTCAGGGGTGTATTCTTCTGCAATCAACTGCAAACCTGCATTTAGTTTTATTGGTATTTGAGTATAGACCACCTACTTTTCAAAATCTAATCAATGTCCTGACCTACATTTTTCTCTCTTTGAGTAACCTCTTTCACTCAATACGTCAGATTATGGAAGTAAATTGGGTTCTGTGTGCTGTTTTATGTTCACGTAAAGGTGAAACTGGTTTTGACTTGTTGAGGACTGATTTGGTGGTGCTCCAATTAAGTTCCAGTGGTCCATGAAAGCACCTGTGTGCTGTTGTTGATGGTGACCTCATTCTTTTGGGGGGAAAAAAATAGAATGTAATAATGAATACATCCATTGGGCCAGGCTTGCAGTACTTGCAGCACTTACAGCACAACAAACCAGTCATATGTATACAGACTTAGTGTTGTAGAGCTTTTGTAAACATGCATTACTAAAAATCATTAATTTATTGTGGTAGTTTGTGGTAATTATTTTTATTTATTTGTTCCCCCCTCAGCTTTTGAACAGAGGATGATTTCAGGCTGTTTAGCTACAAGTTGACCCATTAGGAAATATTGGAAAAGGCAGAATATTCATGATTTGACCTGAACAACATGTTGACAGTATTTGTTTGCATGTGCACAGATGTCTTATTTATTATTATTTTTTATTTATTTATTTATTTTTTTTATTGAATCCTGGTCTTTTAGCGAGTAAATGTCTATTTGAATGGGTGGCAGCATTTTCATTTGAAGTTTTAAAATCATCGAGAGGCATGATTATAAAAGAAACTGACAGACACCTTTTTTTTCCTCCTCCTTAGTATTAATTACTTTTTCAAAAACCACTTCCATCCAATGAATGAAGATCAGTCTCTCAGAAGAAACAAGACATAAAGATGTCTTTTTGGATGCACCGCAGTGGCATTGGCCATGCAAAATATCATAATTTAGACTCATCATAGATGTCTTGGCCCCTTTTAATCCCAACTGTTTTATGCTCCGTCACTCATTTCCATGAGAGCAACTAGATAAAAGTGGATGTTGGCAATTTGCGGGCTGTCTGTTGTTTGCAGACAAGCAGAGGTGAGAGACAGCCAAAGAAAAGCATACCTCATACAGGAGATGACCTGGATTTGGCTCGAGCTGTGAAAGGAAACCGAATTACAGCTTGTCTGTGCTTGAGTGCTTTCTATCGGCCACTAACAAAAGCATTTACAGGCCCAATTCCATCTTATTTTGTCCCCCCGCTTCTTTTTCTTTACCGTTAGACTTCACAATTTACGTTTTTCTAAAAAGTTTCTGTGAGCTGCATGATGCCTCCGCTTGCCCTTTATTTTAATGGCTTCGCAGAAACATCCATGATACTTTTTTAATGTTTTGAAAAATGATCCTTTAATGAGCAATATCATTTTTACTGTTGTTATTTGTTGTATGCTCGTTAAGTGTCAGTGATAAACATGGTGTCTAACCACCTGCAGCGTCTTATCTCGCAGCAATATTTGTCTCCACATTGGTAGAGTTATTAAAATCTCGCTCTGTGTGGGGGAAATGTATTGCAAGCCACCTTTGTTTAGCACTGTAGTTTCCCAGTAACATCCCACAGTGCAGCACTCGGCTGCTGTTGCACTGAGAAACAGGCCTTAACCGAGCCATGATTAACCACAACTAAAGAAGTCACTTTGAACACAATTAAATGTCCAAATAATGATTAATAAAATGAATCTTATGAAAGTAATATCCACTACTTTATATGTAAAATCAGCTGTCCCCAACACATTTCCCAAGCTCACGATGCACCCACTCGCCTCAAATGCAGCCCTTCTTCAGCAATTACTTTAATGATTACAGCCTTACCAGCTAAATACTGTTTATGTAATTTTAGCCACTGTGGTTTAGCAGTAACTGTTTTGGCTGGTGAACATGAGAGTCACTGAAAACACGTGTGTTTGAAGGGTTTTGCGGAAGTAGTTGGATCCTTGCTTTACCTCGCAGCAGGATCACAGGAGATGTTTTGACATGGTCAACTTGATGGTTGTACAGTCAAACAGTCCTAATGTGATATAACAGAGACTTGTTAACAAGATATGACATATATTGAGTTATGCTCAGCATGAGCTTCCAAATAAGATTCTGTTTCCTGTAGTGATCAATGCAAGTGGCTGTAATACGAATTGGGCCAAATGCATGTGTTAGTGACCACCAATGTAGTTAGTAGAACATCTTGCCTCCATAAAAAAAATAAATAAAGAAGAAAAAAATCGGCCAATCTCTTCTTTCAGACTTGCACACAAACTGCATTGCAATCATTTTCCAAAATGCCATAAACACGCCAGCAGAGAAAATACTGTATTGAATTGGGGGTGGGGGTTTATATGAATGTATCTCTGAAGGGAACTGACTGTCTTCAGAAAACTTTCGATAGCATTTTCATCTTACCTTTTAATGGCTATTATAATAGTGTTTATAAGCGCAGCGCTGCTTTGTGTACAGTGATAACCAAGAAAACTGCTGTTCCATAAGCGCCACCTACTGTCAGAAAGGGAATTTGCATTTTCATTCAGTCCATCTGCTGTTTTTTTTTTTTGTGCAGGTATGTTTAATGTTGCATAATTTCCAAAAGCTACAGTCAGAACATTCTGTTTTTACTTTAAATCTTGAAATTATGCATTATCTAATTGAAATCAAAAACGACTGCTCATGCTACGTGTGTAGCATCTTTGTTTGGATCGTGATTAAAATGCAGTTGCTTCTTATTTCAAATGGCTACAGACTTTTGTTGTTGTTGTTTAAGGCCAGTTACTTTAGGAGTAAAAGTATATATCAGGCTGTCAGTTATACCTGTTCATATCACTGACAGGCTATAGGACAACGTGGTGGACTTCAGATGGAGTCAAAGGCACATATCATGTCTGCCTGTCCTCTCCTTCATTCTGCCAGCTTGCCTTAGACCTACCTCCCCTACCGCACTGCGCTCCAGCGGAGCCCTGCTTCACAGATCAGCCTTTTTATATACTGTAATTATCTTATGATGTAAGTAGCAGCTTGTGCTAGTTAAAACAGATGGCGGATCATTTCAAATCCCATTTTTCATGTTTGCTGCGGATATCAATAAGACGGCAGTCCCCAAACCTGCTCTGACCTTTGTGGCTGTTGGCCCATGTCATCTGCAAAATTGAGATCAGGCGCGTGACATTTTTCAAATCACAGGATAGGGAGAGAAAGGTCCTTATCAAGGCTGTCAATCATGACTTAGTGTATTCCCCACGCCCCACACACACAAATCAAATCATCTCCGGTAGGGATCACACAACACACAAGGGCTGTTGTTGATCCTGTAAGCTTGAATCATTTACCAAGTTGAAGGAGGTCCAGTCACACTTCGGCGGCTGGGTTCTTTATTTTTATTTTATTTTTTTTCAATCGGTTCTGTCTATATTTGTGCGCCCATATTGAGTTGCTGCATTGCAGGCTGAAATGCTATGATGACAATTTAAGCTGTTAATTTCATGCCAGCCTATTATTTATTTATTTATTTAAATTTGTTATTATTTTATTTATTTATTTTTTCGTCCCAGATGGGACAGGTTTAGTAAAGTGGTAATGCACGTTAGCTAGGCCATAGATACATTTTTTATCAGTGATGAACATCCACAGCATGCCATAATTTTTTTTTTTTTTTTTTTTTTTTTTTGGATATTGAAATGTGTGAAACGGTCTACCTTGATAGGAGGTGAAAGGAATCACACCACTAATCAGCCAGCTGTGAGAATCCATTAGTCTTTGTGAGACAGACCTTAAGGACACCATCAGGGAAGTCAAAATCTTGAGCTCCATTATATTTATAGTTTGCCATTGGAGAGCGAGGTAAGCTGTGTCATTTTTACTTAAGTTGTCCTTTAGGCAAGGAGAAAAGAGATAGTGGTAAAACTAATGCTTCTAATTATATTTCAGGATAACTGCTATCAAATGTATTTTGAAGATAGTGTCGTTAACATAGTGCCAAAGAAAGACCAAATAAGTGGTCCAGTTACAACTTGCCACGTTATGAGTAAGCATCATGTCAAGTGATGTAATTTAAAAAAAAAATGAATATATATATATATATATATATATATATATATATATATATATATATATATATATATATATATATATAGACATTTTTTTTCTGCCATCACTTTCCTCATTCATCTGTCAATCACAGACAGCAGTATATGATTGTCTCTTTCTAAATATATGGCAACACATTCATAAGTAGGACTAGGACAGCTCACCTACTGACATCTTACCCCACACTCTCGTACCTATGAAGCAGATTTTTTTAAACAAATTATGTACATGATTCGCCAACTTATTAAGCACTGGGACATGTTTACGTCGCTTCTAAAAAGTTAGACTTTTTTTTTTTTTTTTTTGATGTGACCTTTCCTTTACATCTAGGTGATTTGCATTTTATTTTCCTCCTTGTTTTGTTCAGTGATATGAAGTGGCGTAATGTGATCCATATTCAAATATATTAAAATGAGTAGCAGTGTGTTTGCATGGGAAATTAAGAAACAGAACTGGGGTTCAAAGCCTGGTCCTGTGCATGCTGATAAGTAAGGGGAGGGCCAGGCTCAGTGGGAAACCTTGTTCCACTTTGCAAATGAAGGGGGAAAGGGCAGTAAAATGGTGGTCACGGCACGGTTTTGTGCGATATGCAGCCAGGCGTCACTTCATCACTTTGATATGTGTCTCAGAACAACGGGTGGAATGCTATAATCAAAAATATCAGGAATTTAAGTTCTGCTATGAAATTTTAATTGCATTGTCATGTGAAGCCTTCTCAAAGTTAAGAGAACAGAGACAGATAGACAGAGCAAGAGGGAGAAAGAGAGAGAGAATCGATTGTTGCTGGCCAAATTGATGCAGCGTTTGTCTGCGAGCTCACAGCAGATAAAGCGAGGGCCGCTGTGTTTGTCTTCAGGTGGCCTTTTCTACGTGTGCCACATTGCCATTTTGATGTGTTAAGTTATAATGGGTGTCTGCCATTCTCTGCTAGAGCTGCCAATAAAATCTCAGGAGGAGGGGATTAGGTGTTGGTGCTGCTATGGCTCTGCTCCCATCCACCCCCTCCTCCTGCTCTGCTCTCTCCTTTCAGACTCTTTTCTCTCTTCAGTCACCTAAGGCCAGCGTGTCAGAGCAAAGGAGTGGGATGAGCTTCTGTCATGTGGAGGTCAGCCATCACTCTTCAAGTAAACAGATCTGAGAGCAAAGAAGGATTCCATGTCCTTCCTTGTTTAAAGGTGTAGTTCAGCCAGTAATAAAATGTATTATTTATTTTATTTTATTTAAAATGTATTTTATTTAATTTATGCATTCATTTATTTTTATTATTTATTTTTAGTAGTGTTCTGTTCATAGTGACCACGACCGCAAACCTCCAAAAAGGAAGATTTTGTTGTATAGAAAAGAGCTGTCAATATTCTAGTCAAAATACCAGCATACAAGTTTGTCACAAAAAGAGGGTTAGTAAATAATTACAGATTTTCATTTCATTTCTGGGTGAATTATTCCTTTAACAGTTTCAGAAGTCCACTAGACTGTGAAATAAACTGCACAATTTCCTCTCTTCATACGCTACAAGAAGGTATGTTCATAAAGTTTAGTGAGCCTAAATCCAATTGTTTCATAATCTTAACCTTTCTTTTAAATAATCGCAAGTGAAGTCCCCTTAATGAGTCACATACAGCTTATTTATTGATTGTCTCTCTCTGAAGAAAGAACAGCCAGAAAGTGCAGACATCATTTCATGACTTATTGATGCGTTAAGAGGCAGCAAGCTAATAACACTGTCTGTTCGCTTGCCTTTCTCTCTTATTCTTATCTTCTCTACTTAGCGTTAGGGTACTATTAAGCTTTAAAGATGGGGTATGCAAGAAGAAAGCCTTATGGGCACGCAGCTTGTGGCTGTTAGTTATCCGGTTATACCAAGAGTCACAGAGCTCCTTAGGTAATGGCTATTAAATTGAGTCGAGGCATAGAAGCCGCCTAGAGACACGAGGACTTTAGAAAGGCAAACATTACTCCACCCTGCAGCCATTCGGCTGAGAAGACTTGGAATTGGTGTTGCAGCCAACATCTAAAAGCTCGCATCATTGCATTTTCAACTAATCAGATGTTTCCATTAAGAAAATGAGACCTCATTCTGCAATATTAATTGCATTATTTTAGGTGATAATACACTTTTGGGTGTTCAAGAGGTTTTAGTGTAAAAAAGCCTTGATAGATGTACATACATCAATGAAAGGTGATTGATGTAAGGAAGAAGGATCAAGTGGATTGGGTTATACCATTGAAGAAAATTTTATCTTTTTTTTTTTTTTTTTTTTTTTTTACAATTTTACCATTTGTTAGGATGATCTTATTATGTGGATTCTCAGAAAAATTTTAGAGCGTATTAACAATGATAACCTTCAATTCAGGTCCAAATTACAAGATTACACTTGAATATTCTGTTGTTATGCTAAAGAAACCCATATTCATTAGCCTATCTAATGTATGTAAATAAATCTACAGTACAGGGTCACTTCATATTGTTTAAAATGTCAATTGATAATCCAGTATTTCACTCTAGTATGGTTATTATTATTATTATTATTATTATTATTATTTATTGTTATTAGATTTTTTTTTTATTGCTTCCAGTCCTCTTATGACAACATTAATTTCAATTAAGAAGGCATGTCATGCTGTTTGTATCAAAGGCATCTAAAATGTGCCATAAATTGATGATGATGATGTTTGAGTGTGCAATAATCCTAAGAACAATAATGTTGTGACCTCCCTAGATACTATTTCAGCCTTTAGATTTTAAGATTATTGCATTTTGTCAACCCTCGTATAGCCATCAGCGAATGTTTCATACCTGGATAAATGGAAAGTTGTCTTATATATAGGAAAATCTGTCAAATTAGAGAGAAAGATGTAATAAGCCATCACCTTCAGGTGGAGGAGATCCCACTCTTAATTTGATTATAAGACTATACGATTAATAGATAAAATGTGAAATAATGTGTGGTCTGACTTCTCTGTTTGCTTGTGTTGTCTGTAGGGATTCTGCCAGTCAGAAAAAAAGAAGCAGGCAGTTAATTCATCTCCCTGCTTGAAAGTCTCATTAAAACGCTGATGAGTTTAAGGATTGCCCGAGGTAGAGAGAGAGCGAGCGAGCGACAGAGTCTTCTTTATAGCTCTGCAATCTAATGCTTGAGGCTGTGCATCTGCTGGGTGCAAAACAAAAAGCAAATGGGCAATCCAATCTACAATCAATACAAGGCACTTTCCCTTTTAAACACATCGTGAATATACACTTACTTATACATGTGTTTGCCGTGCAAATGCCATGGTCCGTGACGCCTGCACGCGACCGTTCTAAATGAAGACAGAGCTTGCAGGTGTGGGAATTGATCTGACCTTTATCATTGGCGGAGGGATATAAATCACATTGTATGGACTTTATTACGCTGTTAAGAGGGGACACAGGGTATCCTAATTTCGGTAGTAATGTTGGGCCTCAGTACCAATACAAGCAGAAGGTCACGCACTGTGAGAACAATCTATTTTAATAGACACTAGAGTTGGCAGCGTGGCCCAGAACAGTGTGCGCACCGTTTCCCCCATGCTGATTTAAACACACATGGCTGACAGCAAAGAATTGATCTAAAAGAGCTGTTTGCAGCCTGGTGCTTCACTATAAAAGTGTGGTTGGAGAGGCCTCTTCAACTTATTCGAATTCCTTGGAAGACTCAAAAGCTTTTCTCACCATAGATACTGAGCACTCAATAAAAATAGACTTGTGCTGCTCGATGCAAATGGATTTCTTGCAGATCAGTCAGATTTAACATGTGTCTTGTACTTCAGATTTGAAATAAGCAATTTTAATGATCTTCTAGTTTCATCTTGCCTTAATTTCTCAAAGACCCACTGTCCCATGGCCAGAAGAACTCTCACGGAGATGCTTAAATCATTCCATTAAGTACCCGTTTTACTAGTGTTTTAAGATGACAAGACCGTGAGTGAAGATACTGGCTGTGATTCACATTGGCTTATCATCAGCGTGAGCAGCAGGGGGGCTGTGAATCAGCGGCATGTCGATAAGTAGCTGCATTCAGACCACAAAGTGGACAGAGATGACTGCGCTCTGTGTTTAATTTCAGATTAGAGTCAGACGCCTCGCTCACCCCCAAAAGCAGGCAGTCTGAAAGGGGGCCGCTAATGTCCTTGAAGCTTCTTATGCCTTAAATTGCACTTCCACCGCAGCTCTTTTGCTTTTGCGCACGAGCTGTTCCACTGGTGGTGTGCGTGGAGAGATATCCGCTTCTCGGCAAACTCCTCTAATGGCGCACCTCTCCAGCTCTACAGCATGGCTCTTTGGCCTGTGCTGACAGTCAATCAAGACTGCAGACTGCCTCACACCTCCGATGAATAGATCATTTTCATTTCAAATCCACCATTAATCAAGCTAGAGTCGCAGCAATCAGCAGGCCTGAGTGCAGGCCAGAATGCAGCACATGTGGCACCGCGTGGAGATGCATTGCGACTGGATAGGGAATAGACACACAAAGAGCAAAGGCATGGCTGTAATTTTTCTCCTCAGTACTTCCAGGCCCATGAGTCTCAAAGCTCCCCACAAAGAGGATGAATGATCAGAGGCAGCAAATGGTGTCATTTCATGAGGAAAAAGAACCATGAAACAGGAAACTATTTGTTTGTGAAACTAAACAACTTAGCATCCAACTGTCTGTCTGTCTGTCTGCCTGTCTATCCATCTATCTATCTATCTATCTATCTATCTATCTATCTATCTATCTATCTATCTATCTGTCTGTCTGTCTGTCTGTCTGTCTATCTGTCGATCTATATATCCTGCATAGTTATATATACAGCATTCCTAATTAATTTTATTGTGTATTTTACCATGACTGGATCTGATAATATACAATAGTTATGATGTTCCACACAGAGTTCCTTGTTTAATAATAGTAATAATGTAGTAATATAGTAAATTTCGCTGCTGCATTCACTTTCATGTGTTTCTGGGCTGTTGCATGTGTCTAAAAATAACTCTTGGGTTTTACCCAGCCCTGTATCCAGTACAAAGCCAGTGTGACCGATCATCTAAAAGCCTCTTCCCCAATGAACAAAAGTCTTCATTACAAAGCCTCATTGATTATCTATGGCGGACATTTATGCAGCGAGAGCAGAGAACCCTGACACTGAAGGCTGCATGTTTTCAATGCCTCTCATTTATTTGAATTAACTGTGTCAATGATGAAGTGAGGCTTTATTCAGCCTTTAATCAGAGCTAGGAAATGGTCAATGAAGTCAGGTGTGCCCTTATAGTGTATTGTTTCACATAATAATTGATCCATGAAACAGCTCTGATCAGTTGTGCACATCTATACCTACAATCCTTTTTGTTTGTTTCCTGAAGCTGATTAGATGGTAATTTTGTTTTCATTCATAAATGAACATTTGACCCCCCCAAAAAGTAACTGTTAACTTCTATTAAATAAGCCCAAATAAGTGCAAACGTTCTCTCTCAGGTCATGATGTTTCTCACAGAGGGAGCTGTTGAGCTAGAAATAAGAGCAGTGACAAAATTGCTAGTGATAATCATGCACAATGAGACATTCAAAATATATGCACATAAGGAAGCATGAAAATGATATTTTTTTAAGCAAATGGCAGTTTGAAACATTGTATGCCATTCCTCCATATGTCTGTCTTCATTTCTAAACACATTCATGAAAATAAAATCTAAATATGAGCTAAAAAATATTTTTTTAATCACTATAAACAGATATTGTCTGACTGATTCTGGCAATTATGAGCATTTTGTTCAGAATCCTAAGACGTTTCACTAGGTTCAGTATGAATGTCACAGATATTGATCTTTTATTCATGGACTTGCCTTCCTGCATTTCATTATAGAGACTGTCCTCATGCTTATCAGCCTGACAAACAGAGCAACTGTCACATGAAACTTTCCTCAGCGCTAAAATGTCACTCAGCTGGTGGACTGTGCCCCGTTAAAGTCTGTTGTGTGCACCATATGATAGCATGTGAAGCCATTAGTCAACCACTCTAATGATTTATGCTTAAAATGGGCACCATAAATGTAAGGATTTGGTATATACATGAGGAGTTTTGGTTACGTCAAGGTGAGTGTGAAAGTGTTAGACTATCCATGACTTTAAAGAACAATCAAAGGTTTTTGAAGAAATAAAAATGATGTAGATTGAAGGAAGTTTATCATCTGACCAATCTTAAGAATTTGGCAGTGCATGATGGAAGTCTTATGCATCATAAAGTGCATGAGATGGATACAATACAAGTGATTAAATTGGGTAAATTGGCTTATGTTATCTTATGGAAAGATTTTTTTTTTTTTTTTTTCTGAAACTAATAAGGTGAAGAACATTATTATGCATCAAACAAATAAATGAAAGATTATTTTTTTTATTAACTAGCATCAGCTATATTCTAATGTAAATTAGAAAATCATGTACTGATAATATATAACAATGCCAAGGTCTCTGGAAAGAGGTTTGGTTAAGTGATATTTTACGCTCCACAGTCGAGCAGTCCAATGGTGGTGCCGTTTTCCACTGGTTGTCCTGAGTAACAATGCAGTAGGGAAATGAGCCAGAATCCATTTAAACAGCCTTGAACACAAAACTCTGATCTCCTAGAGCACCAAAAGGGTTCTAAAATCTGGAACACACAGATGAGGCCCTGAAGTAGGTGCAGAAGGTCCTTAACAGAAGGTCCTTAATCTGGAACACGCAGACGAAGGTACCTTGAAGTGAAGGTTTGCTTTCCTAAGCTTTCCAGATCACCGCCAGAATACCTTTGGCAATGTTCTAAACAAATAGTCCAAAAAGTTCTTCTCGCACTTGAGGTGTCTGTCAGTTGTCCTAGCATCCTTATCTGATGGTGTTAGAAATTTGTTTGTGCTAGTCCACCAATCCAGTCGAAATCTTTCTCCAGCGTAAGAGAGGGGCCCTTCCATAGAACTGGGCAATGGAATGTGCTGTTTTCTACATTATCATTCTCTCACCTACCACCGTTTCAGTTAGCCTCTGGTTCTTTCTCATTTATCCCAGTGTGCTTCTCTCTTGAGAGGCAGTTTGCACTATTATCTCAGAAATACCAGCCATTGAAATCCTTCTCTACAATGAAAGTATTCCCTTACAAGATATACGCTCTGCTGTGGTATTCGTTAGCCGGAGTTCAGAGAGGTGATATTAAACAGCAAGTTGATGTTCAAACATTGATGGAAGTGTCTGCCCTCCCTGCTCTGTCTGTATCAGACTTTATGAATACTGATCCACAATTCCCCTCAAATAAGCTAATTTGTGAACTCTAGCAGAGTAATAAGCAGCTAACTCCCACTCTGCAAATCCTACAACATTTTCAAAATCTCCCTGGTATTCTATACTATAAACTTGCCTCTCTATAAGACTCAAAGATGTAATTTCCCTTGTATATGTACTTTAGAGATTCAAAGAAGTTGAAGTTATCTATCTATCTATCTATCTATCTATCTATCTATCTATCTATCTATCTATCTATCTATCTATCTATCTATCTATCTATCTATCTATCTATCTATCATCTATCTATCTATCTATCTATCTATCTATCTATCTATCTATCCATCCATCCATCCATCCATCCATCCATCCATCCATCCATCCATCCATCCATCCATCCATCCATCCATCCATCCATCCATCCATCCATCCATTCATCTTGTTTATATTTTTTGTATTCCATAAGAAGGCATAAACTACTAAACATTTAATAACAACGTTCCTAGAATGATAGAAAGTCATATGATTTTTACCTGTCAACTAAATTATACTATAACCTCCCAGAACTGTATGACACACTGTTGTTGTTCTATTGAACATATGGAGTATAATTTCTGCTTTATTCCTATTTGAAAGTATATTTATATTTTTTGCATACATTAAATAACTTCATAACCTGGCACACTCCACCCTCTCAAAATGGATCTTACGCTTTCCTTTCTGTCCAAGGCTTTGTCAGCCCTTAGTAGGGGCACGATCACCCAAGGGCATGTGGCTAGTGAAGCAGTGGAGGACAAAGGTGTGTGTTTCCTATAAATATCCCCCAGCTCTACAATCTGTTCACCAGTATTCATAACACATAAACATGGCCCACCCACACCCTCTACCCCCTGCACCTGCACAGCCCAGACTTTCCTCAGAGCCCCTGAGGCCCCTAGCTGACAGTCCCCGCTCAAGGTGTATTCCTCTTTCAGTGGGTCATTCCTTTCTTTTTTCCCTCTGTGAATCTCCAGATCTACTCAGGTAGTTGTTTACTTGGGGTGTCAAGAGCCAGGTGACAGATGTAACTGGTATCACTAACTGCTCGTTAGACAGTTTAGCGATTCTGCCCAGTGGCATGTTGTAAAAGAACTACAAGTCACTCATGTGTATAACTTGAAAAGCTTTCGGTCTTTTCTTTACTAGAGGGCAAAGATCGATAGGTCCATGCACCATGCTTTACTGCTCGCCCTCTATACGTCTTTCCCTTTCTCCCTCTGCGAGCCTGATTTCTTCTCCACTCCCAGAGAATTGTCAGCACCTTGTGTTGCTGTCTAAACTTTCTCATATATCAAAATGCGTTATAATTGGCTCCATTTGTGTGTCCCTCTGAGATGGTGCATCAGCTCTGTTGTCACGATGGCTGCCAAATGCAGTATGTTTTCTTAAGTGTATGAGTGCAATTCTATATGTGTTTGATACAGATGTTTGATGCCTTCTTTTTAAAAAAAAATCTTATCTTTTAGGCAGTGTTAATTTTGGCAGCCATTTTTGTCTTTCATATTTTAGTCTAGTTTTAGTCTACAAAAAAGTCATTGCATTTTTGTCAAGTTTTAGTCATTACTTTTAGTCAAGCTACAGTTGCCAACGTTAATTTTAATAGTTTTTTTATATGTAGTCTTCAAACAAAATAGTCATAATTTTTCTCTTTAGACCAATTTATCTAATCTTATGAAAAATTTGAATCAAGGTAACAGGCTGTATTGACATTGCACTCTTAGCAGTAGCACTTGTGCAATTCTGTGTCGTACCCCCTGAGGGATTTAACATCCTTCTGCATACCCTCTCTTTTCCACTTAGACTACAGTTGCACCTTTTCCATTAAGGGACAATGTTTGCCCTCTTACAATGATTTTTCGAGAGCATTATTTTTACCTTTATAAAATAAATAATGCTTTGAAAAAAAAAAAAATACAATGATGATAAAAACGAAGTGATACTTTTAAATATTACATTAAAACCGCCAGTAGTTGGCGGTAAGTCACTGTTTTTATGAGTGAATCATCGAGTTATTCATTCATTTAGTATCAAAGCAAGTGGCTGTATTTATAAATTAATCATTGAATCATTGTTGATTCATTCAAAGCCGCAGATTCGTTCAGAAACAGCTTGTGTGCTGCAGTTCTGCTGTGGCTTTCGTTGCAAAATAGAGCAAAAATACTGACATTAGCCTGCTGTTTAAAATGTACATCACTTAATATTACCCTTTTGTTTGTTGAAGTGTTGTATAAAATCAGTGTCACATTTAAAATCGTGTGGATATTCGGTAAACATTGCATTCTTGCTGGTATAATATGATCAACATTAAAAACAATAACACACAGTATGTTTTTGAATCGAAGAGAGTTTTAATCTTAAATCTCTATGCAGTCTGTGTTCTTCATGCTAGTAGTGCTAAATCCACACTTTTAAAAGGTATATTGTCGAGAACAGCACTAATGTAGCATGATTTGCTGGCGTGCATGCAGTTTTGAACGCAAAAGATGAGGTAATTTGAATATTGTGTATTTACGGCATTTTACCTGCTAAAAATACATGCTCAGTTTTTATGTTATTTTAAGGTGGAGTAGAATAAAATGAACAGCAAAACTCAGCATTTTGTTTGCGAACGTCAGTTTGAGAGCCACTGCAGTATATCAGCCTACACTTTGGTCGCAGATTTAGTCAGAAAACGAGCAGCGCAATATAGACCGACTAAATGACACTTTAATTTAAGTAGAAAATCTCAAATGAAGATCGCTGAACTCCAGCTTAGTGGTCTGTGTTTTCAGATCATCCACACTTCTTCATCAGTGTAGAGAGGGCTCGTGTGCGTGGTTGCCAGATTGCAAAGATTAAGTAAAATGTGTTCTTTTAACAGAAAAGCACTGATTGGGGGTTTAAATTCTGGAAATCTAGCAACAGTAAGCATGACCGCTCGTAAAAACAGTCTGTAATGTTTTGTCTCATTTATTCTATATATTATAGATTTTTTTAGTCTTTTAGCCACATTTCAGTCTAGTCTTTTTTCGTCAATGATATGGCATGTGTTGTTTTAGTCACGTTATCGTTAAATGACATTGGTGTCATCTCTCATCGTCTAGTCTTAGTCATGGAAAAAAAGGTTGTTAACGAACATTTTTCGTCATAGTTTTCGTTAACACTGAAATTAACATTGCTTTTAGGCCAAGGAAAGAGTTGGATCTCTGACCCACTTTTATGCCACACTTTATCTATCATCTCTATCTGCAGTTTGAGCTAAGTAATTGCATCCAATCCAGGTCCTCTTAGAGCCTCAGTTGTGAAGGGATGTCATTGAACCAATGAGCTCCTCACAATAGAGCGTTATCACCCGGCCAGCGCTGTTTACAGGATCCTAAGGGAAGCTGAGGAGAGAAAGAACCCTTTTTTTTCCAGCCTCACCACTCCTGTATGGCAAATCCTCTCCTCCAAAATGGGTGTCCGTCAAGAAGAGCGGACAGAGGCTGACGATTCCCAATCACACGCTTGATGGCCAGCTGCCAGCATAGACAGAGCTCACCAGTATTTGTATTGCTGTTGATGTGATGTAAATGTGAATGGGTAATCTAGAATTGCTCATCTCATTCAGAGGGGACATGGTATTTGCTCATGGTTTTAGAGTTTTGTTGTTTGATCCTTTTTCTTTTAAATTTCAGATGTTTGAACTAGTTTACAGTGAATCATATGGTGTGGGATTGTTTATATTTGACTAACAATGGATTCAGTGGTATTAAAGTGCTCCTCCTCACGAACCCCTTGTTGTCTTCATTTTATCCCATTTTATTTGCTCTTAACGATCCAGAAATATCTTTAGTTCATCAGCTGGAATCTCCTGTGGCTAGCAGCTCATTTTGAATCATATTTCAACCTTAAGGTTTTTAAATACAAAAGCTCTCAGATGATCAAATCAGTCAATAAATCCTTAATTATGAATTGCAAAGTGAGGGATTTCAGGAAAACACATATTAAAATAATAAATGGAGCGGACGTAAAAGGATTTGTTGCCTTGTTTCCCCTCCATCCGATTAGCACCCCATTGATGGTGACTAGTAATTATGCTCTACACAAAGTGTATTGTGAATTTGCACATTGTGATTTGTGCACAAACTATGCACTGTTTGTTTTCTGTTTTTAGTAATGTTAATATTTAGCAGTCATATTTATTATTATTGAACAGTCAATTATTATTATTAGTCATTTTTTGGAGCAGTGATTATCTGATATTATTATTTTTATTTTTAATAAAATGTCTGTAAAACTGCATATTTTAAATTATTTTGCACATTATTTGTATTATATTTATCTTGAGTAGTTTGGAGGACTCTGCTTGGACTGCACAGTGGTGTTAAAGGTCATCAAGCATTTAAATAATTGAATTACCAATAACATTTATTTTCTTTAAATTGACTTTTGCTTTAATTAAAAGAATCCACTATTTCAGCATTTAACACACCATATTAGTCATAAGATTGCAATTGCATTGCTTTGTCACCACAAGCATATAATCTTTATGCAGTGTGATCTGAGCTCTTTTGTTCTTCTTGAAAGGCCCTTTTGTAGAGATCTAGATATGCTTTTGTCTTTTTGTACTGCTAAAGTAAATATGCCAAGTGTATGCCATTACTGTGCTGTCTGTTTCCCATTACCTTTACTCATTCTCAAGTGCCAATGCCAGTGCTGGCAGATGAGTAAATGTTTTCTAAGCTGAAAAGATTTTATTTTCCATTAACTAAATAGAAAAACCTCAAAATCATAATGAAATATGCCAGTTCATTGCTTATACAAGTAGCTGCTTGTTTAGAGGTAATTATTGAATGTTGAGATCAATAATCCTCAGATGCACTGCAGTGAGGGCGTAGTGTTTTTAGTATATGTTTTAAAGACTGAAGCTCATCTGTTTATGGTTGTCCAATGACAGGCATGTTTTCATTGTGAAGAGACATTATTGGAAGAACTACATTTTACCTTCTAAAGTTAATAAGGTAGAATTGGAGAGGGGATAGTTTTGGTATCTGTAACGTCTTTATTTTAAGGGTCTCTTGAGCCTCAAACTCATTACATACCAAATTAAAAGACATAATCTGGCTATACCCTGTTCTGCTTTCTTCTCCCCATCAAACTTTTTTTTTTTTTTTTTTTTTTTTTTTTTTTTTGTACAGGATGAATGCAATGAGCTCCAGTCTAATTGGAGTTTAATGAAAGTTTCCCACTTTCCTGCCACTTATCGGTGTACATATGTCAAGTGATGGACCATAGCTTTCATGCATAAACCTCTTTAGGTACCTCATCATCTCTCTTTCTCTCGCTTGCTCACACACTCTTCCCCTGTGTCTTATTTATACACATTCACAGCACGCAATTCCTTTTATGGATGCATACATACTGCCCATTCATTCATGCATGAGCTCTCTTGTGTAATTCAAATCCTCATGTGCAGGGAAATGAAAAGGCAATAATTTTATTGTAAACTACTTAATGTTTGTTCATGTATGACCTTGGCTTTTGTTATATGCTTTGTTTTCCTTTGTTGGAGGAAATTATTTGAATCGCAAACGCCTTATGCTACACCAGGGCATCCTGCTCCGAAATAAATCTCAATTCACATTGGATCATCCGAGCATCACAGCTACAGCAATGAAATATTGATACTCCTTATCTATAAATCTCACATGGAAATGGTGCCCTCCAACAAATGGTTGACAGTAACGCTGACACCTTGGCATTACAGCTGATGATTTGGTATTTTGCAAACCGCATCTTCTTTCTTTTTTATGACAAGCGACGTTACTTCATGGCAGTTTATGGCAAGAGGAGACGGGAAGGGGCTTAATGAAATAGTCCTCGTCTGTCCCCTGGCTCTGAGAATGAATATCGCACAGAGCAAGCCAGAACAGAAGGGCAGGGCTCATAGACACTAAACCCTGACTGTAAATCTTTAAGAAGCCAACCAGCAAGGAGTTTGTCTTATTGTGTAATGCCGTCACAATGGGCACTAATTCCGGCGAGTCCTTGATCTTTGAATTCACTCAGATCTCAGTTCATGCTGTGACAGTATTCACATGCAAGTTTCTACATAGCTACAGTTTTTATTATGTTATTTAAGATAAAGAAACAACATTTTATGATACCATTTTAGTTGTGAACCGACTGGCCTTGAAAAAACTATACATGGGCTAAGAAAACAAAATTGCACAGATGGAACGCAAGAAGAGCTTTTTGTGTGAACGTGCCCTAACAATAAAGTGAAAATTGTGTACGGTTTGAATGGGAACGAGCCAATAGCCAAAATATTGGTTAACCTGAGGACGTGACTAATGTTCAAGCACACACTGTTAGTGGGTGTTATGGAACCAAACAGACAGTAGTCATTAGTTTAAATTGCCACGTCCCATTAATGGTTGCTGTGAATAGGACAGGGAATCTCTTTCAGGGTTATCTTTTCCTATCTCCCCCGATCATGCGAAATGGGCATGTTCAAGTTATTAATGTGCCAGAACTGGTCCCCTGTAAACAGTGTTATTTTGTTGTTAATCTTACTAATGATATCCCAAAAGGATGCCTTTTTTATTCTGCTTGGGCTTCCAGCAGGGCTCTCTATTAAGAAGAGGAAAGCTGCTTCTGAGACAAACAAATTTATTGCTGAAAAGCAGAAACTGACCCATAACGAGCCTGTACTTACAGAGGAACATCAAAAGAAATATTAACATTTTCCTCTCATATTAATTTTCACACGCAGTACCACACACTGTTACCACTCTAACTTTTTTATAGCTATATTAACAGTGAAGCTCCTGATTGTACTGGACACCGTGGCATTATCCTATTTATTGTAGTAATTAAACTAAGCAATTAATTTTTTAAGTGCTCACATTGGGAAATAAAATATCTATTTATAGATTCTCTAGGCCGTGTGCTCCTAATTCACTTTATTTTGTAGTAAACAAAGGGTCTGCTCCAGAAATGTCTTGCTGCTGACTTCCTACATAGGCAGCTGCTTTCTAACAAAGTTTGTTAGTATCCTAACAAAGATGGAACCTCAGAAGTGATTGATTATGTCCGCTTGTCACACGCATTGCGCTCCACACAGGAGATTTCACTCACTCAGTTGATTCCAATAGAGTTTGGCATTAGCATGTTGCTTAGCTAACGATCAGCCTGTCAGGCACAAAGCGGGACACCCTAATAGGCTTAAAATGCCTAGCACAGAAATATTTGCGTCATGCCTAACAACGCCCTTCAGCCGTGACTTATTCACAATACAGCCCTAGCTTTGAGTACCTTATTGCTTTTATAAAACGGTTATACAATATACAATATTTTATAAAACAATACAAATGTTAAAGCCAAAAATATGTATTAATGCAACTTTCATGAAGTAAACTTTTAATAAAAGCCTTCCTTCCGTCAGAAAAAAATAGTCCCTGACTGTGAACAGCAACAAAAGTTACATTATTAAGCCATTAGATGGCGGCAAAGACTGTCTTTATGAGTGTGTCAGTCAGTAGCGAAGACTTTTACATTGAAAAGACTGAATTGTTGTGAACACGTAACAAGACGCAACTGACAAATGGTTTGACTAGTGCCGTCAGTCATGGGAAAACTCCTTAAGTGTTAAAAGGACAAGATAATACATTGGACATTTAAACAGATTTTTTTTTATTATAAACATAGGACTGACTTGAAGGAAAATGCTACATCTGAATGCAGTAATAAACTCGCTTAAGTAATAAACTCGCTCACTCGATCTTTTTCCTCACAATACTCTTCTACATAAGAGTATTGTACAAAAGAGTATGTAGAAGTAAGCTTAAATTAACAATATCAATTGAGAACATACAGTTTATGTTGCTAAGGGTGTTGTGTAGTGATACACAGAACTGTTGGGTGAAACAGTCATAGCCGTGTTTTATCGTGAATAAAACACAGCTATTGACCAATCAGAATCAAAGACAGGAACTAACCATTTTATGAATGTCTTTACTGTCACTTTTGATCAATTTATTGCATCATTGCTGAATAAAAGTATTAATTTATTAAAAAAATAAATAAAAATTTAAATTAGGATGCCTAGCTTTTAGAATAGCATTTCTATGATTTTAGGCAGTCTGTGATTTCTTCCATGTTACCTCAGAAAGATACTTGCTAGATTTTGGAACAGTGCTGAGATTTCTTCATTTGGTCCCTGGTGTTTGCATTTCATCAGTGGCGAGGCCTGTGAGATGAGTGAGTCAGTGCTGTTATTAGCTGAACTCAGAGCAGTTTTTTTCTCACTCTCGCTACTCCCCCAGCACCAGGTCCAGAGAGGCACACACCACGCTATCTTGCCTATCCATCTCCATCATCTGTCTGCCCACAATTCTCTATCTTTCCCCCTATAAAAATCATGCCATCAGAGTATTTTAAACCAACAGCGTTTTAGCTTTTAAAATCAGCCTGACAAGCTGTAGCATCACTGAAAAAGCTTAAACTTGTGCCCTCGCTCAATTTTCTTTCTCTCTGTTGCTTCTGTTCTCTCACAAGGCCTGTCCTCAGACAGAGTGTTAACCTCGGCTTTGTAAGCCTTGATTAGGGGACAGTAAATCCCTAGTTGTGGGTTTCCTCCAGCATGCCACTAATGACACGGTGTCTACCCTTTATATTGTTGTTAGTGCTTTGAGTAGATTTGTAGCTGTTGCCCGTTGTCCTCCTATTTTGGCTTTATTGTCGAGTAGGAAAAGTTAAAGCAGATGTTATTAGCACTGACCTCAGGAAATAACAGAGATTGAATCCAGCAGCTAGACTAACCAGACTTTTGCAAGTCACTATATTGCACCATTCAAAAGTTTGGTGTTGGTAAGATAAAAAAAAAAAAAAAAGAAAGAAAAAACAATAAAATAAAAGTTTTGTCTCTTATTGCTCACTAAGGTTGCATTGAAAGTATTTAATGAAAAATATTGTAAAAAAAAAAATATATATTGTAATATTGTGAAATATTATTACAATTTAAAACTTTTTTTTTTCTTCTTCTTTTTTTTTTAAAATATATTTTAGCTAAATTTTCAGCAGCCATTACTACAGTCTTCAGTGTCACATGATCATCCAGAAGTCATTCTAATTTCAACATTGAAAACAGTTGCTACTTAATATTTTTGTGGAAAATAATAAATACATTTTTTTTTTATCATAGTATATATTATCGTCATTCTTCCCTCCCTCCCCCACCTTTTTTTTTTTTTTTTTTTTACTTTATTTGGTTCCAAATTAATCATAGTTCTGTATTAGAGTAATTGATGTATGATTCATGTATGTAACATTCCTGTATTAGAGTAATTGATGTATGAGCTGGAGTCTGCACCTGGGTTGCTTACTCATGGCAATTGAAGAGTGTTTGTCCACTCTAAGACCCATACAAAGCCTCTCATGTCTCTGATGAGTCAGAGCTTTGACCCTCTCAGACAGACCTCCTTGTGCCGTGATCATTCGTACTGTGTGTATCAATAAAGCCAAAGCCATACACCAATCACAATACGGCGCCACGACTGCGTCCGCATCCCTACTGATCCCCCTAAGACACTGCTGGCGCTTTGAAGTCCAGACTTGAAAGAACTACAGTGAGTGCAGAGAGAGATGGAGAGCCGTAAACAGTGATTATGTAGAGATTAATGAAGCTGAACCCATGCTGACACTACTCAGCCTCAGGACAGCAGCCGCAGTCAGCAAACTTCAGCATCACTTCAGTACACCTGTCCACCTGAGCACACCTGCAAGATTTACACCACGAACCAGCCAATATATTCTCTAATACAGGGTGATAAGAAAAGCTAGATAGAAGGTCCATTTGACAAATTAGAAATAGAGAACCTATTAGTCAAACCTAAATTTGTTGTTAGTTAGTTAGTTAGTTAGTTGTGAATCAGCTGCATATGCAAATTCCCCATTCTTTAGGAGTATTGATTGATTGATTGTTACTGAAGTAAAAAAAAAAAATAAAAAAAAAATTGTAGCCAGATTTTATATGCATTTGATTATTATATGTTATTATGTTATATTGATTTTATATTAATATATCATTTTCTTTATTTTTATTTTATTTTTTTGGCTCCAAGAGTTTATAAAATACTTATATATACTTACATATACATATATATATATACGTTTTATATGCATACTGCTTTTTCCTCATGGCTAAGTTTTTGATGTTAGTGGTTGACAGTTTCTATTTGGCTCACTTAAGATTTTTAGCCTTTTTTCCAGCCAATTATAGAAAATTGTATTCTTGGTAGCCTTATTTATTCATTCTTCCTTCTTTTTCAATTTAGCATATTCTATCAGTGCTTTAAATTAGGTGATAATTCAAACAAAAATTGCCTGAATCACCATTCCTATATGCTCCATGTCTGATTATTTATCAATATTAAATGTTGCATTCTTTGCCCCAAGTAATAATGTCACTAATCAAAGTCTTCGGAGTGTAAAAGTTGTTTTAGAAACCCTTTGGCAGTTACTTCAGTGCAGTATTTAATAGTCTTTATATACAAAGATTTCTGAGGGCTGAGATCTTCTAGATGCTGGACTTAATATGTTGCTTGTCAAGATGTTGAATTTTAAATAAGAGCACAGGGGTTCATCAAACAGTATGAAGTGGGCAGACAACTACCGCCTACACATTATAGGAGAAAAATCTGAAACACTAAATAAAATAACATATAAAGCCCAACTGTACACTGTGGCTCAGTACAATTATAAACAGACTTGAGTCATTTCAAATAAATAAAAAAATAGTTTCTTGTCTTGGATTAAAATAAAATTCTTTTTGTGACCACAAACTAAGCACCATACCAATAACACATTGTTTGTTTTGTTTTTGTTTTTTCTCTCTCTCCCTATCTTCCTTTTGCAGTATCTGCCCAGATCCTGAAAGCCAGCCTGGACACAATGGAACGGCATATTGAAAGGCTGGAGAATGACATCCAGAACTTCCCCAAGACTGATGACAAGCAGGATAAGTTTGTTGAAAAAATGTCGATATCCTTTGAGTGCATTTACTACTTCTACTGTCTTCCATGATAGAAAGTACACTATTTAAAAAAATAATAATAATTCTTCATCAGTATTTTTGTCTTGTTTTCCAGTTAATACAACATTTTGGGGGTTCAAAAGTTTGGGGTTGGTACGATTTTTCAATGTTTTTGAAATATGTCTGTTATGCTGTCCAAGGCTACATTTATTTAAATTTTTAAGCACAAATATAACAAGACATAGTGAGGTTTACAGCAAGAAAAACAAAGGCTAACAACAAGGGGGAAAAAATCTGTGAATAAGAAAAAAGATATAATTTATTCCCCAAAAACATGCCTTATTTTTACACACTTTGGCTTCTCATTTAAATGTATCTTGCTTTAATAATGTTTAAATATGGAAAACAAAACAAAAAAGCTGGATAGGCTTGGATAGGTTGTCTCAAAGTGAGATGTTTATCCACATTCTCTCAAGCTCTCCAAAGGGAGTTCAGCCTGGGAGCTATTTATACTGCACAACTTTCTCCCCACAGACTCTAATGGAGGGCTTCTTAGCCTTCTATACTTATAATCCCATGCTGATTTCATCTGCTGACCAGCCACAGGCCCCTTCTTTCAAACTTTCTGAGGGCTGTCAGCTCTCAAAGCACCTCTCCCATTTCGATAACAGAAATGCTAGCCTCAAATCTAATTAGATGCCACAACACTTCTCTGACTCTAAGGAGTGAGGAAGTTAGACACTTGTTTGACTTTTCCTTTCTGACATGTGAAAGTTTATGTGTGCCAAAACAGCTGACACGAAATCGTGCTGATTTAAGGAAGTTTGACTTTTGCTCTGGTTCTGAGCGACGGCCTGACTTTTATTTTCCCGCTGTGAATCCTGCCGTTCCTCAGCGGTGTTATTAACTACGAGTAAGAACCATTAATCAATGACTTATCAAGTCTGAGAGTCTTCCCATATGTTCTCCAAGCACAGGAAAGACAGCAGTTAACCTTATTTTAGCTCTTTGTTCACGAGCTCAACGTTGAGATTTATGGGAGGCTTACGCGGCACTTTGGGTGGCATAAGAGTAATAGCCCGGCACGCATTAAAAATCTGCTCCGAGTCAAAGAGGGCTGCTTAGGTTTGTATGATTTAAGAACAATGAGCTTCTCTAGCCTGCAGTGCGGCACAAAAAAACAAGACAGAATTCCTCTTTGGACTTAGTGAAAGCATTGATTAGCAGGACTCAGGGAGGATTGGAACTTGGGTGAGGAGAAATGGTGAGGCACGGATACACTGCGGCAGCGCCAGGGCCTTGCGGAATCCCCAGAGGATTGTAAAAGCCGGGTCCCGAATGCAAACGTAGACGCATCTCGTCCCTGTCTCACCTGATCTGTCATCAGAGCCGGCACGGAGCCTTGGCTGAATACAGTCACGTCCGTTTGATGATTCGAGTAGGGATTTTTAGCACCAGAGAAAGAGAAGTGAGCGAGAGAGCCACGGCTGAAAGGGAACGGCTCCACCCTCATTGTGCACCAGTCGCGACTCGTTTTCAGAGGCGTCGGAGCCCGGCTGCAGAGATGCTGACTGACAGCACGTTCACACACAGCTGCGCCAGCTCTTTTGCGGATGACAGAGCAGACATTGTCACAGAGCTAAAGGAGGCCGAAAGCTTTTTCACTCAGCCATTGTGGACAGCAGGCTAGATGTTATAGAGCTTTAGTGATTGAATTTGTGAACGCTGGAGGTGTGTGTGCGCTTTCTGATAGATGCACTCCATTGCTCGCCATAGCAACAGGCTTCTTGGCCCCCTCTTTATGAGTTTGACCTCAATGTGACCTTTTGACAAATGATTACGGTGTGGAGATGCTATTTTAGAGTTGCAGTGCAAGAAGTATTTTAAAAACATTCACTTTTTAGCTTGACGGTTTAGTTACAGGGCTTGTTTAAACGGTGTGATAATGGAAATTTGTGTGAATAAGGAAAAAGACAGATGTTACCTTGTTAACAGTGTTTTTGTTGCCTGTAGATACTCATTCAAATCACACTACTCCAGGTGGGCACTGTCAGAATCTTCAAATTTCTTCCTTTTTATGAACTGTAGCCTTGAGATCCATGCAATTTAATCTACCCTGAAATCACATTCTTTTTTTTTTTTTTTTTATTCTCTCCTGCTCCAGGGAGACCCAACACAATACGATTGTGGCGTTTCATATGCAGAATTTTTTTTTTTTTTCTCCAGTTTTCATGGCAGCTCAAACTGCATATTTAGAGCCCTGCCAGTAAGATAGGAGAGAAAGAACTAGTATGTACCAAATTTTGTGAGATAAAAAAGGCTTTAACTAGAGAGAGGCCGTGAGAGAGAGAGAGAGTGGTAGAGGAATTTTGCCTAGGTAGAAGTCAGCTTTTTTTTTTTGGATGTAATAATAGCGGTACACATTTCACACCCATCTGAAACTGTGGAGGTGACATTTCGCAATATTAAAAAATCTCACCAAATATGGGAATATCATATTAGATTCACATTAAGGTGCTTAAGACTCTGGAACAAATATGCATTTATTAGCTTACATGGTGATGCACTGTTGATATATTGATCCATTAAATAGAAATGATTGTGGCAACAAATCACGGCCGGTTTGAAAGTGCACTGAGCTTGCTGTTGCAAGAGAGAAATAAACTCTTGATATGCATAAGGGTTAGTTTTTACAGTCAAATAAAGGAATTTACTTTTATTACCAACTGCTCAATATTCCTTCTTGCAATATGAACATGTATATGCAAGATTATGTTTGTTTAAGGTATTAGTTCCACTATGGGAGACTAGTTGCAGGTGCATTGTGGGTATTTGGAAAAATGAAATAGACTCCCACTGACGCATATACATTATTTAAACCGTTATTAGTACAAAAGATCTCTGTGCTTCATAATTCACACAATCTGCTAACAATTAATGTTATATATATATATATATATATATATATATATATATATATATATATATAACATATTGTTTATTCTTTTTTTTTAGGTATTTCCACATGCTTTTGGAGGATATTATGTGTTGTTTGTATTGTTATGTGTTCGGAATATCCTTATGAAGGCATTCCCAGTCAGGATGGGCCGTTTTTTATTACATAAATGCATTTCATATCTACAAGATACAGCAGCATACATTAAAACCATATATTTATACAGTCTTCTGCTTTAAACTGATCTCAATAACTGGTAAAATGCTGGCAGAGTAGCTCAGATGCACAACACTTATTGGTAGGAATACTTTATTTTTTTCCACCATTACTGTAATGTATGCAAATGACTGAGTAGGGTGTTTGTTCAGCAGTTCAGTGATATCTATCTATCAGAATTAATGGCACCCCACAAAGGCTTTCAAATGAACTAGCGGCCCCAGGAGAGCTGTAACTCAGCGGAGGGACAGTGTTGGCGGTGGCCTGCCTGGGGACCGAGCGTACTGGGAACTTAATGAAGAGCAGAAGGCTTGCAGTGGCATTCGACGTCCATACTGAGTATTGACGGATGGGGTGCGGGGGGGGAGGGATTGGGGTGCGGCTGTCTGATAGATCTTGCTCTGCTATAATTTGGTGTGCTAGTATTAACTTAACCTTTGTTCTCTCTCTAGGGACAGAAAAACACTAATCAGCTGGCCAATTTCTCCCTCTAATGACACAGCACATGCAGGAGCAGAAAAGTTAATACAGTGACATGTGAAGGGAACTTTTTTAAATGGATAGCTTCGACTCTAAATTCTGATTAGATGAGCTGTGTTTGAAGCCATTAAATGCTGATAAATGCACACCTGTGACCACATATTCTTTCAGCCTTTAGTTAGGATAATGGTATATATAGCTAGTTAACTCATTAACCATATGAATATGTGTATAAGATCCATGGTTTTCCTTTTCACCTGCCAAGCCATAAACATACCATTCAGATAAGAGGTGCAATCTCTTTAAAAACTCCCTAAAGCTTTGCACTTCATTGTGGCTCTCTTTAAAATGGTTATAAACAAATCATCTCTCGTAGCTGCAAAATACAATGCCTCGTTAGACAGGGGAAATCACCCACTGAGGGTCATTCTATAGGAAATGTGTGATTTGCTTGTTTTCTTAACCTCTGCTTTCACTAGAACATGCATTCAGTTGACCTAAACTTGGCAGCATAAACAGTCTTCAAGAGAGAGAAATATTGGAGGCCATTGTTCTATTGTGCACTGTGTATTTCTTGTTGAAAGGCTGTGGTTTCCATCCTGGTTTTAGAGTGTCGGCCAGCGCTCAGCGGGGTGGCATATCACTTGATTTCCAGCATAGCACTTTTTACGCATTGTATTATGGTGCACATTCTCGCTGTGTGTTTTAATACCTGCTGTGGAAATGCAGTAGCTTTGGGCGATGATGTTTAATGGGTTGAGAGGAGCAGAAATACACAGAGTGCTGCAGGAGAACATTTCATCTGCCTGATGTTAATCACAAGTCATGTAGGGTTTCTTAGAAAGCTTGGCATGTGCGACTTTCTGCACATCTGAGCATTACAGATTGCTCTCGAAGATCATGCAAATCGAGGTGAGGAATGATCAACGGCGATTATTATTTTACCTTTGGGTACAAAGTCCCTAATGAATTGATGAAGATGTGTTTGCAGCAGCCTGCACAGTGTTTCCAGCTCCTCTCTGCATATATGCCTCTGCTTAGTCTCAAACTTCTGTTAATTATGGAATTAGGTCACGGGAATGTGGTGGCATCCTGCGCTGGTGATGTTTACCTCACAATAACTCTCAGCGTATAAAGAATTTTTCTTGAAAATAATAGAGCAAATGAATCGCAATTTGCATCTCAGTTCTTTCATTTCTTGATACAGAGCCGGACCGAAGTAAACAGATGAAAAGGATGATTGATTCAGGCCATATCTTTGACTTCCTTTCTGCTGGCTTTTTGTTTATTGCGGGTTTGTATTGTCTACAGGGGACAGCATTGTTCAACAACAATGGCTAACTTTAATTCACCGCGTGTCACAGGAGACATTAAGATTTTAATTAACAAATTCTAATTGGTCCTGAACAGAATAAACAAAAGCGAGCCCAAATAATAATTGCAATTCCAGTAATGATAGTCATAAAGAAACCAAAGGCCGAAGTCTGAGCACAAAACCGACTTGGCGCTCGCGTCTGTGATTATATTGCCGGCTTGCGCAGATTCGTGTTTATTGGGAAATGGCATCCAAACCATGTGTTTTGTGTGATAGGATTTTGCATATGCTAATTCACTTGATTGCTTTGATGTGTGGCTGGGTGGGGTAGTCTCAGCACGAACGAGAGAGGCTCGATTACTGCTTCTTCAAATCCCATTCTCAAAGCTTCCGCCATTCAGTGCGGTCCTCCGTGCTTTAGGGAGGAGGCTGCGTTTGTAAAGCCATGATTAGAAGGGTATTTAATGGAACATCAGTGCCACTGATGCAGAATGATGCTGATTGTTAAAGTGCTGTTTTGCTTTGGCCATTTGTGGTATTATTGCTGTGTTTAATTGATTGAATTGACATTTGGGAGTGTGTTTTATAAGGATAACTCTAGCAGAAACTGGAACCATTAGGTGGGGGTGGAATAATAATAAGAATAGCAGTAAACCGTCAATGATTCAATTTTGCTAGCAGAACAAAGGGAAAACTACATGTCTTGGAGTTGTCTATATCCCCCAGTTGCACCTTTTATATATAGTATTAGTGTATTTGTGTATTCTTTGTAAGCCAATAGGCTCCTAGCAGTGGCTGGGTATGGTACTCTTTCACCGAACGACAGCAACGTTTACTCACACTGCAGCCCCATCTTCATCAGACCCTCAGATAATTCATCTGCCTTGATCAAATTACAATCCCTAAAGCACAGCTAAACAGTTGAAACCATCCACTCCGTGCTTTGGCTGTCGTCACACACAAGTGTTCTGCTGGGCCTCACCCTCCAGAGACGCATATCAGCTCTGTACTCTCCTCTAATGAAAATGACACTTTGAAAGAGATCGAGCATATTTCTGCTATCGTATTTCATAAATCAATTTTTTGTGATTGCCTGACCTGATTTTTTGTAGTTGTTCGGTCTCAGTCAGTCATGGAAACGTCTCTATGCGAGTTATCATTATGTGTGCGAATTCTCTGGAAATTCCACAATCAGTGTCTCGTTAGGAGTGGGGGGAAAACTGGGGCTGATTTGGCAGGTCCATTAACCCAGAGCTCAGGGCTGACACGGCCACTAAAACTGAGGCTGACAGGCATACTACTCCCAGGGTGGAGGTGAAAGCCTTCAGCCAACTCTGTCTCCCATTTCTACTGCTGTATGTAACTCATCATCTCCAGAAAATAGGAAGTAGGAGGTCTGTGTAGATTTACATGTGAAGCATCGTCCAATTCCATCCGAAAGGTGGTGATCTGTATTAGACTACATTCCATTTCATGGTTGGCATATTAGGTGTGCAGAAAGATGACGAGAAAAATATAAGGGCCAATCCCACTGAAGGGCTCTCAAAGTGGCGTGTGGTCACCACATTCTCCTGGAGAAATGTCTTTTCAGAGTCATAAATGACAGGTTTTGCCACTGTATCTTCTTCCAGTCCATCAGTTTTTGATTTACACTTTAGCTGCTGCATTCCCAGTGTCAGAAATCAGACCTACTGGAACATGATTAATCAAAAAACACATTTTAGCCTGATGTCAGTATAACTTCACACGTCAAATAAGGACTCTGAGCCAGTCGTATTAGTTTCTAATGACACAGTCTAATGGCAGTCATGTTTTATATAAAAATGTGTCCTTTATAGCATTCTATCTGGATCATTTGATTCTGTTCTCATTTCTCTTATTAGTCCTCTAATACCAGTTAAATTCCTCAGTAAATGAGCGACACGCACCCAATGTACACCTGACTCTATATGTCTTGCTGTCCTGATAATTGTTTCTCTTTCATATTGTGTTTGCAGCAGACTTTCTCAGAGTAACCAAAATTTGTACTCAAGCAAAAGAATTTATAGAAATAATTACTAGAAGTAGAAGTAAAAGTAATAGTGTTAATAATTACATGAGTAAGAGTAAAAAAGTATCCAATTAAAAAAAGACTACTCAAGTAGCAAGTTACTAATTGCTTTGGATTTGATTTAGAACAAGCAAGATGACGATGAAGTCAGTGAAGCATGCATTACAGTATGGATCAAATCTTGCCTGTCAAATTTGATTTACTTTTTTTTTTTTTTTTTTTTTTTTAAATAGACAAATTAAAATGCCATCTCTTTGTTAGTAGTTAACCTGACAAAAATATCCTACCAAACATTGACGAAGACCCAACTGGTCAAAACGTTGCGCTGTTCATAAAGAAATATGGAGCTGTAACTTTAGTGTGCAGACATTATTTTTTTCTTTAATAAAAAATACTATACAATAACATTATTGGACAGATAGCTCTTTGCAACATGAACATAGTAACATATACAGCAACATTTGGAATATTGAGTGAAGAGCGTATCATTCACGAATGGGGAATCGCTCATTCCCCGGTTAAAAGAGGCAGCGCACTTGGAATAAACTATGCATTTCTTAACATCTTAACATACTTATTTTGTTAGTCATTTTTTCCCTTTTTCCTTTTAAAACATTTTTTAGACAGTAAATTTCATTTGATTTCAACTTTTTATTTTAATTGTTGGCTTGTTACTTCATGCTAGCGGCATGCTAAACATGTTAACAATGTGTTTAATCATGCTAGAAACATGTCAATTCATGCTAACAACATGTTAGCAACATGTTAATCATGCTAGAAACATGTTAGCAATATGTGAAATCATGCTAGCAACATGCTAAGTCATGCTAGTAATGTGCTTTTAAGTAATTTCAAACTTTTAGACAAGGCTTTGTAAAGCCAGCATCATAGTTTGTTCACAAACTTTACTCATCTAGTTGCAATTCTGCATCCATTTAACTACCTCAATTCCATCTACATTCTCTTTTCAATTCTGAATGGTATACAACCCTGCTATCTACTTGACTAGGGAAGTGTTTGTCAGTATTTCAATAACAACATTTCAAATCAGCAATAAAACTTGACAATAATTTGCTCTTTTGACTGAAAGGTGGTGCTTTTTTTTTTTTTTAATTTTAAATTTTCTTCCTGTTCAGTTTTCCCTGTCTCTGATATGTAGGGACATTAGGTTTCCCTGTTCTCCCTGAGGAACAAAGAAATAGTCCTAGAGCGGTACACCACCACCCTGGACTTTTGTTACAGAGAGAGGGAAAAATTGCACATCTAGTTAGCATACTTGAATGCACTCATTTTGAGAGGGAGACAGACAAAGAGAGAGATAGAGACAGGGAGCGCATCCCTGTTGTCTTGAGGGTTTTGGCGAGGATCCACAGAGAGCACTCATCCTCTGGAACTTTCTGCTTTTGCTCCAGTCAGTACTTCATTATAACCCCTGAAGACTCTGGCTTAAAGCCGGGTAATAGACGCAGAGCTTCTCCTACTCATTTGTCATGGGCCTGTGGGTTTGATGCAAAGCACTCAGCACTTGTTGCTCCTTGTTAATCCCACTGTAGACACCGACTCGCTCTTCTGCGCTTTTCCAAGTCACCCGCCGTCATGGCTCGTAATTTCACTTTCATTTGATGTTTTAATGGAAATCCCAGCCCGTCTCCGCTGAATTGCACCATTGTCACCAAATTACTTTATCAAATGAAAATTGGAAGGGGAGGGGGGTGGGGGGTGGACATACTGTAGTGTTATTCGCTTTAAAAGAGACATTCGCTCGCATGTGTATTTGTTTTAGGATAAGGCAGCACGCAGGAGTATCAGAGCTGTGCATTGGGTGTGCTTTATGGAAGTATCATTTTTCCATAAACGATAAAGAAATGATAAACACAGCCTCGGAGAGCAAACCTCTCTTTATTTCCGTCGGCCGTAATGAACGTTATCACCATATCTCAGCAGAAATGACTGTAAGACACTTATATAACAACTGATGCCTTAGTGATTTCTTAAATGGAAAGTTGAAGTGTACTTAGTCCACACTGAAGATATACGGGGTTGGATGTTTGCTGATTATTATTCCACTCCACACTGTGAAATTTTCACCACTGCTGCTATTTATTGTTTTTTACTGCCAGTAAGAAGTCTGGGGCTGAAAGTAAAGCACCCAGGGGTGCGGACTGATTTAAAATCCTACAGTAACATTAGTGAACTTACCCCACCAGATCAGAGTTGGACCAAATTTTAAATCAAATTAAAGACCCCAAGGAATCAAAATGTAGCTTTTAATCCCTGTTTGTTTGCCTTGAGGCCACCGATCAAATGTTTGTTTGTTTTTGTTTGTTTGTTTGTTTGTTTGTTTTGTTTTTTTATGATCACCAAGGCTTTCTTATCATCATCAAAATATATATATATATATATATATTTTTTTTTTTTTTTTTTTTTTTAAGTCAAAACTTTTTTTTTTGTGAAAACAAGATTTTTTAATAGAAGGTTCAAAATAAAAAAAACTTTAAAATAACTTCAAACTTTTAAACAGTATGCTGATGTACACATATATTTTATTTATATTTTTCAGATATTCACATTTAAAATATTCAGTCTTTCTCTACTGGCAACATTGACCAAAAATATTGATGAATGGTGTTGCACTAGAAAGATTTCTGTCCAATCAGATGCTCACTTGGATGAGAATGTCAATCCTGCTATACCATGTGCAACCAATTAGCAAGTAAAAAGTCATGCTTCATGGCTAGGATATAACTGAATCCTTTTGGCTATTGGAAACAATAAGTAAAATGAGCTTTTGAAAATGTCTTGTCCAAACTTCCTGTTTCAATATGAAATCACTGCAATACCACTCTTATCAAATGATTTCCTGGAGTCTTTAATCTCTAAACATTTCACTTAATGGCTTCCTTGAAGGACAGGCAAACAATATGGCATACATCTCTATTTGTTATCTATTAGATTTGTGTTCATAGGCCCATAGCATTTCTGTCCATCTTCCTGTCCGTTCATATGTGAACTCAGACATGCCATCAGCAGGATATATTGACTGTATTCGACTGTTATGAACCAATTAGTGGGTTCATTATGTAAATACAGCCTGCTAATTATCTTGTGCATTCAAATTAATTATGATGTATAATGCCAGCATTAGCAGGAAGTCCAACCCAGGTGGGCACTCTCGAATCCCAGCAAATAGGTTAAATGAAGTGTTTCAGTGGAACTGCTATCTGTTCTTAGTCGTGTCCTAATGTGGTTCAGCAGATCTGGTAGGTGATAGAGGAGTACAGTGTGGTGACTTCTAATTAAAATGAATTTCTGACAGACTGGTGAACTAACAGTTACAAACTGCAATCTGATGTTAATCAACAGGGGTTTCTTCATTAATTGACAAAATTAGCCTCATCAATCACGCAGAGGGGGACGGCGGGGTTGTTCAGAGCTGCTGTGTCTTGTCACCGCATGCTTCCACAGGACGAGCAGCACGATACCGCCTCTGGACGACAGATGTGCGCACGCACAGACACACTGTCTCTGCCAAGCCCATTCTTGCAAATGTGTCCTGAAATCTCTGAGAAATGAGTCATGTTTGCTTTCTGATGATGCCATGATATTGCAAAACCAAGCTTTGTGTTCAGTGAAGACGGAAACAAACAAACAAACAAAAAAAAAAAAAAAAAAAAAAAAAAAAACTCTCTGTTCAACATTTGTGTTGTGTTCTTGAAATGCTTTTATCAGGTGTTTACACCCAAGAATGTGTGAGGCCTTTTTTGTCTCATTAAAAATAAGCCCAAACACAACAAATTGCCCTCAGTGAAAAGTGAGTGCATAATAAGAAATACACACAGCCCTCCCTGAGCGTTCAGCACAGTTGACTTCTTAGGATGTCTCGGGCGTCTTTCACACTGTTTAGCATACTATTTATAGTCCAGACCCTGTAGACATAGCCAGATGCAAACAGCATCCTCATGAGTGCTTTCTCGCACATTTCTCTGAATCTGGTGGAAATAATGAATGCTGTGGGTCTCAATATTACACAATTGCACTCTCCCTTTATGCTCATCAAATGGTCTGTTGTGCTCTGCACTTTAACTTTGTGCTTATAATGATCAATCTTACCATAAGGGTCTCAGTTATGTCCCATAGGAAAGAATGTGAGATCTCTTTAAGATCTCTTTTTTTTTCTTCTTCTTCTTCTTCTTCTTTTTTTATTCGCCCAAGATAATGAAACCATCCACGTTCGATTTAGAGGCTGTTTACATGTTGCGTCTAAAAACGCGTGGAAAACGCCAGCCGCGCCACTTTCTAATCTTTTTAAAAACGCTCGTTGCTAAGCAATCATGAGCCGCGTTCTACATGAAGACGAAGAAGTTTCAGCAAAGGATAAATGGATTTCCAGACCTTGCATTAGCTCTAATGCTAGATTATACTATTACTTATGGAGATAAGAAATAAAAAACCCGCCCTGTACAGGTATGATCAGCTGTTCGTCCATCTTGGCAGAGCTTTCGATTTCTATTTGAGCATGTTCATCCCGAGTCTACATTTAAAATTACGAACTTGAGCGCGCAAAAGACGCGACGTGAACGGCCCCTAACTATTGGAACTATTTGGTCTACGCATTTCGTACCTGCTCGTTCATTGTGCGCGAGAACTGTTTACACCCACTGACAATTCCACATGTGCTGCAGAGACCCTCAGAGACACGGTGGATATTTCACAGACAAAGACCTGGTGCGCGCACGCGTGTGTTTGCGTGTGTGCGTGATCCTGTTCGTTCTATATTGCATTTATAAGAGCAGTTGGCCACATCCAGAAAAATTAATGGGTCCTCTGCTGGATATATATGGTAATTACACTAAAAATGTATTTCCTACACATTTCTCTAACCAGCAGATGACAGAATTCTGCCTCTTAAACCTTGAGCAATATCCAGAAACAACTCCTATGTAATTTTGATCATCTTTATATATATATATATTTTTTTTTTTTTCATAAAAATGTAATATTTCATATGCATACAAATGGTGTAGTTGAGGAATTTTGCGGTAAATGGATAAAAAAGTAGCCTACTTAATATCCCCCTAAAACACAGCATAACAGCATAATCTGTATCAATTTTTTTTTTTTTTTATTATTTTTTTTTTTTTAAGTCACACATTATTTGTTGTTTGTCACATGTAGTAGATAATTTTTGTGCCGTGGGTAAAAGCAGGATTTTCCACCCAGCTACCACCACAAGTATATTTCAAACCTGTGGGAAGCACTGATAGATAGATAGATAGATAGATAGATAGATAGATAGATAGATAGATACTGTTTCATCAGACAGTGCTTGAATAGAGAGATGGGCATCTTGGCTGCCTATTCTCATTGTTTTCAGTAAATTCCTAGATTTACTGCTCCATTGATAGCTATGATCAGTGGACCATTCCTGTTTCTGCCGCCACTCAATCAGCTTCACCCAATCACTGCGCCCGCCTCGTCTCACTGCGTGTGTAGGATTCAGAAGCCTAATAGTTACACTGTCTGATCTGCAAGGCTCATTTACTCGTGCACATTAAAGATTCACACAATTGTATACCACTTAAACAGCAGAGTTATAATAGCATAACAATAATAGCATTCTGTAGCAACGCTGCACATTTAATCTCACTCTTTCTCTGCACTGTAAGCACCATCGTTGTGAGGTTCTGTCAAAACAAGAGTGTAATCTCCTCACATATTCAAACAACAGCAGATAATAGGACCTTAATTATAGCCATAAGACTTGTATAATGTGCTTACTGTAGCTCTGGACCACATATTTCATGGAGGCTGATGATATTTCAGTGCACGGCAGAATACACAGCAGGCCATCTTGAATTGAAACTGACATTCGCACAGGTACGGTAAGCCTAGTCATTTAAGCGAAGCTCGGTAGACAGACACACTCCAGCTACCTGAGCCGAGCGCGACCTTGGATTGACTCTTAGTGATGAAGACTTACAGTTGATCCCCTGGATTTCAGCTACCCTTCTTTTGCCATTGGTTAGGACTCAGGTAGGCCATCAGGAAGGATTGTTTTTTAGGGGGGGGGGATACCGATAGACAGAAAGTGGAAAGTGTTTGACGCCTCAGATGTGTTAGCAATGATCTTTATTCTCTTGTACTCATCAGTGTGTGACGGCTATCACTCTCTGTCTCTGCTTCTCACACCTTGTCTACACAGGATGCATGCAATCCGACAAAACTTGATTACTCCCATTATTGGCATTCGAAGTGTCTACATTACAATCACCCAGTGGGACATATATCCATATACTGTATATCCAATTCATTAATTAATTAATTCATTCATTGTGTTCAGAGAAACATCTGTGACAAATGCGATATTTAAATTTAAGTAAGAACTCCAAAAGAATAATTTCTCAGCCAAAAAAGTATTAAATTGTTAATAATAATAATAATAATAATAATAATAATAGAGCTTTCTGCACTGCAATTACCCAAATGCACAATGTGCCACAATTTTAGTTGGCATACATATTTTTCGTCTTTTTTATCAGTTTATCTATTTATTTAATATAAATGTAATTTGAATTGTATTTATTATTTTATTATAATTTTTTTAATTAGTTCTGGCCTAGATATATAGAAATAGAAATTCCTACTATATACATGAATGAATGTAAACACGCTGTCTCCATTCATCCAAACACTCAGATCTATATGTGATAATGTGGAACAAAAGAAGCTCTTTTGTTCTGTATAGACGATTAATTTAATTGAGAGCGGTGCAGTCCTAGTGTCTCAGGTGGCTGTGCTGTTGGCCCATGCTTGCATCATCGCGCTGGAGAAGCTGCTAGCATTCAGCACATCGCCCCGTGCTGCAGGAAGCAGATGCTGAAACCTACATTCTCAAACTAGGCCCCCTCTGAAAGGGCAGAAGAGTCAAAATTAGGTATCTTCCCCTCAATCTTCCACCATCTGTTAGCTGTGACTCTTATAACTTGGCCATTCGCGTATGTGCGTATTTGCGAGAGTGGGTCTGTCACACAGAGATGCAGGGAGAGCTGCCAGAAGGCAGCCCAAAAATGATAACCGTGAACAAGGCTTTTTCCAATGTAGTGATTAAAATGATTGAGGACAGTGGCGATCTCATTCATCTCAGAGCAAGGTGATGGGGGACGGTAGGGGGTGTGTGTGTGGTGCTGGGCAGATCTAGAGAGGGCTGTGAAATGGGACTGGCATGTGGAGTGAGGAAGAGAGAAGCAGGAGAACGTTGCCCAAAGGGGTGCTGCTCTTTTGACTGTTTGTGAAAAAGACAAGGAAAGTTTCAGGCTGTTTTTCCTGAGACACCATCTGACCTTCCTGAATGCTATGGAGACCCCGAGAAAGATATTTATTCTTTTGCTTCCTTTTCTTTGCTATTCACAATTTCTTTATCCTCCTGCTGATGACTAATAAACCATTATCATCTAGTTTGTAATGCAAAATCTGGCCTTTAATCATTTTAATTGTGTCCTGAGCTCAGAGCCTTTCCTAGAATTACGTTTCTGTAGTGTGACACTGGGGGTGGCTGAGGTAGCTGTGTATGTTATCAATATCGATATCATCTACTCGTCGTTACATCACTGCTTCTTTTTCATCCCCTTTTCAGCCAACAACAAGAAGGTCCACCTCCACTTATTCTTGTAAGGGCCCACTTAGGTTTATTTTGAGTGTGAGAGCCATGGTTCTCACTGAAACCCTTGATGAGTTTTTTCCTCTCTGCTTGAAGCAGCACAGCAAGGGACACACTTAAATCAGTCTGTTTCTCCTATCTGTCCTCGTGTGCCCCTAAAATGTCTCTCAAGGTGGCCCCAAAAAGTATTTTGACACTTAGGCCACTCTTAAAATGAATGTCATTGCATGAGATAAAAAAAAGACAAGCCAAATGACATATAAAGCCAAACAAACTTTTAAAGCAGTGTTTTCTTTAAAGCAGAAATTCATTTTTAATTGTACAGTATCTTTCACAGCATTTCTGTGAATTTCCCCTCTCTATTTAATTACACAGACCATCAGTGAGCTACTTTGAGAGTAAGAATATGTTGTGTAAATACAGAAGTAGGATGATAGTGCCAAATTCTGCCAAATTTTGGTGAGCAGATGGCAAATACCCTCTTAATGCTGAGCATAGAGAGCGTTTTAATAAGTGACACCGCATTCCACAGATCCAACTGACTAATCTTTAATTCCAGCCATGCACTTAACCATCAGACAGATCATCCCTCTCTCCTCTAGTGTCTTCATACATCCATTCCTGCCCCTGTTACCCTGCCACTATGGCAATTAACCTACAGTCATGACCTGTTATATTTTAAGCCTGACTCTGAGTTTCATCTGCTTATTCTTTTTGTAACCCCACATATATCATTTACAGCCAAGCTGTTATCTATTAAATAGTGTATCTGTGTTTTTAATGAGCTTCTCTATATGTATGTGGTCATGTGATTGCACAATTGACAGTTGTAGGTAAGCAGGGAATTAAATATTTTAATAATACAGAATCAAACGCCTTGTTTAATTTTGTTCATGTTGCAAAAACTCTGATACACTGATACACTCTTTAGTATAATATAGACATTGAAGAAGAAAAGATCTGCCACTACTTCCAATTCATCGCAACTTTGCAAAAAAAAAAAAAGAGAGAGAAAAACTGAATGTGATTTTATTTTTATTTTTTAGTTATATTTCCTTTCATTTTTGCATTATAGTTGGGCGAAATATGCATAAATGTCATGAAAATAATAATAATTGTCCTTAAAGGGTTAGTTCACCCAAAAATGAAAATTCCTCACCCTTATGTCATTCCACATCTATAAGACCTTTGTTTATGTTCAGAACACAAATTAAGATATTTTTGATGAAATCCGAGATGTATATGACTCGTCCATAGACAGCAATTTAACCACCACTTTCAAGGTCTAGAAAGGTACTAAAGATAACGTTAAAATAGTCCATGTGACTGCAGTGGTTCAACCTTAATGTTATGAAGCGACGAGAATACTTTTTGTGCGCAAAAACAAAACAAAAATAACAACTTTATTCAACAATATCTTCTCTTCTGTGTTATTCTCTATGCTATTTACATTCAGCACTTCCAGGTTCTACGTAAGAACGCTGGCTCATTATTAGCCGGCTCCTCTGTCAGCATCACATGCATGCATTGTGCTGCTCATGTGAAAAGCATCAGCCAATACTGAGCCAACATTCTAACGTAGACACTGGACGCACTGAATGTAAACAGCATACAAGAATAACACAGAAGAGAAGATATTGTTGAATAAAGTCATTTCTTTTGTTTTGTTTTTGCTCACAAAAAGTATTCTTGTCGCTTCATAACATTAAGGTTGAACCCCTGCAGCAGTCACATCGACTTTTTTAATGATGTCTTTAGTACCTTTCTGGACCTTGAAAGTGGTGGTTAAATTGCTGTCTATTGAGGAGTCCGAGAACTCTCAGATTTCATAAAAAATATCTTAATTTGTGTTCCGAAGATGAACGATGGTCTTACGAGGGTGGAGCGACATGAGGGTGAGTAATTAATAACAGAATTTTCTGGATGAACTAACCCTTTAAAGTTTCTTTCTCCATTTTTTTTTTTTTGTTGTTGTTTTTTTTTTTTTTTTTTGTCAATTATTTATGCAAAATATAATTTTAAAGTTTTTCATTTTCATTTTGGGATGCAATGTAACCTGGGCATTTCTTTGTTAGATTGACCTGTTTATACTTTTGGCTTTTAATGGCGGGATGCACAGATTTCTTGTTGTGCTCTTAATGATAGAAAGGCAGGTTGACTCCATAGAGACAGTAATAACAGAAGACAGAGTACCCCAGCAGAGCCTCTAATGGCAACTTTGTGGAGGCCACAATGCTGTAGGAAATCGCTCCATCCGGTCTCATCTACCACTGAGTTGTAATTGCCACACATGCTGCTCTGTCAGAGCCTATTTGCTTCTCACACACTCCAAAGTGTGTTTTTTTTTTTTTTTTTTTTTTCCCTTTTCTTTTTTTTTTCCTCTGTTGTTCATTTCTATGTCACTTTTCCAATTATAAATTACATTAGTCTGTTTCAGCCCTGTTTAGTTCATCTCATAGGGAGAAGGACTGACCTGCTCAGAGGTACTTCAGAATTCAGATCACCAGCTGGTCTCCATATAGCATCTAATAAGGGAGATGCTTTGCGTGGCACAGCAATGTGTTGCTTGCATGAATTCTTAGCTCTAGCAGAAGCCGCATATGAGCATGTGTGTGTGTGATATCTGCACAATGCCAACAATGCTATCATTGTGTCTCTCTATCAGTCTTGCATATTTGCCAGGAATCTTCACTTATCAATCAGCTTGATCCTCTATGATAACTTAATCCCTTCACAATATCTGCTTATCTTCCATCAGTAAAGAGTATCTAATGTGATTGACTCTTTCTCTTATCAGTGAGAATATTCAAATGCCTTTCCCTTCCCATGTTTGAGGATTTAACTTATGTTTGGCTTGTTAGCTTTTTTATTTTATGTTTATTTATTTATTTACAAATGTCTGCGTAGATGCCACTTGATTAACTGAAAACCTTAAATGAATAACACAGCAGAATTTTAATTTCTTATGAATTTTGCTGATGTAATTCATTTATGCTCCTTTAGTTTAGAGTTAACAGCTCTGCATTGCAAAATAAAAATGTACGTTGCATAAGTCAACATATAAGAAAATGACTCTGCTTCAGTATTCAGAGAATAAAGGGCCATGCGGCATCTGCCACATACTTGTAACGTACTCACAGCAGTTCAGGGAGATCACAGGAAGAAGCTTGTCAGTTCCACGTTACAATTTGCACTAAAAGTATATCTCAGAGATTTGCTCTAACACCATATCTGTCTAGTGCCTAGCTTTTCATCGAGACAGAGGGGATGTAAGGAGATAAGATTTTCTCTTTCTCTAATTCCCTTATTCACTTTGACTATGTCTTAAAGTGGATTGTTAACTCTTTCTTACGCTTCAGAGTAAAAGAGAAAGTAGAGACGGTGAGCATTCTCAGAGGGACGCTTTCAACTGCTGCGGTGCCACGGGTTCAGCTACTGCTCTCCTGGGATTCCAACAACACTTTCATTTTCCAAATTTACTTCATGAAACATTGCAGCAATTATAACACGGGAGCTGCTTTGCGAGCTAACGATAAAAGACACAATGGTAAGCGTCGCAATTTGCATACGAATAAGGAATGCAAAGAACTAAAACAGCAGCAAAGTTCCCGGTCAGTATTATTTGATAAAGCTCCCAATCATTGTCGGTACTAATTCCAAATGATTGTTCCAAATATAGGCCTCATATTGGGTGGGATCGTTTGAGTCCCTCGCACCTCCCCTCCCCTTTTTTAAATTGGATTTTGAAAATTGAAGAGCAGACATAAAACAGCGGTTATGGCTAATCTCGCGTGGCAGCGTGAGGCCTGGCTCGGGATCCTCCTGGTGAGGATATATATGAGCTAATCAAGCAGGCCTGTGCACGTGTACACACATACCGGCTGATGAGGCATTATCAGTTCCTTGTGGGATTGTTTCTATTCGATGGTTCTCTGGTGTTCCAGCTCACCTCGCTCGGATATCTAATTAAAGGTGAAAATGAATATGTATTTATAGCATAATTTTGCTATTTAAACTAATATTATAAGGTCTTTTTGTTTGTTTGTTTGTTTTTTGTACACATCAAAAACCTCTAACAGACTTCTAACATCTAACTGCATATAATGAATTATAATTAAATGGTTTAATATATATTTAATTGTAATTTATATATATATATATATATATATATATATATATATATATATATATACATATATGTGTGTGTGTGTGTGTGTGTGTGTGTGTGTGTGTGCGTAAATTTGCTACACTGTCCTACTTTACTTAACATACACATAAATTTTACGAATATGACTATTAAATAGGCCTATAAGGTAAAGCTATGAAATAGCAGTCCCAAACTAGTTTTTGTTAATACAATAAAGTTGGTATGTGGGCATGAGCCACCACAGTAATTTAAAAATATACAGAATAATACAAAGGGAAAATAAAGTGTAATTTTGGGGTTATCATGGTAAATACACAATAGTAACATGAACCATTAATGAAACATGGAAACTGCTGCTGATGAATGGAGTGAACATACCTGCATGCAAATCGTTCCCAGCTAACTCACAACATACCAGTTACATGATATATTGCTACTATACTTTTATTTCATGACTCACTAATTGACAACGTAATATTGCATCCTCCTCATAGTTTCTCTTGAGCTTTATATATAAAGTGATATATACAGTATAAGGACAGACAGGACAGGAAATTTCGGTTTTCTGAGAGACTTTTCATTTCGTAACAAACTACAAGAGTCTCCACCAGTTGAGAAACACTACTTTAAATGACATCATTGTACCTTATTTAAGAACTATATAAAAAAAAATATATAAATATATATATATATATATATATATATATATACAGTGATGTAATTTTAAGAGTAGTACTGCCCCAGTGCAAGCTGTTTTACCATTAATGGTACTATTATTGCACTTTTTTTTTTTTTTTTTTTTTACAGTTAACTTCCGGTCTGTGTTTGTTTAACGGGTCTGGTATTAACTTTGTTGCATTTAAGTTTGGCTAAGTATTAGTTATTTTTTTCTACTGGTAACCCAGAATAATACTGGCTAGACATAGTTTTAACTTGCTAGCTAATGTAATTTACTTATTTATTTTTCTTGTTAATAATCTACTCTAGAGGGACTCTGTTGTTATTGATTCTTTGTGGAAGTCTACCGGAAGTTAAGTTTGGGCCATAAAAGGTTTGTTTATGTTGTTGCCGTTGAAACCGTGTATAGTTGTATTGCAACACAGGCCAAACCGGATGTTTTGCCAAATTTTGATGGGGTTTTTTTAATTTATTTTTTATTTTTTTTATTTTATTAATACTTTTTTTTTTATTAATATGCTTTAATTATTGCTAATATTAATCAGATAAGAGCTGATCTCAGTTATTTTTGCAATACCAAGATAGATCTGAAATGCAAATATGTTCTGGTTTATTTGTAGCATTTCACTTTTAGTGTGTAGTTTGTTTGTTTTTTTTTTGTTGTTTTTTTAATCGATGCATTGAGATGTGAGCAGAATGTTTTGTGTAATTACTGTCAGCAGAGATACTGTTAAACTGCAGTCTTGCTTAGGCTGATTTATTCATTGAAAGAAGCAGTTTTCTTTGTATGTTTACTAGTCACAACCAAGAGAATGCATATGATGTAGGCAATTAAGCACCTAATTACAATTAGCCAAAGAGCAAAGCTTTATCCTCAGTTCATATCTTCCCTTATTTTGCCATAATAAATGACAGGCAGAATGAACGAATATCGGCATTCACGTGGATTTGCTGCAGTCTACTGTAAGGAACTGAAGAAATGAACCCTTCTGGTTTGGGATTTTAGAACTCTAGATTGCTGTATAAACCACTTATCCTTTCTAACATTATTTGACATTATATACAGACAGCATAAAAAAATGCAAATACCATTTATCTTTTCATTTTTCCTCTACTCTCTATTCAAGATAGAAGACTAGTTCCTGTTATGAATTAAATAAGCACCTATTTGGCCTTAGATACTGTATCACATCTGATTACGAATGCTTCTTTTTGTATTGAAGATGCTAAACCTGTAAGTGATTCATTACTGAGATGCTTCTTTGCTAAAACATTAAAATGAATCCATTCAGCTCTTCAAGCATCTGTGGAAGAGTTTACTCATAAATAAATGTTTTCACATTTTTTCCTCATCTTTCATTGAACATAGAGCATTCGTGTAATGAACGGAAGGCTCTCTAAGTAACCTCTCTCAGGTCAGACGGAAAGTAGATAATAAGAAGCAGAGGAAAGGTAATTAGGAAAGTAAGTGGGTTAATGCGCTTTGGCTCTGAATTGCAGCGGTTAATGTTAATGAGAGGAGCCGGAGAGACTCTAAGATCCCTCATTGCGCAAATGAATGTCACCAAGTGCACAAAATGGCCGCCTCAGAATGGAAATGGAGTTCGCTTATTTTCTTCCTACAGCTCATTTCTGTCGCCAGCACCTGCAGAAGGTGCAGGGCTCCATTTAGATTAATGCGGCTCCCATGCTGGTGGCATCTGGAGCGGCTCTTCCTGTGCAAACAACCCAGAGTAGCTCCAGTCTGCACGTCCAATCAATCTCACTTATTCCCAATGATCTCTGCGGACGAAACGTGTCGACTTTCATATCTCTTTGTGTCTCTTTTTTTAAAACCTTCAGTATTCACATGGCGTGTAGACCTCTGCTAGTTATATAAATAAATGTGGTGAAAGTCTGGGTGTTTGTGGACTACTGCTATCATTTTCGATCCTTTGAAAATGCTTGAAGCGGCTCTCTGAGATGTGTGTTTGGAGAATAGATGTGAGTGTTCTTTTGTGCAGGTTGAAGACAGGACTTTTCAAATGTCTGTTTACTGGGCAGGCATCAGGCTTGTCGGCGTGCACCATGAAACTCCCTGCAGAGACTTGATGATATATTTATGGATTTTTCACTCTTTTCCCTGGCCTTAATCAAAGTGCAGGCATTGAACATGTCAAGGTTGTGTCAAACCTTTTCACCGCTGAGACACTGCCTTGTCAGATAGAGGTTTTCGCTGATCCATAGCACTCTGTATAAGCGTAATGAGAGATGATTCGTTAGCGCCAAGACGCTCATAGCTATTTTAGTTTTTATTTACGGAGAAAATGTCTAATGTATCTGAAACTACCTCTGTCAGTCTGTGGTGGAGAATACAGTTATGGTAAGTGGATAGATTTATCTGTTTGTGGGTGTTTTTCTTTGTTCGGTCGACAGAGGCTACAGTTAGGAGGGAAGCCACATTTAGCTGTGGCATTGATTTCATAAAAGGTTGCACAGTGGGAAGTAGGTAGCCTGTCAACCTACCTTCTCGCCATGCATATCTCGAGATCCAAAGTATTTGAGCTTCCCTAGACGTTTAGTTATTGTAAAGGACACAGTAGTCAAGTGCGTCCAGCCAGTTACATATCTATCATCCAAAGCATTTTTACCACCGAAAAGATTTTTTTTTTCTCTCTCTGTTTTGTATTAAAAAGGAGTTGCTATTTGTGTGTAAACTATGTGGCTTGTGAAAGGCTTGTTTTTTGATATTGAAAGCAGCTGTCAGACAGATGATGCCTGGGCGCAATCCACATTTCCATTTGTACTCGTGTCTCTCTGCAGCTCTCTGGCGTTGAGAAGGTACAGTGCTTTGAAATTAGATATCAGCCTCCACAGTGCCGGACTAGAAATGGGGGAGGAAAAAAATAAAGTGACAGTAAGATAGACGGATTGACAGGTTCATATAGTTAGCTTGACAGATAGTTCTACATGAATATGCTGTTGGAACAATGTTTAAAGAGAGCTTTGAATAGGGGGAAGTGGAGAAGAGAAGCGATGGATGGATGGATGGATGGATGGATGGATGGATGGATGGATGGATGGATGGATGGATGGATGGATGGATGGATGGATGGATGGATGGATGGATGGATGGATGGATGGATGGATGGATGGATGGATGGATGGATGGATGGATGGATGTGCGAGAAGAACGGGCAGGTAGAAGCTAGAGGGAATTATGAGGAACCGGTTGTAAGACACTTTGATATTCACACGTTGGAGCATAAACACATAGCTTTGGGCGATTCATCAGCTGTCAGTGGCCAGCCGGCTTGTGTGCAGTTATCTAGGGCATAAAGGCCCTTGCTTTCCCTCTTTCTTTCCCTTCACTTAACGTGCACAAAGCAAACAGGGAAAAAAACAAAAACACATTTTCCACCATGTTGCCACATCATCACAGTAGGCACTTTCCATTCATTAAAAATTGCATATTTGTAATGTATTAGAGCCACAAGTAAGTTTTGGAAAATCATTTTTTAAAGCCTATAAAAAAATCAGTCTTCATGTATTTTACTACACTTCAGTATGTGATTTTTATTAAGTGGTGGTCATTTTTTTAGGATTCTTTAGCTAACCTAAGTCTCTGAGAACCTCACACATTGTACTTCTGGAGACTCCAGGTAGGTTGCAGTTCAGGAACATGGTGGCGCTGGAGACTAAAGGGTTTCTGATGGTTTCACACCTAATACTTCACCTTAATTCTTTTGCAGTTATGTGTCTTCACTTTTCCACCTGTTTTGTCTGACCCTGCTGACCTGATGAGCATTTTGCTGTCCACTGGTCATGCCTTAACTTAGCAATTTCTAGTATTGCATTAGTATTGCATCCTTCTCATGAGCATTTAATTTTTTTTTTTTAATTTTCAGTCTGAGTTAAATCTCTTTTTTTGGCTCATTTTATCTGTAAAACCTGCTTACTAATTATGCACACCTGAATATAAGGCATTTTCACTTCCAGCCTTCATGAACAATTATATATTACTTATAAATGATTCAATACAAAATGAATAGTAGTTATTACGATTGATGTGGTTTGGAATTGGTAAAATGTGCTTGGAAAAAAAATATGATCAGAAAATCAACTTGCATAATAATTATGCACACACTACAAATATGGTACATAAAAATAGTAGAATAAAATGTACATTGTTTAGTGCAACCTCCTGAAGCTGACTATCAGCATTTTTCTAAAAGTTATATGCCTCTTTTCATCTACCTTTTGTCTGAATGGTTTCAAGGACTTCAGAGTTCAAGGCCCTGTTCTGTATAGTTTCTGGAAAGTGCCAGTTCACATTGTCAAGAAGCTCTTGGACTTTTTCATAAGCAGCACTTCAGGGTTTTTTGCATTTTTAGTTTAATAGAGACCCACAGCCTTGGAATATGAAAATGGCATTATATCCTTGCATGTCCTCAACTTTGTGTAAAGTCAGTTTTACTGTATTTCTCTTCACTCTCACACAACATTATTTGCATAGAAGCCATTATAAAATGAGCAAAGGCCAGTGCCATGTGCAGTGCCATGTGCTGTCACCAATACTCATGCAATGTCTTCAGTTACATTCAAACTAAAAATGTTTTGGCCTTGAGAATCTGAGCTATTTGAGGATGCATTTCTTATTAGGAGCTGAATAGAAAAGGACAAATGAAAGGACCACTTTCATCACTTCCATAACCATCCAGCATACAGCAGCACTCTAAAACATTTCACGTAACTCTGTCCGTTGTAAAATGCCTTTGTGCTGGAGGGATATTCGCACTCTCTAAAGGTGTTTGTGTGAAAGAGCGTCATCTCTGTGACATTTTTCTGATCAGCCCCGGCTGGAGCAGACAGCTTTTTCACATCCCCTCTGTTATGTCACAAACAAACATTGTGTGGGCGCCAGTTTCCTGTCACTCATTAGACATTAATGATTCGCAAATCCACTTGCCTTCAGGATACGCGTCTCATTCTCCTTGTCAGTTCAGCATCCCTGTAAAGCTCCCCAGCTTTTGCTGGAGAAACTGTGAGAGATCATTTTATCTCACACTTGATTGCCAGATAATTATCAGTTAATTATTCAGAGCCTTAAATTAATTTGCTAAAAATAGTGGCTGTGCCTTCTTGTCTCCACTGAAGACTGTTCCATTATTTCAGCACGCTCTCAGACATGACACGGGTCGGCAGTAGATGTATGATGGTGTACCGTAAATATGATTTTCATTTGTATCATGTCTGCACTTAATCTAATCAGAGAGAGCCAGCACACAAGAAAAATGTCCCTTTTATAGCCAGCAGGGTGCATGCGGCACTCGATACTTAAATTTGCTGATTATTACTCATTGGACCAGCTGTGAACATGAGCCTTTATAGATTGCAACATCCTTTACTCTCAACACGCTATGAATTCAATGCAACATCTGTTCATGTTCCATTTTGTTGTTGTCATCATGTTTTGCTTTTAAAGTTCACATGGAAAGATCAGTCTAGAGTGCAGGGTGACTGATGACAAATAATAATCAAGATTTCATATGTATGCTACATTTTAATACATAAAATAATATACAGTCATAATGGCCAACTATCGGCTCCGTTTATTGGTCTGACTGATATATCATGAATGTGTAGTTAAAGGTCCAGTAGATTTCTTTCTTCTTCTTTTTTCTTCCCCCCCCCCCTCTGGACACTTCATTAAGCTTGAGTTCCTATGAACAAAGAAATGTGTTAGTGGTCTTTTAATGGAATTCATTGGCTTAAGGAATCGAAATGTTCCTTCAGCTGTTCAGCACTGGTGTGACCTGCTGTTAGGCCGAAGACTGGGAGAATGATAAGGATATTGAATGGAGCTGTTGCCTGTCACAGCACCCTGCTGCTTCAACAGGAAGAGACTGATCAATACTCTCTCTCTCTCTCTCTCTCTCTCTCTCTTTCTCTCTCTCTTTCTCTCTCTCTGTCTCTCATATTCTCTGGGTGTGTGCACATGTAACAATCTCACAGAAGCTGGCAAACATCCTAAGGATGAGTTGCTCAGCCTATCCAAATAGTTGTTCATTTGAAAGTGTCGAAATTGATTTCTTTGGAATAAATAAATAGACTCTCATTAGAGTAATAACGACCACAAGATAAGGAATAAAATGAAATAACATAGAAAACAAAAAGGAGAAAGGTTCGCTTTGCAGCAAAAGTGCTCACCATCGATCCAATTTGTACAGGGCTAAAAGCATTTAAGTGCTGAGACCAGCTATTTGTACAGAAGTTTTATATGTCCAAAAAAAGAGAGGGAGAACCTCCAATTCTATTGACATTTAAAACACTTAGTCGTCTGGAGGCGTACTTCAAAGTCAGCTCTGCAGGGACTCCATCAGAACAATCTTACTAGTCTTGATTACAGGCATGCTCAGGAAATATATTAACCACCCTCCTGAGAACCACTCTCACGCTCATTTGAACCACCACCACTGATGGAAAGGTAAAACCTTAATAGACTATTGCTTTTAACCAGATAGGCAAACTTGTGTCACCATTAAAACGCTTAAACCCACACATCCTCCTCTTTTTTTCCCCCCTTCTGTTTGAGTAATTTCTCACTTTATTACACACTCTCTCTCTCTCTCTCTCTCTCTCTCTCTCTCTCTCTCTCTCTCTCTCTCTCTCTCTCTATCTATCTCTCTCTCTCTTACAGAACATACACCATGGGTATCATTTGTTCTGGCTTTGCTCAGAACTTTTCCCTTGATAAGCAATTGTTTTTGATGTCCTTGTATAGTGGAAATGTGATATCTGTTGTAAAATCCTATGTATCAGGTTTAAATTCCTGGTGGTAATGTCTGTACATCTAACACTATTGTTAAAGCATTTATAGAGAAGGGGTTGACCAAAGTTGTGCATTTGATTGATATTACTTCCAGAAAATGGAGCTCACCAGTGAAAATGTGTGATCAGGTAGGAATTAGATTTGTGAGGATGGTGGAGCAACTCATAGGAAGTTTGAAAGTTGATTTTCCTTCTCAACTCCTCCAGTTTGTAAATTTTTTACTCTCTGGTGGCTCTACACAATTTTCTTTCCCTAAGTTGCTTGTGTCTCCAAGAGATTGTTCAGAGGATGATTAAGAAGGGAAGTTGTTGACATTTAAGGGGCTGCAAGAGCTTGATTTTCAGACAGTTGGAAAAAGAGAGCTTTATCAGTGTAAAGACAGATTATGAAGATATCAATCATATATATGATACAAAATGGAAGGAATATCTCATGGTTCCTGATGATCTTGCTCCTTTTTGGAGGCTCTTATATCCTTGCTCCTTAAAAAATGTTGCAGTGAAGAATATTACATTGTGTTTTACCTTCAAATATGTTTTTTTTTTTTTTTTCTAAGTTCAATATGACTGTTTTAACATCTTGTAAGTCTTGTACCATTCCAGAGACTGTGTTTCATGTTTTTGCTGAATGTTCCAGGTTAGTACCATTGTTTGCGGTCACACTTTAGATTAGGGTCTAATTTTCACTATTAACGAACTATTAACTACAACTTTTGCCTCAATAAACATCTTATTAATGGTTAGTAAGGTAGTTGAGTTTGGGAATTGGGTATGCAGAATAAGGCATTAATGTGCTTTATAAGTACTAATAAACATTAATAGTAAAATACATGATAATAAGTAACTGGTTAATACTGAGAATTGGACCCTAAACTAAAGCGTTATCTTGTTTGTTTTCTTGGAAAGAAAACTTGAAAATCTGTGTTTTGGTTTTAACAAGACACTTTTTATTTATGGATGCAAGTATTCTTAAACACACAGAGAACAGTGTACTATGGCAAATTTTATAGTTGGACAAGCTAAATTAGCCATTAGGAAGACCTGTAGAATGGCTGCTGAGGGGCAAAACAAATGTACTACACATTTTTACCACTTTGGTTAAATCTAGAATCAGAGTGTAATATAAATTCTATGAATTCTATGAATTTCTATATAAATTCTATTGAATTTGAGTTCAAATGAATGGTGCTTTATTGTCACATTGTGAAGATGGGACTATATTGTTGGAGCACATTGTAGTATTGCAAGTGTAGAGTATATTCTATTTTAGTGTTTTAGTATATGTTTAAATAAAGAGTTTAAAGTCTCTCTCTCTCTCTCTCTCTCTCTCTCTCTCTCTCTATCTCAGAACAACTCTCAGAACAACCTGCTGTATGCCAATGTGGTTTTCAATTAAAATGAAGAAGCCTGCAATTGTTCTCATTTCAGCAGCTGTATGATAGCAATCTTTGAAACCAATTGTGTAATTCATGTAATCACAGAGCAGTTTGTTAGGAGTGATAAACTTAATTACTAGCAGGTGAAGGCACGCTCACAGATACACTGAGAGGAGGCACCTATAGCATAACCAACATCTCGCCTGAGGGATTCTATCAGGTGCACAGTGGACGCAGCTATATGAAAGATTTTTTGCCAAACAATCTGCACAATAGCACTTATTACAGATCTGGATATATTAGTTGTGACTTTAAAAGACACAGAAGGAGGGGTCGTTTGGAAGTAATCAATTGTATCCCTTTGTGAAAGACCTTTTCAAATGGACTTTGGACATTCAAATAACTATAAGCAACTTTGCAACTATATGTCAACTTACTCTCATTAGAATATTAGTAGACTGTTTGCTTAGTTGTTAGGGTTTGGGTTAGTAGAATAAGTTGACATGTTGCAAAGTTACTTATAGTCAGTAGAATGTCTGTTGGAGGATTGTCAAAATAAAGTGTTAGCTGGCATTAAGCAGACCGTCTACTAATACTCTGAGAGTTTGTTGACATGTAGTTGCAAAGTTGCTTATAGTTAGTAGAATGTCTAAAGTGGACCATCAAAATAAAGTGTTGCCAAATTTTACAACACAACTGGGCAATATTTGATGCAATTTACATTTGCAACAGCAATTTCAACAGTTAAACATGAATGTTAATGCTATAGTAAGTTATTTAATGCTATACTAAATTGTAACACTATAGTAAGCAGTAGTAATGTTACATTTGCAGTAAGGTAACATTACAATAAACCCTGTTTTAAGTGCTGTTACTTTTCAGAGCAATGTTCAATATTCAATTTTTATTCAATTACTAAAAGAACTCTTTTTATTTGCTCATCCTTGAAAAGCTTATGTGGAAGACTTATAATAATATGACAGGAAAAAAAACAAAAAAAAAAAACAGAGCATGTGAACCTATTGGAGAATGTGTTAGACACAGCACATCTGTTGGTGCCAAGATCAGGTCAGCAGAGCCAACAGCATTAATATGAAAGATGACCTTCGCTGAGGCAAGTTACATGTACATGTATATTGTTCTGGAACACTCTGCTTTAGTTAGGATCCCCTCCAGATTAAAATACCCCAGCTCCTAAAAACTTCACACTTCCTCTGATGGATTTTCTGTGTTAGTGTAGCTAATCAACACATAGCCTTAAGCTTTCTATATGTGCCGAGCCACAGACGTGCTGTTGGTTCACCTGTAGACACAGGATGCTGAAATCTTCTGTCTCCCCAACGCCCCCCACCCCCTCGTTTTTTTTTTTTTTTTTTTCTCGTTTTTCCACGGTAGCCTGTACTCACTATTTGCTCTGTGTTGCCGTTTGGATGATTGTTTGGACAGCTCTCCACAAGCACCACTTCACATTCAGCTGGATACTGGCGCGAAAGGCATCGGATACCCATCTCCCAGATCCATAAATATTTCATTTGCAGAGATGCAGAATAAATTGACAGTGAAATTGACTCTGAATCCTGCTTTTAATTTTTCAAATGAAGAGAAAGAGAGGGCCTCTCTGCACTGATATGACAGGGAGCGTAATGTGACAAGAGGTCCCGACCTCACTAGTGAGGAAAGGGGAGGAAGGAATTCACTTATCCGCCGCCTCACCGTTACCATCGACACATCACATCCCGATTATTTCCAAGAGCCGAGGCTTTAATTACTAGCCTGTGTGTGGAGGTGAAATTAGACCCCCCAGCACTGTAGGTTAATGTGAGAGTGTAGAACACACAGCCTGCAGGAGGAGACTTGTGCTGATGCAACACATCTGATCTGCATGCAGTATTCACTCTCAGCTGTCAGCTTCACTCACTGATAAGAGAATTGAGAGAGTCTGAGTGCCAATGAAGGTGTGGATGTTAAAATACCTCATTTCCATTTGTTTCGTGTTAGTGTGTGTGTGTGCCTGTTGATGTATCTCTGTAGGTCTGTGTAGGTGTGTACAGCCATGCAGAATACATTCACATTCCTTTTGGTTTTAAAAGAAGACAATTGTATTCTAGAACCAGCTGTGTAAACTGTGTCTGGGGTCCTAAGATCAAGGTGGCTGCAGTGGAATCTGCAGAATATTGATAGATATATTGAATATTGATATATTTTACAGAATGTCTTTTTAGGCCTGTCTATTTATTTATTTTAGGTTAATTAAAAAAATTAAATGTTTTGAATAATAATTTTAACATTAGGAAGGGGCCTCTTAAAGTGCCCCAGTTATGCTATTTTAAAGATTACTAATTTTGTTTTAGAGGTCTTGTAGTGATTTTAGATTATCCTCACACGAGGGCACCACAAATGTAGTTATTTATGGTCTTAAATATGAATATTCATATTTTGTATTAATATTAATATTGAGTCAGATGATTCCATCCAATATTTCGGGGCACCAGCCAAGGAATCTCACCTTAACAATAAAGAACAATCATGAAAGATTGTTGACTGAATTAGAATTTTATAAATTGGAGAAAGTTTGTCATCTGACCAATCTGGAGGATTTAGTGAGATTTAGTGAGCAATCTCATATAGCAACAACCTAATGCCAAGGCCTTTGGGAAAAGGTTTGGTTAGCTTATATTTACGTTTCACTTAGTCGGGTAATCAGCCCGGCAATGGGAAACTTCTTCCACTGGTATCCTTCTGTTTGCAGTGGGAGAGACTGGATTGCTTTCCAACAGTTGCAGAGCTGCACTGAGTGTTGGGGTCTTTGTGTAATCCTGAGAACTGTAGGTCAGATGGTGGTCGATCCACAGGATCTTCTGTAGGTTGGAGGTACTTGAGTTATGCAGGTCAGGAGCCAAAGTCCTCTGCGGAAGCAGTTGGGCTCTTTGAAGTTAAGTGCGGTGAAAGGTTTACTGGCAAGAGTATAACCTTGGTCGTGCTGTTGTTCTTCCCTCGTCAAGTCAGTAACTCAGAACAAGGGTTTGTTCACTTGGGAAAGCTTTTATACCTTCCCGTTGGGGAGGGGATAACTAATCCCCACCTTTCCTGATGCTGTGATGTGACTGGGTCGTAGCATTCCAGGTGTCCGCCCATCACGCCCACCTTTCATCCTGTGGAACTTGTTGATTGTCCCAAAATACACAGTTAAATAAAGCAATGTCTTTATGACCTTGGAAATGCTTTATTTATTTTTCAAACCTTTCTCAAAGTCCTTGTTGCAGTGTTCTGAACTCATAAAGTCCAAACTTGATGTGAATTGGTTGAGGTATCACCTTTCTGTCTCAGTGGGTGCAATTGCAATGGCTTTTATTCCAGGTGCGGTTTCCACTGTGTGTGCACAGTTTCCTGGATGAGTAAAAAGACGTATGGGACATGTTCCTTATAGTATTCCTGTCCATTTTTGGTGGTTTCAAGCCAATATGTATAGAAATGACCTTGCTTTTGGAGCATTTATTTGCTCTTGCTGTGCTCTAGCCAGAACCGGTTTGGTAGCTCTAGGAGTCCATTCACACCTTAGACTCAGGCATGGAGGGCTGAGGTGAACAAACACAATTCGGGATGAGATTAGCCTGTGATCAATGGGCCGTTGATGTCATCTTTCCTACCCCCCACCTTTGGTAGTCCTGATTACAATAGTCATTTATTTGTCGTTGAGGGCCCTATCACACTCTTTTGTCTTAAGGATGTCTGTTGTGAAGCTCCGGTGCCATTATATCTGCTTTTCACTACATAGATTTGCATGCAATAAAGGTAAAAAAAAATTCTCATAATATACATTGCACATGACCTGAAAATGTTTCGTTGGAAGATTTGCTCTCTCTAAACCCCTCCTTTCCAAGAGCTTACTCTGCTCTCATTGGTCAGATGGCCCAGTATGTTGTTTTTTTGTGCATGCAAAGTGGATTTGCAGCACTAAAAACAGTGTCTTCTCGACATGTCAACAAAACGAACCAAACTCTTCCAGGCCTCAGCTACAACTACAGTGTTTGAAGGTGGGTCAATGGGTCAAGACCATAGGCTGGTGTTATGCAAATTGTTATGTAGGTATGTAACAGACAGGGAAACTGGAATTGTAGACGACTCCTTTCAGCAGTTCAGAATCTATTCTTTCTTTTAGAAGATAACTTAATTTGTTGTGCACTTTGATATTTAAAACTTTGCACACTGCATGAAAGGTTATATCCGAAAAAGCATAATGGGGCACTTTAATAGTAGATTACCATGTTTCGGTATCCTTTTTATCCAAAAGTTTGAAATCCATTTTCCTATGTAATATTGTGTTTGTCAGATAAATAAAAGCATGCCCAACACAACTTATAATGCTTCTTAACATAACCATGAAGGGAATGAGACTTTAGCTTAGACAAGCAGTCGTCTGTCTGCACTGTAGCGCAAAGACCTCTTTTTCATTTCAGTTTCAGAAAGAATAATCAATGTGCCTCTCTAGCTTGTGTACAATTCAGAACGGGTGAATCAGCAGAAATGTGCCCCATTCTATTACTTCCCACTCAAATATTCCACAGCCACACAAAATGAGTCATCAAAATCTCAACGCTCATCAGCTTCATTACTGCTGGAGCAATTACCTACTTTTCCCCTTTTAAAAAATTTGTTTCAGCCATGGATGTTCTCATTACTGTTCAAATCACAGCGTGCTAGGCTCAAATTTTTGTCAATAATAGACCATTAATCAGTAGCATGCTCTCTAAATTTTCCAGAGGTACCCTAACGGGGTCTGAACGAAGTTTTTGATTAAGTTCAGTCGCTTGATTGCTTGTTACAGCTGCACAATGCAGCATAATTGCACATGGAAAAGGCGGCAGAGATACTATCTAACAGTTGTGGCTGTGTTGGCAGCTTTTAAGAGAAGACAGGAATGCGATGTTAGCGTGCCTGAAAGGTGTGTGGCGGAAAGCCTGTCTGTGGCTCTCTGTTGATCTCCATCCAAGGTGTTGTGTTAATTACTTTGGATACCATCCAGAAACCCTCAAAGAATTTAGAGAACTGTGACGTTCAATTTTGTACAATTCAAATTATTTTCATGGTTTACAGTGAACCCAACGTTTTTTCTTCTTCTTCTCCAATATTTTCATGCTACAGATAAAACTCTTCTTTGGGTTCATGAGGTATGGGCTTCTATTATTTTTATTCATGTTTGCCTGAAGGGAAGTGTCATTATTTGGCACGCGGATTGTTTTGTGGTGATGAATGTTAATAAGGAGGCCCTTTATTTTTTACTGCATAATCTACTAAACACCTTGTCCTTAAGTCAGGGAGGCACTGTTCATTGTCATTGTCATGAATGATGCAAGTACACAGTAAGTGCCTGTCGATGATTTAAAGGGATAGTTCACCCAAAAATGAAAATTCCCTCATTATTTATTCATAGTCATATTGTTCCAAATTTGGGTCTCTCCCTCACATAAGCCTATTATATATAACATTTATTTTATCTGAACACAAATGAAAATATTGTTTACGTTTTTGTCCGTGCAAAGTAACCAGTCAAAATCAAAGTAACCCATTGTGGTTTTGACCCCAAAATCTTTCAAAATATCCTTTGTGTTCCAAAGAATGAAGATTGGAGACAACATGAGGGTGAGTAAATGATGAGTGAATTTTCATTTTGGATGAACTATCCCTTTAGGATATAGAGAACAGCGCTTTCCACTTTCAATGGATCGATACTTCTGGCAAACAGAGACCCTCTCTTACACTGCAGGCCCTCTCTCTGTCAGTGCTATTTCACAACACCAACAATTGCCATATCACCATTGGAAATATATTTCTCCCCATGGCAAACACACACACACACACAAAGAGATGCTTTTCCCCACCCCATTCTGCCTGGACGAGTGCTCTAAAGCCATGAATACGGTCCTTGTTGGCGGCCTGGTGAGAGTGCGGCCACAATCAGCTCCAAACTAAGGTGGGATGTATGTATGTCGGCTGTGGGGTTGAGGGGGAAAGTCAATCCACACTAAAAGCTTAGTTGCTATCTGCCTCCTAGCATAGAGCCAGGAGGCACATAGGAAAGCATTAAATAAACATTAATGGAAGTGGGTTAGTGGAGATTTATTAAGGAGGCTTTTTGGCCTTGCCTAAGGGAGCCATGCACCATTTTATTCACTCATACAAGCACACAGGTAAACAAACAAGGTAATTTATGGCAGGCTTCACAGGTGGCAGTGTTTGGAATTCACTTTCTGGACATTTTTTTAGGGTAAGACAATTGTTTTTCGCAACGTCTCAAGGACTTTTAATCATTTATCATGTGCTGAATGGATGATGTGCAGAATTCTTTTCTGTGGGCTTATTTGTTGGAATTTCATTAAAGTAGTTGTGTAAAGTAATGAGGGTAAAGGGAGTTTTTACGCTATTTTTCTAACGCTGTCTTGTGTCTTGTAAAGTAATATATGGTATGTTGCTGGGGAAACTTGCATTTGTTCTCTCCTTTGAGGACAGTCTGGAGAGAGAGACAGAGATAGAGCCAACAGACGGCGGTTGCTTTGGAGGAGGTAGTGCATAATGTTTTATCCAGGAACTTCTCTCCACCCCAGAATGTGAAGCAGAGGTGACACGGGTGACAAAGAAGCGTGAAGAGTGTACTTTGAAAGTTCTTACAGAGGTAACGGAAAAGAGAGAGAGACTGAGGCAAAGAAAAAGCGAGAGAAAGAGTTGAAGGAATTGCTTTTGGAAGAGAAGCCAGGACTGATATTGGACCATACATGTCAGCCCTTGTCAATGTGACAAATCTTTGATGTGGAAATAATAGCCGGTGAGGGTTCGGCCCAGTCCAGTGGAACTACGTATGACTGTGATGAGCTGTTGTCAAGCACACCCACATATTCTCGATCGCTTTCTCTCAGGCACAGGCAGTATTTTAGGCGTTGTATTCAATTGAGACCAAACCTCAAAGCTCTGTTTCTTTGATTTCGCTGTATCTGCATTGCCTGTCTTAAGCAGAGCTTGTTCAAATACAAGATATTAAAGTATGTGGGGTTGCACATTTTTGCTTCATTTTTCGGCTTAAAAGAAACAGGAAGTAATTTTGCACTTGTCAAAAGAGTTCATAAAATTCAGCCCCAAGGACAAAGTAGTACACACATTCAGACACTATTGCAGGTATTCAGAGTCAGACTCAAACACCGTTTCCATGCAGGCTTTTAGAACTCCTGTGGTGGATGACTGACACTGTGAGAGTAGATTGTTTGTTTGAGCAATTGGCCAGCACTGAGTATACATTAACACTTATATTTGTCTCTTTCTCTTATTGTACTCTTTACTTTACTTTACTTTACTTACTTTACAAGACCTGTCTACACCACATTCTAATTATTAAGACTTTTTGTGTTTTTATTTTTCTATGAAGCACCTTAATATTACATTTTTCATTTTACGGTTACATTTTCAATTTTCTGTGAAAGTTTTGGTAACATTTTTTATGCATTTTAAACAATAAATCATCCTTCATTTACTGCACATGACAAAACCTCCATAATTTTGTTATTTTCAAGCTAAAATTTCATTTTTTTCATCTAGTATGATCAAATGGAATAATGATAATTTTTCAAGCATGTTTCTTGAACACTCTGCCCATCTGCTATTAGTTGGACAAACAGATAATCCATCCCCAAACCCAGTGTTTCTGTTTCGGCATGGTTGTCATACTCAAAACAAACAGAACAATATTTTGACAGCTTCCAAGTGCCACAGTGTTTACACTTTATGAGGAAAATCAAGCTACAATTGGCATAGTTGATTCTACATATTAAAATGGGATAAGAGATAGTATTATAATGCTGAAAAAATGACACTTCCGCTTTAATGATCAGAGAAAACCTTTGCAAAATTCCCCTCAATTCCATTTCTCATCAATAAACATTTAATATATGTTTATAGAGTAAGTTTGATGGTTCCATTCAACTTGTTTCATAGAGATGTTTTCAGGACAGCATTCACATCCTATAATGGCAGTTAAACAATCTGACTCACATCTGAGAAGTTGATATGAATAGCTTGAATAAAATACCAGGCGTGGATTTGATATATCCTCTCTGTTCCTTTAAAGGGGCAAACTCGGGCGATCCATGCAGCTTTGAATCCAGGAAACACAATCACCTGGAAATGAAGGCTGAATACGTGCAGCTAAATCACAGTCTATGTATGGCGTGCGGCTTTATTAGCATGCGACATAATGCCTGCGAGGCTCTATTGACACGCACTGCCTGTTTGTTTGCGTATGCGTGTGCAGTTTACGAGGCCAGAGGCGGTCCACGTGCGCCTCGTGAGCTGTGAGATTGCGCATCCCTGACAGGGGCTGTCAATAGCCGTTCAGTTAGAAAACCTGCCTTTATCTGCTCTTTAAATTACAGAGCGCATCTCTCATGGGGGTTCGGCGTGCACTGACCCCGCTCTTGTTGGGAGAAGCAATGACTGCAATCAGCTATTCCTTCCAGCATCTGTGTTAGACCTCCAGACTATGAAACTCTCCTCTATCACTCCTGCGCCTAATAGCTCAGCACCCAATGACTCAAAACTTAGAGGGAGAGGTTATTGAATGCCTCTGTTTGTCTCGCTTGACCTCTGCAGAGAAACGGTGGCTTTGCTCAATTTTCCGCAGGTGACCTCTTCTGTTGGAGGATTGTGGAAAGGATTTGGAGGGCAGCAAGTTGCTTTGTTTGTTGATGTTTATCCATCACTGTACAACACCCTACTTGTCCTTCCTTAACCATATTTTTCTCACGGCTTCTCCAAGCATTCGCGAGAGCAGTATGAGAAGCTCTCCACCATGCACAAGAATATGCAGAAGCTCTACGAGAGCCTGGGGAGCTACTTTGCCTTTGACCCCCACACCGTCAGCATCGAGGACTTCTTCGGAGACCTGGCTAACTTCCGCAACCTCTTCATGGTGAGTACAGTTGCACTATTACCTGTTCTGTCTCAGTAGAGTGCTTCTATCTTCTGCTCTTTGCACTCCTCAAGGTTGAAGAGATTTTATGTTTTTCTTTTTTCTTTCCTCTATTTCTTTCTCTAATGTGTATAAATCTGGCTTTCCAGAAGAGTCTTTGAGAGCAGGTGCAGATAATATTCTAATTAATACTTCCGATGCCTTCTCCACAGCTAGATGGCACAGGTCAGGGTTGCTGGATAGCAGTATGATTAAGTTTAGGATTGCTTTGACAGCTTCTGTCACTTGGAATGTGAGAGCACAATTCTCTTTCTAACTTCTTCACATTATTGTCCTCATATAGCACGCCACTCAAATCTAAAGCTGCTGGCCTTGTCTTAAGTGCATGTGGTGATTTAGCTTATTTTATCATATTTGATAAAGACATTTTTCTCACAGGGGTGAAGAAATGGAAGGACGGGCTTATTGGGCAGATTAAAACATACATAAACTGTGCTGAGAATGGAATGTATAATGTATTACCAAACGTGTGGTTCCCGTGCAGATAAAAGAGTCTCAGAAGCTTCTTATCCTTTCAGAGTTTCGTTAGCTTCTTTATTTGGCGGATATCAAGTCAACGCCTCCTCCCTGTCACAAAAAAAAAAAAAAAAAACCCTACCTGGGATTTAGGCAGGTAGGACTAGGTTATTGCTGATAGGATGGGATTTATCCAGCCTGAGTTTGAAACCAGGGGAGGCGTTTCAAATACATCTCACTGTACAAAGAAGATATGAGATTTGCAGCTAATTGATATATATATTTTTTTAGGTTCTTAAAGTCTGACTTGTATTTGCTTCTTATAACCTAAATGGGGCTTAGGGATTATATAAATGAAACTTTATGAATATTTAATATAATAACTTTAATATTATAAAACTTAAAATTAAAAATATAATTTATTCACATTTTGCATGAAAATTCATACATTTTTTTAAAGTGTTGAATTGAACTGTGAAAACTTAAATGTAAAATATTAATTTTAATACACATATTTTATAATAATTTAAAGCTAATCTTTTGTACAATTATAGCTATTAATATTTTTAGTTATTAGTTTTACTATTTAGTTTTAGTTTTACTATTTAATAATTTTAGTTATTTTTCAATTAATTTGTATATTTTTATTTATTATTTTAGAATAAAATTAAATGTAAATGAACAAATTTTACACCTCTGAAGCTTCCTAATATTTTGCATAAAAGTTCTGATAAAATTTCACAACATTTCTTATGTATCCTGAACAAGAAGTCAACTTTTGTTTACTAAAACATGATGACACCTACCATGCTGAGAATTTCTATTGGATGGAGAACATTTCATGAAACTCCTTTTGCAGTTCAGTTCAACGAACATTTCCACTATGAGTAGTTTTTAGCTTCACTGTGGTAAGGGCATCATGGGATTTGGATAATATTGATTTAAAATGGAACCTAAATATGGACTTGACGAGGAGGGGAGAATACCTCCACACAAAGTCTCTAGACATATTTTTAGATGAAATAAAAAAAGGGAAGAAAAAGTGATAACACCATGTCCAGAAGGTATGTTCAAAGTCTTGAAAAACCATTGCTGTGAATGGCAAGGTCTCCTTGTCTGAGGCTTTTCTCTCACCCCTCTCTCAAAACCATATCTGAAAACCAACTTTCATACACCCTGATCAAAGTCTAGAAACACGAAGCAGCGCTGAATGCCTGTAAAAGGGGCATCTATGAAAATAAATTATTCTCTCAAGCGAATAGCTCTTTATGAATAAGTTATCAGTGATTTAGACTTCAATGCTGGAAAGAGCAGAGCTGGTAGAGAACACAAACATGGCTGGATGGCACAACAAATATTACATTTTTTGGCATTTTACTCCTGTATGTATATTATTTTTACTTATTTGTTTTATTTCTTTTTAAGTAATTTAGCTTTTTTTTCTGTGTAAAAAAACTACAAGGCCAACCACGCATGTATTCTCAGTCAAATGCATTTAACATTCCATCGGTCGCTTGGTTTTCCTGCACAGACCCGCCCACCAAGTCCGATTGGTCCAAAATCCTACTATTTACTAAACATTAAACCTTAAATATGGCCAGACACAGTAAATTGCTTGTCCCATCACATCCAGTTACGGCCGGATGTTAGCCACATATTTGCAGATGTACTTTGTGAATCTTTGGCAGGGAAAGGTTATGAAAGAAATTTATATTTATGATAGAGCCCTCTACATAATATATGTGTCACCATAGCATATTCATGGCACCTCATAGTTTTATCAACATTTATCCTCAGAAATAGCCCACATTGCTGTATGTTAAATTGCCTGAGTGACACATCCATTTGGTAGGATAAAAAAAGCCCCGCTTGCCCGTTCTCAAGAAGCGCGCACACTCAGATAAGAGAATCCATTAGCTATATTTCTTTTCAGAGTCAATAGAAATGAAATTTGATTTCAGCACATGAAGTTTGTTTCAGATCGTCCCAACAATTTATCCAGTTCACTGCCAGATTTGAACTATGGAGAGAGGGAGAGACTCCCACTGTGTCTTCGTCTTCTGTTTGTAATCCTGACTAGCGGCTGTGGATGAATATCGGTATATTAATGCCTTATCAAAGTGCAGCAGATGGTGATGAACTAACAATCACACTTGTTAATTGAGTGAGCCACTGATTACACCAGAGGTTGAGTCAGCAGAGGTTGAGCCACAGTGATGGTGCACGACAGTGAGCATGACTCAGCTAATCAATAGACTGCATGTGTGTGTGTGTTAGTGATAGGTCATATCTGTTCTAGTACATGTATGCTTGCACATACACACTTATCGGTGGCTTAATGATAAAAATAAAGCTAGTAATGGAGATTGTGCTATAGTTTGATGTCATTGCTGCCTGTTTTTTATTTCCACCACACAGCCACTGTGAGTGATCACAATTAAACCTAATGAAGTGTCCCTTCAGATTAGTCTAATATTTGAGTCAACACACACAACATCGGCCACTTTTCACTCTTGGCAATTTTGTAGGCCTCGCACAGCCTGCTGAAAACTAATGGGGGATATGATCCAATAAATAAATAAATAAATAACTCAAATATCGTCAAATTTGGCCAAATAGGCCCATCTGTGGTGTGGATTTTTTGTCCTCTGTTTCTCTCGCTCTCTTTCTTTCCTTTCCCGGAAGTGTTGATTGAATAGCCAAGTGTGTATGCGTTGCATGTAGGGCAATACATATGTTGTGGCCAACCCAAAAAAAAAATCATAAATTATAGAGCCCCTGCCTGTGGGAAGAGTCACCATTTTTGTCTGCATGCGTAACATGAGGCTATTCAGATATTCTATGCTGAGGCTGGGCAAACAAGAGGGACTACAAAGCCACCTCCACAACGCAGGATTGCTGCAGGAGCGTGCTTCCTTAGTGTCACTCTGCTGCACATGTACCCAGCGAATATATTTACAAAGACATCTAGTCCTCAGTGGCTGCCTGGAAGGACAGCATCCTATCCTGTGCTTGCCAGCATGCATAAACACACCCGGGGTAGATGGAGTCCATATTGGCAAATTCAGTTCCACAGCAATCCCTCTCTTAGAGTAATGCAAACAGTCCTGTGGACAAAAACCCGCCGAACATCGCCTTACCAATCTAGAGCTCGCACAACACACATCGCTTTTACATAAAATGTGCTTTTCCCAGGTGGGTGCGTCGTGTTGATTGGTGTTAAAAGTAAATTGCTTGTTTATTATCGACTTTCCTATTAGCAGATCAAGTTGGTGATTTATCCAACTGAAAATTTGATCAAATCCTCCCACATTTTCTTCACTCAAGATGGATGTGTTTATGCTTTGTTAATATTTAGTGTGTGACAGAATTATAAATATATTTAGCCTTCTACTAACTTAGGGTTTTAGAAAGATAATTCACCCAAAAATGAAGATTCTGTCATCAATTACTTACCCTCATGTCATTCCAAACCTTTAAGCCTTCAAACCTTTCTTCTGCGGTGTCAAAATATCTTGTTTTTTGGTTCCAAGTCATACAGGTTTAAAAAGACACGAGTGTGAATGAATTGTTTTTTACGGCATCGTCCTTTTGAAGACAGACAGATAGAGCGCTATCTCTCTCACTTTTAAATAACCCTTTCTGAGTATTCTAATTAACCAAAAGAGTTTTAAGGAAGACTTTTTCCCTTGCAATCAGCTTTCCTAATGACTTTGGATTATTTAGTGTGCAAACACAATTAGCCGGCCTAATTTGCCTTAACATATTGATTGGTGGCCACTGCTGGCAACAACAGGACTTCCCATGGATTTCAGTCCTTCCTGTTTTATTCATTCGTTTTTTTTGTTTTTTTTTTAAACTAACCTTTACCTTTCGTTTGCATAGAGCGTATCTGCAGCCATGAGATATCAGCTTTCCCTGGCAGGGTGGACTGATGGGGATGCGATTTAAATTTGCAGCAGTCAGAGGCACTGTGACCATGAGATACAAATTTCTGTGAGACCGTGCAGCTCAGATGAATGCTTTACTGGTCGTCCGTGAGCAAGAACATGATCATGGTCTAAATTGTGCGTTTAATTCTCCTAAGCAGATGTACGTGCTACATGTAGAAACAGCAAATAAAAAAAGCACACCATCCCACCATCATTCTTGCTTTATGCTAATGCAATTCTGTCCTTTGTAGTCAATAGCTCAGACACTTTGCGTTATGAGACTGATATTCAAAAGCACTCCCTCTGGGTGTTGTTTATCTCATGTAAAGCTTCCTAATACCTAAAACACAATTAAGAAAATTGATAAAATCATAAATACTGCCCTAGGCTAATTGGGATCAGGCAAAGGGTTGAAAACATGTTTTTTGCCATGGTAATTAGGGTTTTTGCATGTTTGATGAGGATGAGATAATTATGTTGTGTAATCGTGTTTGCAGTCAGAATTGTTTGTTTGTTTATAAAAAAACTTTTGCCAGCAGGAATTATTTTTGTTGCTATGAATAAATGATTTTTCAATTAAGGATCTAAAGCTTGACAAAGAGTTTGATGCTATCTCCAATTACAAGAATGAGATTGAACTGTCAATTTTGGAGACCCATAATCCAGTGGCTTCATAATACTCTGTTTGAAAATGCAAAATCACAATAACAGGAAGAATTGTTTATGCTAATGTTTGTTGTCACTCTGTGCCATGAATAGATGAATATAGAATTCCTTTTCGCACTCTTTGAAGGACAGCCATATGCATGCTGACTCAATTACTTTTTATTAGAACAAGTATTGTGTTTATTCATTGCTGACTTATAGTTTTGCAGCAAAATGCAAATGTGGAACAGGTGCATCTCTGTCTCTCATGTTCTTTCTCTCTCAAATCCGTGTCCTTGTCATTTCATGAAAAGACAGTGAGCGTGTGAGCTCCTGTGCTCCGGCTTGACGGCCGCTCCGCTATTGACCACCATGATGAGCTGTACTTTTCTCCTCCCACACCGTACCCATGATCCTTGTGTCTCAGCACCGAAAACGACAAGCACGTCGGAAACCCTAAGGGAGTCTGAAAGGGCCAGACTGTCGACACTCATTATATCGTACCAAGAAAGAACAAGACACACACATATACGCATACACAAAACACTCATTCCTCCCTTTAAGGCAAGGCCTGTCAGGTTAGTGGTACAGGCCTGGGGTGAAGAGACCTTTGCTGTGCTGGAAAGGTTATGTAGAAGTGGCTTATTCTCTCTCCTCTGCTGTGTCTCTGTGCCCTCTGAGCGTCTCCGTCTAGCCCTCTTGCCGTCTTCATAGCGCCTGACACCTCCGTGGCATTTACTGAAGAAGAGAGGAGGAGGACGATATCTCTGCATCTCTGTATACAGGCCTCTCTCCCACTCGCTGGTACCCCGCCAGCATCGCCGCCGCAACATCCTGGCATTCAGTAACTGGAAATATCCAGGATGGACACTGTGTTATCTGCTTTCACATTAATGCTCATGGAGATTGTAGCTCAGTGGGGACAACGGCAGTATCAGGAGCCATCTTGATGTTCAATTAGACAATGTCTGTCTGCTTCCTCTTCTCAATACTCATTGTTTCATTCACTGTAAGCAGAAAGGCTGCAACTGTGTCCCTTTAGTTCATGAGCAGATAAACAGGCCTGAGAATTTACTTTACATTTTCCATGCAGATTTTGGAATTTAGGAAGAGGTAAAATGTGGTAAATAAGTTGAGTTGTGTGTGTGTAGTAGAAAATAGGTATGATTCAGTATCTTAGTTGATATTTCTCTTGACAGAGAGCTTATTTCTGAGAGACATGAAAAGACGGCAAAGCAGCTATTTGATTTGTGATTGTGCTGTGCTTATTTTTATTAATGCATGTATCATATTGTACAGAGTTTAAATAATTTATCGCGTAGTGATTTTAGATGTTTAGATGTTATCCAGCAAGAGGAGTAACTGTGTCTGCCAAGTATTTTGTTATTCTGTAGAATTTGTTATTCGTTTTGAATATTTTCGAATTTTACGAATAAGGTATTTGGCTATGGGCACATCCCTATTCAATATGTAATTTAAGGAATGAGTGTGTTGTTCAGATAAATTTCTTTGACTATGATTCTGTGTTTTGGCAAGTGAGTGAACAAAATTGATGATATGCATCATTTTAAATACAGTATGCAGTATTTCAAATGAATGACAGTATGTTTATTGTACTAAAATAAACTAGCAAATGTTTTGATTTACTTCCCCCAAAACATTATCAAATAATGTAATTTGCTAATATCTAAATGTCTGGCCCCAGCTTTCACACACAAGGCTTAATCCTAGTCCCAGACTAAAATGCGTGCATTTGAGCTTTTAACTGAAAGCAACTTGCACTGACATGCCTTATGTAAAAAAATATGTCAGTGCCATTGTTTTGTCTCAAGTCAGTAATGTTTTTTTTTTTTTCCCTAAGGCATGTTTATAAAAGCTACTTAAATGTCCTAATTAAACTAAAGTCTAATCCTGTCTTATTCTAAACCCTGTCTTTTAAACCAGGCCTAAATATGATAAAATCTAAATCAGTATCCACTCATTAAGTCTGACATGTCACACATCACCGTTTCTATGTTGAAATGTTACGGGGTGCATTTCCTGAAAGCATCGTTGGTGAACTATGGTCATAAGTCCCATTGAATTCTATTAGTAATGACAGAACTTGCAACCATAGTTCGCTTTGGGAAACGCACCCCAGATCAGCTTAGATGAGATAGTATTCTCAATTTCTTATGTCACAACTTAACAAGCGAATAGAAACATTGTGCACACAGGCATCTTCCCCTTTATGGATGACTGAAGTTTGAATTCTGTGGAGTTCTGCAGGCATAGTCAGTGTGGGCCCGCAGATAAGCAATATCCTCAGTGTGTATGGATAGACATACCATTGTTACTAAAGTCTGTCACTTCACACTGTAGAGTGCTCTCAATAGTGTTTCTTCAGTAGTAAAATTGGGCTGGAATTTTCTTTCTTTCCCTCCTCGTTCACAGTCTTCTCATTTACCCTCTGATTTCATCGTCTTTATTTCTCTCTGACACTTCAGGATGCTGTGCGGGAGAACCACAAGAAGAGGGAGATGGAGGAGAAGATCAAGAGAGCCAAGCTAGCAAAGGAGAAAGCTGAGCGAGAGAAACTAGAAAGACAGCAGAAGAAGAAACAGTTGATTGACATGAACAAAGGTAAGGAACTATATCAGCCCTGATCGCAATTTCACAAGGCGATAAGCACTGCAGGGGTGGTGGTGGTGATGAGGAACAGGGCCACACTTTATCTGTGAAAACTCACACTCATCGCCGCCTGTTCCCTCGTACTAAATGTACAGGCAGATTAGACGTCACTGACTATGTTTCACTTAAAAATCTTTTTTAGTAACTGTCACAGTTTAAGAAAGCAGTGTCAGAAATATGAAGACATCTGTCAAGTAAATGTTGACGACAATGATGGTAATTACAATGCCACACACACACCAGTGTGAAATCCAGTAGGAACCGAAAAGGATTTCAGCAGCGATAACCTGCTACAGCTGTTACTCAGTATAAGAATATATATATATATATATATATATATATATACATATAAATGCACAATGGAGCATTTGTGGCATTGCTACATGAGTGTGTGGAGCAACCCAGCAGCATTATGGGGCTGCGCTGACAGGCCCCTGTCAGAGAAGATGTAGGTCACATGTAAAGATAAGCATCACAGGTTCACTGCTTTTGTAGAGCAGACAGATAATGGATTGGCAGATTGCCTTTGGCCTAGTAAATGGAGTTAAGAGTTAACTATTAAGTTTTTGCAAGGTTGCTCAGTTTATTTCAGAAATGAAAAGAGGCCATATTGACAATAGCTTAATTCAGTTTGGATTACAGAAAAACTGATTGAATATAAAGTGCATATTGTCCTTTGTGCATCGTATTTAAATGTCTATGTCCATATAAACCCACTAAAATTGTGTTTTGAAAAGAAATGTGTGGTTCGGTTTAAAAAGGAATGATAGAAAAAAAACTGTCCAAGATGTCTCGCGCAGCTTGCAAATTCAGGGCAAATTCTTACCATGAGAGATACGAAGTACTCACTGCACTGCACTATTCTGATCTTTACAATGAGACAGAAATTCCTGCCTCTGGCCAAAAAACTCCACACATTTTTTTCACAAGCTCCAACTTAAAATGTCACACTGAGTCCAGCACTTTACTGCGGCCTTACATTTGAGAAAATGACATGTAGAACTTTAGCTCTGTGTGTTTCTGCAGGATGACTGATGCATGCTAGTTCCCTAAGAAGTGACCGCATTGAATGCTGAGCTCGTAGTAATGCAGATGGAAAGACAGTGGATAACAAACCCTCTAGTACAGTCAAGAATACCTCATCTTTAGTTAGCTCTTTCTCGTGTCAGAGCCCATAAAAAGACTTTTATCATTGAACTGCTGTAGTCATCACTAGATATAAAGTGAGAGAATATCAGTGAGTTCTGTTGTACATTTGGCTGCATATACTAATATATAGTAAGACATTCAGATGCATTATATAATGTTTAAAGGGTTAGTTCACCCAAAAATGAAAATTCTGTCATTAATTACTCACCCTCATGTCGTTCCAAACCTGTAAGACCTTCGTTCATCTTCGGAACACAAATTAAGATATTTTTGATGAAATCCGAGAGCTATCTGACCCCTCCATAGACAGCAATTTAATTACCACTTCCAAGGCCCAGAAAGGTACTAAAGACATTAAAATACACTAAAGATGTTAAAATAGTGCATGTGACTACAGTGGTTCAACCTTAATGTTTTGAAGCGACAAGAATACTTTTTGTGCACAAAAACAAAGCAAAAATAACAAATTTATTCAACAATTTCTTGTCTTCCCTGTCATTCTCCTATGCTGTTTACATTGTAGACACAGTGCAGCGCTTCCAGGTTCTACGTAAGAATGCCAGCTCATTATTGGCCGACTCCTGCATCAGCATCACATGCATGCGTCGTGCTGCTCACGTGTACAGTGTTGGCCAGTACTGAGTTGGCATATATATATATATATATATATATATATATGTTTTATTAGACAGAGGAAACAATAATTAAATAAACCCAATAACACTGTAATCAAACACCATTCAGTGGCTCGGTTAGGTGTCTTAACAGAAAAGAAAATAATTTTGCATTTCTTTATGTTTTCCTGAGTGAGTTTTCTATGAGTTAAAGTGAGCATGTACCTTTTTTCCTTTTTTCTTTTTCTTTTTCCTTTTTTTTTTTTAAGGGCAGTACTATTGTATTGCTCGTTTTATCCACATATATCCTCTTTTTTAAAACACGAACCTCTTTCATTAGAATCCATGTCTGACGGCCTTTTGATTAATTATAGTTTTTAAGGCCTTTTCAAAGGACTATTTCTATAAAGAGATTTTTGAAGTCATTTTGCAAATTGATATCTAATGCCCCTCACATGCACATGATTAACAATGAGATGCATATTTAATGAGGGTTTAATTCATTTAGGGTTAAGAGGATGTGTTTGACAGGACGGTGGAGCTTGGCGAATGAATATCTGTACCGTTTTCATTTTTTAAAAGTATTTTTAAAGTCACACAGACGGTGTCTGGAAATGTGTCCTTGCAAGGTTTCATGAGCAATTTTGAGTGCCATGTGATTGATGTGTATTGCAAGCGGGGTAAAATCTGTTTTTCTTGTGAACTATTAGAAATCGTAATATGGGAAATTGCTCATGAAATCATTACCCGACCCCCCATTTGTTTTAATTTCCTCTAAGTGGATTTCCATATTCTCTTAGAATGACCAGATGTTCAGCATTCACCAAATTGCTTAACCCACTGAAAGTAAATGGGGAATGATGTAAAATAGGCCTAAATCCACCTAATCCTTCTGTCTTTATTAGGAAAATATGTTTTGTCCTAGCAGAGCAGCCATTTTGCCAAAGGATATGAAACTATGTTGTTTACAGGGTGTTTACTCATTGCGAAACATCACTGAGGGTTGATAGGGCTTCATGTGTGCCTGTCTATACTGTCTCTCAGCCTGCTGGCTGTTTCAGGGTCACATTGAGGGTCACTAAATCACTGTATGGGGCATGGCGTAAGGGTTTCCATATAACAAAGGAATCATCCTTGCCATATTTTAAGTGAAGTGCAGTTTCTCTAGAGCCCAAGTTCACTGTATGGTTTTGTCCTTTCCTATTCTTTAACAAACCCCTGATGTGTTTGAATGCGAGTGGTTACCCTCCAACATTTTCCCAGCTGTTGTTGTGTGTTTTTTTTATACAGATATGTTACATATTTGGCACAGGAGACATGACTCTGTCCAATAATTCCAATACAGGCTCATTGGAAAAACATACCTGTGGCAACATTTTTGCAAAACGCAAAATATGTACCAATACGTACATATCATGGATTGTGGAACCGGGGGTCCAGGCCTGGGTACCTTTTGAGGTCTGGTACAAATATGATATACAAAAATACATAGGCTACAGGTCCATATGCATGCATAATTAATCATTAAAATATTGCAATCTCGATTCAAACACACTCGCGATCTTATTCCTAAATGACAACAATTCCGCAGTCTATTAAATCTTTAAAGTTACGATCATACCGGAATATGAATTTAAACCTGCTTTCGCGCTACTGCTGATCCAGAGAGTGCAGCGCTCATGTAAGCTATGTCTGAAACAGCTTCACAGTGTTTTCAGCTGACAGTATTGTGGTTCTTTTGTTGCAAACATACGAAATATTGGGCTAAAAGTTTATAGTCTGCATATAAACACCAATATTGTGGCATTCGCAATCAAAATGAGTAAATTACCTTTGAAACCAACAGCCACAGCTCGTCTGTAAGGGCAGGTGGGGCAAAGCTCCACCAAAATATTCATTCAAACATAGACCTCTATATAAGCTGAAACAATAATAAATTGTAAATGTATTCAGCATTCTGCTACAAATATTTTTCAGATTTTCTTGACTATTTTAAGACTATTTTAAAGTGAGCAGGATATTACAATTTAACATATGTCTCCGGCAGGCATGTATTATGATAAGCTGGGCAGCCGGTCTCGGAGCCCTCCCTAGCTCTACAGCGCCACAATTTAAATGTAAATCTCTGGTGAAAAATGGAACTGCAGTGCGCTGTAATTGTGAGCCATTGGGGCAGATTTCAGGCTGTCCTGCTTATTTTCACAGTTGTTTGGGATTTTTTTAAAACTTTACAGGTTCTAAATAAACTTTAAAGGCTGTTTGAAAATTGGGTTTAGAGTCACCCCATTTAGTTTGATGAATATACAGTTTTCCAAATAACATAAACATATCGATAATAGGCCTATATATTTTTCTTTTGGAAAAGTCGTATTCATTTGAATGAAATATGTTTCCCTCATTTAAGTGGGAACATTTTTGGGTAGTTCTTTGTATTGTGTAACAAATAAAACACTGACAACTTGTCATATTTTAAAACAACGTGTGTCGTGTGTGTCAGTCAACATTAGAGCGCCACCCTCAGGCCGAATAACGTAACGTCTTCCAAAAGTGTATATAAACTTGTGAAAATGGTTTAAGCTATCATAAACTAGCGCTAAAACCCAGAATCTGCCCTACCTAAATTTACGGCCAGGAGCCCATACTGGAAACTAATGTTACGCTTGAAAAAGATTGTATATTGATGAAATGCATTATAATGGAGGATTATGAAAAGTTTTTTATTTAAAACATGGCGCTTCTCATCCAATGTGCGAAGTTCTGCAAACCACACCCCTCTATCACCCTTCTTTCGGTACGTTCTGCGATCCATGGTACATATCACTGCAGTTTCTAACAGAAATGAACACTAAAGGCAGTAATCACTTTTTTTCGTTTTCCCACACAATTATGATTACGGGGCAGATTATGGATTAATAAAGACTCCTTGCTCAATTATGTTATGACCTCTAAACACTTTTTACCATAGTGCATGATTTGTAAGCGAATATATGTTGGATTTTGCATCACTCAACCAGCTCCATATGTTCAGTTTTACTGACACAACAAGCTTGCTCGGTAGCTCAGCTGGTACAGAATTGTACTTGTGATGCGAAGAGCATGTTTTTAAGTCACATCTGCTTCAGGTAGGTTTAGTGTAGGTGTACGTTATTTTAAAACGTAACGGAGCTTTTAGCGCCACTCACCGGACATTTAAATTCAGAACTGCGGTGATACGTACAAACTCCAACGTAATAAAACATTGCCATATTCAGGTTCATCTTTTCCCAAAAAAAAAAAAAACTGGACATTTCACTTTGAAACTGTCACAAAACGTTGCACTACGCAACGTATTTTGCGTTTTGCAAAAATGTTGACACATGTCTGTTCATCCAAGCCAATTTAGTAACAAACCCAAGGCGAGTTAGAAAATCTGTCCACTCGTTCTGTTCGATTACAGACATCGTTTTGAGATATTTGTGCAAGTTCAACTCATGTTTTTGTTATGTTGCCTTTTTATTACAATGCTGGGGTTTCTAATCTGTAGGTCAGTTCGAAAACTTACGGTGTCGTTCTTGTTTGTGGTCACTTGCTGAGTCATCGGGAATAACATCTTTCATGCGGCATATAAAAACCAGATGGTACAATAAATGATGTTGTTAAATAAGACTGGCACACATCTGCCAGAGTCAGGAAGAAAGTAGCTTCACTTTTTAGTCTGACAGTGCAAATCAGATTTTTTTTTCCACCTTAAACTTTTTTTTTTTTTTTTAATGTGTGTAGAATTAAAGGGCTAAAAGGAAGATTGGTATATTCTTCTGAATATATATATATATAATTTTTTATGTGATGATAGCTTTCATTATCAGTATGGTTGAGCTGTTTTTCAATGTCCGTCTGCCAGTGGGTTTTAGAATGAATACTGCTCTTTATGTCTCAATATTTTCTATAACCCATTACCATTCATCCAGCACCCTTAGTCGCAGACAGGCAGTCGATAGGTTCAGTGCAATTCATTCTGCGTGTAGAGCGATTTGTGTGCACTTACGTTTTTTAGGCATCTTTACATAGTCTTTAAATGTGAAGTGTCATTTCTGCACCAACAATGGCAACGAACAAAATTGTAAGAAAGTTTTGAAACATATCTGAAACACTCACTCCGTCACAACTGATCAGGCTATATAGCCTTGCAACAATCTCACGCCATTGGTTGAGGCAATGTTGAGCTCGTTGGGTCACCAAAAAAAAACTTTCTGCAGGTGACATTGAGCTAATACATTTAACTGATTCATTCAAAAACACAGATTCATGCAGTAAAGAAACAAATAACTGTCTCTATAAGTTAGTCTTTGAATCATTTACTCAAATAAATTGATTTGTTCAAAAATGCTGATTCATTCAAAAACAAAACAAGTAACTATTTTTATAAGCATTACAATTTTTTTTCAGCATGAACACATTAAATTGAATAAATGCATAGTTTTTGAAAGTGAAAAAAAAAAAAAAAAAAAACTATTGACCCCAAAATGTTTGAACAGTAGTGTATGCTGGAAAAAAAAACTAAAAAAACAAAAAACAAATGAAGATAATTAAAAAAAAAAAAAAAAAAAAAGCACACACACACAGATATGACAACACACACATGCGTCAGTCCAGCAGGCGACTGTATGCAGGTCGCCTAGGAGAAAGGTAATTCTGCTAAAGGTCGTGACTTTAGAATATGTTAATCTGTGTGATGCAAACAGAAAACCATGAGAAGCCACACACCCCACTGTCTCCTCTAATTATCATTCCGATTTTTAATTAGTCATTGAGATATGCCATACCTCATTGGTCATTATGAATAAGTGGACCAGATAAGTACCGTTGCATAATGCTGAGCCGACTATGGCATGTCATTATCTGTATTTTAACTATCATATTAAATCTGGGCTGTCTGCAGGCTTCAGTGTCGCTGCCGAGAAATGAGTGTCTGTCCTATATGCATATCAGCGCTCCCCATCAGCTCTTCAGTGTTATTTACACCCACTGTCAGGGAGCTCAATCCTCTTTTGAAGAATGCCGCGTTACACGAAGAAAGCCTGCTGGATCCCAAGCATAAGCAAATTCCACTCAGGAAATCTTGGAGTGTGCGACTGCTGGCATTGTGAATTTTTGTCATTACCTTGAAAGACGCCAACAAGGGCGCCAAGCTTATCTGCTGTAGTGCATCAATTCTAATAAATAACTGCATATTAGCTTGTGCCGTATCAGCAGCCGGATGCCCCTGTGCCTTAAGGTGATGATAGTGTGGCGAATTTCACCATCAGTCTGGCCAGAGATGCGTTAGCCGTCTCTAAATAACGCGAGAGAAGCGAAGTCATTGATTTATCGAGATAAGCATCTGTATAAGTCATGGTGACATCCAGCAAACCCATCATGTTTCCATTAATATCGCCTGTCCAACTCCACATTCTGAAATTAAGAGATATAGAGGCTGTGATTATTCCATGATAATGTTCATTTTCATCTTCCCGATTTTCCTTTAGAGAATATTTCTATCTTCAAATATATGTCATTTTTTCCCTTAAATAAGAAACTTTTTTTCTCCTTTTTGTAATGCTGTTTTGTGCAGCCAACCCTAATTAGGGTAGCACTAAATGTCCTAATCACTTTAAGCCTCTTTAACTTAATTTAGCCCACTCTCCCTCAGGTCATAGCAGAAATGAGAGGATACATCTGAGAATCCCTCCACCACCAGCACCCTCCCAATCTCCGAGCACACATTCGCACTGTTGCATGTCATTAATTTACAGCCATGGGTGGTCTACATTCTGATAATTTCTCGTCAGGAGTTCGGACCTGGAGAGCCACTCTGCAGTCACTCAAAAATAATTAAGCTCGCTGTGCAGAGCCCAGACATCACATTTTCAAAGTCTAAATCCTCAGAGAAGAAAATTAATGATGGTTTTTGGAAAGGACAACAACAGTTCTTGAAACACAGGTGTTTTGTTTGTCATACACAGGGATTACATTATAGCGAGAAAGACAGTGATCTCTTTGTCTCATCCCTTACGAGATACAGTAAGTGTCGAACTCGTGCGATGATTTATGAAGTTTATTCTCAGATAAGCCTGGCTCATGTGGTCTGTGATCTCAGCAAGCAGATGGCAAGGAGAGCAGGGAACAATCACTAAGCATCACCAACCTGATAAACCACTGTGGTGATTCATTAGCATATGGAAAGATGGCAAGAAAAATGTGGAGCGTGTACAACAGATCTCAGCTATCTTTTACTTTTCCTTGTGAGCTGAATATGCAAATGGCTCGGCCTCTTAAAAGCCAGACCTATTCCTGGAGTTTACACTTTACCTATTCCTTCTGCTCTGTAATTTTCTGACATCCACTAATGCAGAGCCGTACAGCATCCGTCCACTTTATTTTTGTTTTCGTTTCTTTATTTATTCATGCATACAGCTATCCGAGGCATCGATGCAGGAATTTTTTGTCTGTGCTTGCGAAATAGCGACACCATCTAATCCGCTTACATCTCCTCCCAGCCGACCAATCAAACGGCTGAGCGAGGGACAGACAGAACCTGGGTGGAGTAGTTATCTGCTCTGGCCACCTCTAAACACCAATTTCATTGGTCCTCTTTTCCGCTTCTCATTGTCTAAGGCCCAGACCCCCTGGCGCCTAAGTGAACTCGAAGAGGGAGTGCCCCGCTCAAGGAGGGGATGTGTGAGCATCCCTAATTAAATTACACACAGACATAAGTGGGTTTTCACATCAAGCTGTTCCAGCAAAACGCTCCAAAATGCCTGTCTGGTGCCACATCCATCTTCTTCATTACTCCTGAGTCCAGGCTCATTCTCTCGGAGTGCTTTGGAGCTCTCACTCCAGCAGGCCAGCTGACAGGTCACAGTGTCATATCTCGTGTCAGATCCTCCAGAGAGACAGCACCTCATAACAGGTGCGAGGCTGGAACCGGCAGGACTGTTGACTCTGCTGCTAATGCACTCACTGCAGCTGCGGTGAAAGGGAATCTCTCAGACAAAGAGTGGCAGGTGGGAAACAAGTCCAAAATGCACCTGGCTCCTCAACGCAGGGCTTTGTTCGCTACATATGCGCAAGGTTAATTGCACAGGTGCCTTTCTCCAGGGTGACAGATAGATTAACATGTTTTTCCAAAAAATTTGAAGGACAAGAAGGGATAAATACGGTGAATGCTACTCATATTTTTTCAAGCAGGGAGATGCAAGATGCTTTTTAGCTTCTATTAATGTGGAAATGAGAACTGTGGGTCTGTGGCTGTAGGCCGGTCACTGGGAGGACACAGTAATAGATGTAATGTCCTCTGGAAGGATCTTTGTTGTTTGGATTTAAGAGGCAAAAGTTTTATGTGTTTTAGCCCCCCTGGAGCAATCGTCTTCAGGAGCACCAACAGAAATTGAGTTCTCAATCAATCCTCTTTGTTTTTTGTTCATCGCCATGGACAGATAGCAGGTTGAATTTATGAACCAGGCTTGTTGATACTGCTGCATAATTTTTTTTAATGGCTCAGTTTAAAAAGTAGAAATGAGGCATGGTATTCAATACAGATGTAGTGAAATTTTGATAATATATTTATTGTGTATCAGTAGTCCTATATTATTATTTTTATTATTATATGATTATTATTATTCTTTCTTTTTTGTTGTTTTGTGTTATTCGGAATTTTCTTATAAAATAAAATTAGCAACTTGGATAAAAACATTCCGTTGCCAAATAATTTTCATCATTATTTTCGTCTACAACATTTTTTCACAGACGAAAACTAGACTGAATGATGAAAAATTATGACAAAAATCTATTAACATTTTGGTCAGTGAATAAAAACGAGGCGAAAATGTACGATTTGTATTGTCAGAGATCCAGTCAGAATGATATCCTGCATGGTAGACGCGGATATGTGAATTGTGCGGACATACTGTAAGTTGGCATACACTTGCTGCACGTCTCATAAAACATTTAAAAATGTAAACGGCTGGAGGAAAAAAGCATATAGATAGATCTGAAGAAGTGTGACGACACAAAAGTGAGATCTAGTCTGTGCGGTTCTAGTCTGTGCTGCCTCTCAGACAGCCTACGAGTAATGAATTGAGCTCTTTTTCACGTCTTTTTGCACATAAATATACAAATACACACAACGTTATGTCAAAATGTCCGTTTTGGAGAGTATTCAAGTAAACACGGTCGGTTATGTCTTAGGAAAAAGTAAACAGTTGCGAGAATATCAGATGTGCATCAGTGTACTGGATCCCAGCATTCGGTCTTAAAATGACAGTAGTCTAATAAACCTGCTGCCGTCTATGACCTTAAAGGGTTAGTTGACCCAAAAATGAAATTTCTGTCATTAAGTACTCACCCTCATGTGTTCTCAAATCTGTAAGACCTTCGTTCATCTTTAGAACACAAATTAAGATATTGTTAATGAAATCTGAGAGTTTCTGAACCTTTTGAGGTCCAGAAAGATAGCAAAAACATTGTTAAAATAGTCAACGTGGCTACAGTGGTTCTACCTTAATGTTATGAAGCGACAAGAATACTTTTTGTGCGCCAAAACAAAAATAACGACTTTATTCAACAAATTGATTTGTGCGCAAAAAGTATTCTCGTCGCTTCATAACATTAAGGTTGAACCACTGTAGCCACGTTGACTATTTTAACAATTCAAATTTTAGTACCTTTCTGGACCTCAAAAGGTGCAATGATGTTGCTGCCTATGTGTGGATCAGATACCCTCAGATTTCATCAAAAATATCTTAATTTGTGTTCTGAAGATAAATGAAGGTCTTACAGGTGTGGAACGATGAGGGTGAGAAATTAATGACAGAAATTTAATTTTTGGGTGAACTAACCTTGTAATATTAATCAAACAACAAAAGACAGAGAAAATCACTTACTGCTCTTTAATAGCTTAAATAATGATTAATTAAATTTAATTTATAAAAAATAAATATGTCTGCTTGAAGAATAATGTTGTATGCAAGTTGTTATAAAAATGCATAGATCATTCATTGAAAAAAAGACCATGTGTTCTTTTTTAGGAGTGTCAGTGTTCTGTGTATGTTTCCCTCGTGTCACATGTTCTTTTGTTCAGTTTTCCCACCACTAGTTTGTTCCCTTGGTTACCTTGGTTACCTTGGTTGAGTTCTATTAGTCCCAACTGCGTCTCATTAATTAGTCTTGTTTGCCCCCTTTGTCTGATTTGTATATATTCCTTGTGTTCTCCCTCAGTCTTTGTTGGTTGTATTTCACGTCTCTGTTGTGCCATGTATGTTGATCTCCTGCGTATATTCATTAAAGTCCTTTGGATTGGAGCTCCATCATCTGCGTGTGTTTCCCATAACCATGCTGTGTGACAGAACAACCGACCAAGACAACATCATCCTGGCTGAGGACCGCCTCTGGGGATCTGTCCATTGCTATCCTCCAGCAAATCCCCAAGTCCTCAGTGCAGTAATGAGGATGGCCGCCATCCCCAAGCCTCGTTGCAAGATGGCCACCATCCCAGAGCCTCGTCACGAGATGGCCGCCACTCCAGAGCCTCGTCGCAAGATGGCCACCATGCCCGAACCCTCAGTCAAGATGGCCGCCACCACGCTCGAGCCCTCGGTCAAGATGGCCGCTGCCACACCTGAGCCCTCGGTCAAGATGGCCACCGCCACACCTGAGCCCTCAGCCGTAATGGTCTCCACACCTGTGCCTTTGGGCCTTTTAGTGGAGTATGAGGGGATGTACTGGAGCCCAGAGATAGCTCCAGCCCCTGACTCTGCTCCAGTGTCTGCCTCAGCCCGTGACCCGAGTCCAGAGGCGACTCCCGTCCCGAGTCCAGAGGCGACTCCCTTCCTCGTCCCGAGTCCAGAGGCGACTCCCTACCTCATCCTGAGTCCAGAGGCGACTCCCTACCATGTCCCGAGTCCAGAGGCGACTCCCTTCCTCGTCCTGAGTCCAGAGGCGACTCCCTTCCTCGTCCCGAGTCCAGAGGCGACTCCCTTCCTCGTCCCGAGTCCAGAGGCGACTCCCTTCCTCGTCCCGAGTCCAGAGGCGACTCCCTTTCTCATCCCGAGTCCAGAGGCGACTCCCTTCCTTGTCCTGAGTCCAGAGGTGACTCCCTTCCTCTTCCCGAGTCCAGAGACGACATATACCCATGGCCATAGGGGCCGAGGCCACGGAGGCTGCACCACTGAGCTACCAGCGCCACTCTGGTCCCCCGAACTGCCTGACTCGCCATGGCCCCCCGAACTGTCTGACCCGCCATGACCCCCAGAACCCGCAATGGTCCCCTGAACTGCCCGATCCGCCATGGCGCCCACCACCCCCTCCCCGGTTGGACTTTTGGAGGGGGGAGTAATGTCAATGTTCTGTGTATGTTTCCCTTGTGTTACCCTGATTGAGTTCTATTAGTCCCAGCTGTGTCTTATTAATTAGCCTTGTTTGCCCCTTTGTCTGACTTGTATATATTACCTGTGTATATTCTCCCTCAGTCTTTGTCGGTTTTCGTCATTATTTCACGTCTCTGTTGTGCCATGTATGTTGATCTCCTGCGTATATTCATTAAAGTCCTTTGGATTGGAGCTCCATCGTCTGCATGTTTCCCATAACCATGCTGTGTGACATGGACTGGTGGTTTTATTTAATTTTAAGATAATGATATATGCCACAGCAGTTAAATCTGCATCTTTATTGCATTTTCAAATTTTAATATCATTCATAGTAACAGGTTAATAGATGTTTTCTCCAGGAGTAACCTATATAATGGGTTTGGACATTTTAGCGAAATTCTTAATTGATGCATAACAGTTTAACTAAACCCATTAGATTTTGGAATCTCATGATATTTAGTCATCTAAAACTAGACTTAAACTATTCAGATGACTAAAATAAAATGGCATTTTAGTCAAAAGACTATGACTAAAACTAAATCAAGATTTGCTGTCAAAATTAACACTGAATCTATGTATTTCTGTGTATCTTAGCCTATCTCAGTATTTCTGTAGTCAAATTGCTACATTTCGTTTATTTATAGGAATGTATGTTTTTCAAAGCTGGTTTTGGCATTTGACAGGCAGTTTAGTGACACGAAAGACATCTGGCTCTTTTAAGTGCCTCTGTTCGACTGGCATTAATGTATGATGAATACATCACCGTAACCTTTCATCCTCAGCCTGCCTCTGTCTTAAACAGACTGAACTCTGATCATGCCGTTGTGACACTGCAGATAAAAACAGTTTCTGCTTCTTTTAACACTGTGGTGTGTGGGGCGATTTCATATACACCATAATCTCTTAATCCTGATGATTTGCTGCAAAGTCAGTGTTCTAGCAAAGCTCAGTTACATATACAGTGGCACACAGGCATTACTAGATGCTTGGTGTCAATATCAGCCATGAGAAAGGAAGGGAGCGAGAGTGCGAGTCCAAGCATGCACGTGCATATGTTGTAGAAATAATTAAATGTCAGCCCATCCGCTCTGTTGAGTGTCTCGCTGGGGGTTTTACGACCTGCACAGTCTCGCTTCGGCAGTCCTTCTCCATGACTCAGTCCTCCAGATGTTGTGATGCCACACTCACACACACACACTGTGAGCTACACAAGCCTGTGCTTTAACACACTAACCCTTCTCCCCCACTGCTTCTTCTCACTCGTTGTGACACTTGACTTTGTTTCTCTCCTCCCCCATTTTTCTTTCCCGTGCCGTGGAAGATAAGCTCCTACCCTCTGCCAGGATGCTTGTTGGGGAAGCTAATCTGATGTGTGAAGTTCACAAATCCGGCAGAGGGCTGTGCTTGTTATCCCCTAATTAAAAATGTGATAGTGCACCCATAAATATAATGGAGAGACTGAACAGGGCCCCAGGGCATTCTGGTACATTTGGCAGGAGCCTGAGGGGGCAAAGAACCACCTGATACCCTGACAATAAAGAGATAGGTAGCAAAAAGAGACAGACGACAGAGGAGATACAGATACAAGACTAGCTGTTAGAAGAGTTTCACATTATGCACCTGAAGTTAGTTGTTTGAAACAATTCTATGCTAATAAAGCTTAGTGAACATTTTTAATTCTCATATTAATAGTATATATCTATATACAATAATTATTTATTTTCTCTGATATGACCTAAAGAGTGAGAGTAATCATAACTTTACCCAGAAGCAAAATCTAGTTAAATAATTAAAACATGTTTTCCAAAGTGTTTTTTTTTTTTTTTTTTTTCACACAAGGAAAAATTATATTTAATATTTTATATGCACCAATACAGCAATAAATATTGTATGTTGCTGCAAGCAGCAATTAAGAGGCCAAGCACAAAGAAGGCACATTAAGTCATGCCAGCATGGCTGGGAGCATCAGGTCAACTGCGACAATGAGTAATTAGACATTTTAAGATGATTTTATTCAAAATGGTGAAAAAATCATAATTACAATCACTAGTAATATGATTTAAATGGGACCCATTTTTACAAGATGTAATATAAGTTTCAGGTGTCCCCAGAATGTGTCCGTGAAGCTTCAGTTAAAAATACCCCATGGATGATTTATTATAGGATGTTTTGAATGCCCCTATTAGGATTGCAGCAAAAACACTCTGTTTTCACGTGTCTCTTTAAATGCAAATGAGCTGCTGCTCCCCACCCCAGTTTCAGAAGAGGGCGGAGCCTTAAAAGCTTGTGCTTGTTTGGATACTCTGGCAACAACAACAACTGGAGTGTGGAGAACCTCACAAAGCGACTAGAATTCTCAAAGATGGATAAATACCAACTGTTTGTCCAACTTCATATTCAGAACAGTACCGCACGTTGTACTTTGTGAATGTACGCAAATCACCTTTGTGAATGTGCTTATTAACATGCTGTATGGTTAATGTGGTTAAAGTCACCATTGTCTCTGACTATATTCACAGAGATCAGAGCTATGTCATTAGTTTTATTTTTAAGAAGTAATAAAAGTGCAGTTCTGAATTGTAAAGGCGGTGAGCATTTTCGGGTTAAAAATAACAAGTTCTGGTCTCTGTGAATACAGTAAGAGACAATGGTAGCTTTAGCCACATTAGCACATTCAGAAAGGTAATTTGCAAACAAACACATTATAAAGTGCAGTACTTAGCGAGGATATAAACATGGCGTACTGTGTGCTGCTCACTCAGGGTGGGATCTATGCTAATAGGGCAGAGATCATCACCAGTGGGCGAGGCTTTCCCCTTCAATGATGTCATTGTATGGAGAAAACTGGATCAGTATGTTTTTAGAGACTGCTTCTGATTTATAAGGGGTTATATTTTTTTTATTTTTGCGATTATAGGGTGGTTGGTTACACGCTGTGTACTCATATTAATGTTCAAACGTGAAAAGTGAATTTTGCATAATAGTTCCCCTTTAATGCTTTACTTTATTTTATTTACCAATAGAGGTGGTGCTGTTACCGAATTGATGTGGTGTGGTCAGTGTGAGGTGACAAGTTTGGGGTTAATATGTGAAAGCATTGCAGAGATACAGTAGGCTTATAAAGAAACTCAAAATGGCAGACATAAAGTTAAGCAGACTATGGCAAAATTGGTATCTACTGTATGTTCTCGAAAAGGAATCTATTAAGAGCAGTCTCATGACGAGTCAAAATTAATCACAAGCTATCTGCAACTTTTGACCACAAGGTGGCACTGTCTCAAAACTTTTTAAGTACCTTCTGGACAAGGTGCCAATGACACTTACCGAGTTTGTAATGATACGCCAGTGTGTCTGTAAAATGTAGCATTTCACAACAGAATTCAAAATGGCTGACGCCCAAAATGGCTGATATAGGGAAATTTCTGCAATTTCTGCTAATCAAGAGACCAGATTTGATTTTTTGCCAAACTGTCCAGAAGTTATAAGCAAAAATATAATTTTTTCTTATCTCCTGACTACTAGGTGACATTGTGCCGAAATTGTGCATGTACCCTCAGGTCATGGATGAAAACCAAGTTTAGTCTGAAAACACTAAAGCGTTGATAGAGCATAATGTTTGTAGTAATAAATCCACGACACACACAGCTAATGCGATAGACTGTTTTTTTACTGAACTGCTTAGTGCGTGCACGCCACTTCTACCGGTCCCTTTTTGGGACATCTACTACAATGTCTATTCTTCATAAAATTCGTTCACACATTTTTCGAGAATGGTTTGATGATAACTTTTTATCGGCATGATCCGAAGATGATCTGGTAAAAATCTTCGCAAAAATGGTCAATGAGGAGTGTGAAGAAAATTCAAAATGGTGGAAAAATGTTCACGAGAAAAGGAATCAGAGGAAAAAAAGAATTTCTAACCCTTACGGTTCAAAAGTTAATAACATAAACATGAGTGCAACGTTAGACATTTGGTGGCGCTAGAGGGTATGTCTTTTATCTGTATTAACACTAACAGATACAATAGTTGCCTACGCATCTTCGGTGCTTCGGCCTTGATAAGCAGTAATATTTACTTACATGCATTTTATATATTCGGTCTAATACACTGATTCATCCATGAACGAAAAAAGTAATGTTTTTTTTATGTGTGAGCTGTTGAATCATCCTCTTTCGATTTGTTCAAAAACACTGACATTCAGGAAATAAACAACATTGTGTTGTTCAGAGATACGAAACAGAAGTTTCTGTTGTGTTTAGTTATTTTCATTGATAGAGCAACAATACACAAAATAACTGGAAATATTATATAAAATGTAAGTTACTCTAACATCTTGTTTATTGAACTGTTGCTTGTTTAGAAAAAAAAATTGCAGTTGTGCTGTATCGTCTGTATCTTTGTAAAAGTGTGTGTGTGTGTTTGTGATATATCAGGAAACAAATTTGTATAATGACATGGGTATGACATAGGTATTACAAGGAGAGGGTGACTTATGAGGGCATTACCCCATGTCCCCATTTTTGTGTTTTGTGTTTAAGCCCATACTCAGCAGCACCCCTGTAGGCTGGAGCAGGAACTGTAATGGCCCATTAACACACGTCGTTCACACTCCTCTATTGTTTGAATGGCTTGCTGTCCTAGAAAAGGCTCTGAGACAGCGAGCTGCTGTTTAACAGGCTGCTTACTTAAGGAACCTTTTTTATATATATATACTACAAGGCCAATTATAGAATTTTTTTTTCTTATCTTCATTATTATTTCACTGTAATGCGAATACATTCCAAGATAATTACCATATAAATTAACAAAATATTCACTTTTTTTTATATACCAGAAATTATTTATGCGTCATTCTACATCTGGATAATATTTGACCAATTTAAATAGGCCAAAATGATGTTGAATCATCTTAAGAGTTTTCTTGAAGTACGTGTTCCTTAAAAATAGGAAAATAGGAATATTCTGGTATTTATTATAAATGATTTATCCATGCATGTCATTTTTATTTTTTTTATGTGCCCTCAAAGTCTTTAATCAAAACAACTTCCCCTCCCTCCTGAAACAACATCTCTTCTCTTCTCTGATGACGTATTTAGTGGCATGAGGGCAGGACAACCTGTCACTCACACGAGATCACAGCAATAGCAAACAACAACTCTCCAGTCAGTTTCCGATGGACAGCTAAGTCCAGCTATACATTTTTTTATTGTTCAAGAAGACGTTTCACTCGGAAATACAACGCAATAGAGAAGAAAAACTTCAGTTTCATGCCTACTTTAATGCATCCTGTACTGATGAGATGGAGAAATAATGTAGACCACATGCTCTGGCAATTCCTCTCGGATCCATGTGAAGAGATCATGAGCACAGCTGGTTCTCGTGGAAGCATGGCCCAAAAGGACATTGTTAATGGAGCAGTCATGGGTCGCTTGGGAGCATGTTTCCCATTTTAGTAATTTTGCTTTTTCGTGTCTGAGATCCTCTGAACTCAGCCTTCCCAGCTCTCCTGTCCTGGCCATTGCAGATGATGAATTGTGTTACAGTTAAGCAAGCAAGAAGTAGGACAAATTGATCAAAGTGTCAGGTGCCCCTTGTGATGTCTAGGTCTCCAAAACGAAGGAAATGAGGGAGCTGTCGAGAAGTTTCCGGAATTATGGTGCCTCTAATAAATGTTTACCTGCCCCCTGAACACCCAGATTGGGCATCAGATTGATGTGGACGTGTTTTGGGGACGCAAACTTTGGGATGCAGCTACTTTAGGAACTGTCATTGCTTCCAGAGGACGATGGCATTCTCAGTGCAAAGAGCCAGCGAGATGCATGTCCTGGTTTAAACCAATGAGCAAAGCTATCAGCCAAGGTGTTGAAGAGCAATTAGAGATAAGCCATGCTCGTTCTGCTCTGGTTTGTTCTGGAACAGCTAGTTTAATTAGCTTGATTTAATCTGGGTGGCTCTTAAACACAGTGAACCACTTCTTTGATTTTCGAGTAAGGGTCTGGAGTACAAAAACGATTCAGTATGAGCCAAGCTTGAAAAGAGCACATATCATTTTATTTTACTACTGTATATCCCACTGCTACTGTTTGTTTATTCATTTTAATCATAATATTTTGGCTTTGTTTAATGTGTACAGTTGTATCATGTGTAAGTGCTTGTGCTGCTGCTGCTGCTTCTAGCGGAAAATGCACTTGTGCAGTTCTGCCTCAGTGTAGCGAGTGTGTGGCATTTTCTGAAATTAATTATGTAGCCGTGTCAACTTTCTTCCTCTTTATAAATTCAATTTGCTGACTGTCATCTACTTTGACTGCGCGAGGAAACAAAAGATTGATTAACACGCCTGAAACTGCTGCCTAAAGCTACCGGCATCTCTGCCACAGACGTTTTCTCTCTGCCAAGGCAGACGTCGAAATCCCAACCCATTCACTAAATATTTCCAGAGAACAACTCGATCATGTACACAAAAGAATTGATTAAATGATCCCACACGCAACAATAAGTCACAGTAATGATTCTAGTTTAAAATAATGCCTCTGCTGGACCACTATGATATAGTGGGGACCCTCTGTCTCATTAATGCTGGGTAAAGATAGATGACCCAGATAAAAGACCAAAAGATTATTTCTGAACCCTATCGTTGACCGATGCTTTGGATGTTCTGTACCATATGCCCATGCAAAGAAAAAAAAAATGCATTAAAACTTTGCAAGTGGAAGTAAAGGAAATACAGAACACTTTCAGAAGGTACAAAAGCTGTCACTGCGGCAGTACTTTTTCAAAAGGTATACAAATGGTACATTAATTTTTTATGTATTTATCATACTGACGTTATCACACATGCTATTTTTCTCAAACTGTATAAATTAGTCTTTATATATTAAAGGGCACATAACACACACAGTTACTGCCAATCTCATGTTAATCTTTGACTACCTATAGAGTAGTATAGCATCCTTCATATCTCAAAATAGTCTTTAGTTTTATCATATTTATAAAAGATAGATTTGCTGTTCCGAGTCTTTCCGAAAACAGCTGAGCTCCTGGAGGCGTGCCGTGGGCAAAGCTAAAGAGTGACGAGCACGCACAGATGTTGTGTAGCGATCGTCTGCAAGCTATCAATGGTCAGCTAAACAAATGTATTTAAATACACACAATACACCATCGCATTATCCCTGGATAACTTTTGAATCACTATAATGAATATAGCATATAGTGAATGATGAATAATGAATTTATGAATTCACTACGTTCGTGTTGTTTACATTATATGCACTTAGGCGCCTATTGCCAACAAAACAGACATTTGATGCAGTTTTACTCACCACCTGCGGTTCCGACTAATGACCAGGATCATTATCGCTGTGAACGCTCCATCTTTCAGTTTCAAACGATCTGTAAATCCAGTGTAGAACTGGGCCTTGTTTATAAAACCATAAGCACCAATCCTGAGGGCTCGAGCAGCCACGGAAAAACACGAGATATTCTCCATTAATTTTAACCAATAAATAATTGATTGCAACCATCAGACATGACTTTGTCTTTATTTTGATAGTTAATTTAAGGCGGTTTCTATGGTTATTTTAATGACAAATATCAAGAGCGCATCAATGTAATGTGTGAGCACAAATCTCTCAGCTCCACTTAATGCTGAGTTCTTTGGGAAGCAAGGTTATCTTTCAAGGTTATCTTGTGAGAAATCTGAAGGGTATTTTTGGCACAGATACTCTGCCAAAAGTATAAACCAAAAGTGCCACATATACCCGTTTTTTTTTTAACTTTGGCCATGTTTAGCATGAGAATCCAACAAATAAATAAGTCAGAATGCATGAAATAGCATTAGACCCCCCCACCACCACCACCACCTTAAGAAAGAGGTCTGTTTCAAAGAGGATTGTCATATTTCAAGGATTATTCATATTTCTTATTTCTCCATATTCTATGAAATAAATGAAAGAAAAGAAAATAAATCCAAAATTTGATTGTGGGATTTGTCCTTTCACTGAGTGAGCCGCTCATCTCATTGTCTTTTAGAAGTCAAGCCCCATTTGCCGTGAAGACACGTTGCACTTCGGTGGCATGACCGTTTTCAAGGCACATCCCACTGTCATCGAACAATGATAAAAAGCCCCAGTATTGACCGGCTCCACACTAAATCTTGGTAAAGAGCACTTAGCTCCCCTGTGCAAGCCGCAGAGCGAATACCTGTCAATGGTCATCAGTGAACACTTTCATCCTCTGGCTCCTCTCCATATGTTAGCCACCGCCTCAGAGCGTTCGTGCATTTAGGGAGCCACGTTGTTCTCTTTGCCCTCTGCCCCATTTTGCCTTTCCTTATTGCTGTTCTGTTTTTGCTTTTCCTTTTACTCCCACACGGTTCATTGTAGGCCAACAACACTGTGTGGCTGTGTGAGTTGGAGTATATGTGAATGTGTTCTACATGAAAGTGAGCTCTGACAGGCAACTTTGTCCTCTCTACAGAGGGTGACGAGACGGGTGTGATGGACAGCCTGATGGAGGCCTTGCAGTCTGGAGCAGCCTTCCGTGACCGGAGGAAACGAACCCCACGCAATGGTAAGACTGCTTTATACCTGCACCTCCTCATGCCTTAAATTTGCAGATGCATTTAAATGAATAGTTCACTCACAAATGGAAATTCTGTCATTTACTCACCCTCATATTTTTACAAACTTGTATGACCTTTCTGACGTGGGATACAAAAGGAGACATTTTGAAGTATGTACCTGTTGTTGTTGTTTAATGCAATTACAATAAAAAAAAGAGCACTAGAGCTTTCTTGCTTTAAAAATAGTGCAATAACATAAAAGTTTCTTCAGTTTCATTATGTTCCTCAAACAAACCTGTTGTGTGGCTTCAGTAGACTTATATAATGCACTAGTCATATAAACCGCTTTTATAATACTTAATTGGTGCTTTTGCATCAAAACATAAAAGCATTTCCCAGCAGTAATTGCCTGGGGAAAAAAAACACCAAGAAGTTTTTGAAAGACGTCTCTTACGCTCACCAACATACAGTAAACACAGTAATATCTTCAAATATTATTACAATTTAAATTACTGTTTTCTATTTTAATTAATTTTAAAATGTAATTTTGTGCTGTGATGGCAAAGCTAAATTTCCAGCAGCCATTACTCCAGTCTTCAGTGTCACATGATCCTTCAGAAATAATTCTAATATGCTGATTTGTGGCTTTAAGAAACATATAAACAGTTGTGCTGCTTTTTTTTTTTTTTTTTGGTGGACAGTGAAAGGAAAGTTCAAAAGAGCAGCATTTATTTACTTACATTTATTTACTTTTGTAACATTATAAATGTTCTTTTTTGATCAATTTAATGCATTCTTGCTGAATAAAAGAATAAAAAACTAATCAACAACAACTTTTTGAACAATGAAGAAAAACAATGTACATTCTTCAGAAAATGTCCTTTTGTGTTCCACAGAACACATTGTTTGGGTGAGAGTAAGAAAGAGAAAATGTTCATTTTTTGGGTGAACTATCCCTTTAACAATGTAAAATTAGGCTCAGTTCTGTAGGTCTCCACTCTGAAACTTTTTTTATATCGGATTTATTGCCACATTACCATTTATAAGTCACTGATTACAGAAGTTGATTGTAGACTCTGAGTCCTTAGAGGATAGTTTAACATAATCTTAATGTTAACATATTCCATCCTGCCATGATGAATCGTGCTGACCCAAGGGAGGAGAAGTGGACCACCTGCTGTAGGTGCTACGTTGAATTGAAATGCCAAGGACGGGCAGACAAGTGTCTATAACTGCTGTAGCTTTCCAGAACATCCTCGTACGATGGCCCCAATAAGTCACTCTTTTCCCAAAGTCCTTGTCCATGCATGCTTACAGAGCATAAACCCGCTTGTGTTCTCAAATTCTCCTGGGATTTAGTGAGATATATGTTGTGTACAGACTGACCAAAAAAAAAAAAAAACCTCAGCATCATTAAAAAAGCCAGATAAGAAAAACATGCCAAAAGACATCACTGGGTCTGAGGAGGAAATGCATGGGGGGAAACTCTAGATCGCCATATCAAATGTACCTAATCTCCATATACCAGCATGCTCAGCAGCAATGATTTGTCCCTGCACTATTTTTTTTTCTGGCTTTACTTTATCTTGTCTTACAAAAAAGTTCCTCCCATGATCCCTTGTGTCAGTGCTGAGGTCTAATAAGAGGGCATGAATAAGTAAGGTGTCATGCTGTATCAAACCTGTCTCCCACTGAGCGGGGCTGCGAAGCCCCCAAGCGCTGCCCCCTGACAGAGCCTGCCAGCCATCCACCGCCAGGAAGACAGAGCTGCATGCTCAGAGCTCACCTACTCCATCCAGCTCTGTGGCCCAGTCTCCTTGACATCTGTTTGAATAAGACTGACATTTAGGAGAGAAGAGAGTGTGTAGATTAAACCTCACCAGTGCTCTTTCTCTCTCTTCTGTCTCATACTCGGTCTCTTTCTTGCCGTTTGCTTTCTTGTGCTCATTGTTGCTCATCCTCTCTCTCTCTCTCTCTCTCTCTCTCTTTCTCTTTCAGCCTTTCTCTTTCTTTTTCTGATGAGTGTGTGGGCTGAGGTTTGACAACACTGAGAGTTTCAGAGTGGATAATTGGTTACGAACTCCTGAAATACCTCTTGTTTGACGTCTCTCCCTCTTTCTCTCTCTCTTTTCTGTCTGTCAATTTCTACTTCGTCATTGTTGCAGGTGATCAAAGCCCTTCCTGTTCTGCACCTCGGTGGCCGGGTGCTAACCATGGTAACAAAATGAACCTATGTTTACCCCCTCGCCCTGCTCTACTACCTATAACACTTGCTTATTGCCCAGACTCAAAAAAACATTTTGGTTGAATTCTAAGCAGTCTATACTGAGCTCCACAACTGGATGTGTAGAGTAAAAAATAGCTTCTCTCTTGGGCTTTGTTCAGACAGGCTGACAGAAATCAGATTTATTATTATTATTTTTATTTTTTTTATTTTTAAATCAAATATATTCGTTCCAAAACATATTAATATGCAAATTCAGGCCAGGCCAGATATAGAGGTCAAGTAGGAATTTTTTTTTTTTTTTTTTGAGTTGACTTAAAACATCATGCAAAATGCATAGCAGTAAATTGAATCTGAATCTCAGCACAGTGCCAATGAAACACAATCAGCATATAACCAAATTTGAAAATAGTAATATAATAATATTTGTGATATATATTGTGATAGTGATATAAATAAGTAATATAAATTGAGAAGGTGCAGTACAGTAAAACAGGTGCAAATGGCAGATCACAGTACAAATTACGTAATGTACTATAAAATGCAGAATTGCATATAGATTAATAGTTCTTAATCTTTTTGACTCCAAGGCCCCCAATTGTCCTCAACATTATTCAAAAAAATTTAAATTCTGTCATTAATTACTCGTGTCGTTCCACACACAGACCTCAGCGGGGGCAAGGGCAAAAGGTCCCCCTCAGTAGAAATCGTGTTACATGGGTGTGTTTTGTTTTTGCGCACAAAAAGTATTCTTGTTGCTTCATAACATTAAAGTAACCACTGTAGTCACGTCAACTTTTTTAACGATGTCTTTACTACCTTTCTGGACCTTGAAAGTGGTGGTTAAATTGCTGTGTATGGAGGAGTCATATACCTCTCGGATTTCATCAAAAATATCTTAATTTGTCTTCTGAGCATGAACAAAGGTCTTATAGGTGTGGAACGACATGAGGGTATAATAATAAATGGCAAGAGTTTTCATTTTTGGGTGAACTAACCCTTTAATATATCCAGGGTTTTTAAGACAATATGAAACCTTGGTTCTTTTATGAAAAAAAAAAGAATGTGTTTGAGTTGTTTAGTTTATTTTAATGCTTGATTTCTCTTATTGTATGTCATCTTGAGAGAAGATAAATACACTGAATGTTGTCTGAACTATCTGATTCATTTACTTGCAACATCTCAGTGTGGACATTTAGCTCTGAATATCAATTTTTTTTTTTTGGGGGGGGGGGGGGGGGGGGTTAAATAGATTAACAAAAACAAACAAACAAAAATATTAACAAAAATAGATTTGAGTGTAGCGTGAACAAAGCCCTAGAAATATTTGATTCTCAATGCGATTTCATCTGTTCATTGACTGAAGATTATCTAAGAAAGTGTGATTGATTCATATTTAAGAATTCATTTAGTTCTGATCTAGGAGTGCAGTGGCTGCTTTGTATCCTCACCAGTAGTCGGAGCTCAGGCTAGTTTTTCCTCTTTCTAGCCATCCTACAATAGATGACCTAACTAGTGCACCCTTACAGTGATGAAGCATGGCAGCACATCCACGCTTGTGGAAAGCGAATAGAAATGATCTGTCTGAAGGGTCATTGCTTTCCTTAATTCCCATTCATGGATTATTTTTCCTCTTTACTCTTCCTGTAAAGCTTGCCATTCTTTTTGAGTGTCATCCCATGCACAGAGCACTGAAATGCCCACTTTTTAATAGATTCTAGCCTTGCTGTGCCCTGGCCTACTTTAGAATCGCTATGACAGAGCTTTATTGCATACAGTCTTGCGCAATAGTGTGTGTGTGGGGGGGTCTTTTAAAGAGTGTGTATGCCAGTTTCTTAAATTCTATATGCCTGAAATGATTTGTAAATATGTGCACGACACAGAATCTTCTCACCTTTATGCTTTGCACGTCTGTGAATGGCACCACTACAGAAATGCCTGTTAAAGTACCACACTGAGCCCATTGGTGAATATGTACATTATTTATGATGTCAGTGAATATGTTTTATCTTGTTGCTTCCTGCTGTATGACTGATATGCTACATGAACCATTCAGAATATATCAGTAAGAATTCAATGTCTGGATCAGCAGGGTTCGTATATGTTATTATGCTCTTTGGGTCCAGATTCAGTGACCTGATCCAGAGCGAAGTTTGAAGGCCTTTTGTAAGAATCAGCATTTGTCTGAGCTTTTAAGAGGACTAACCTCAACCCTCACACATTGGCAATAGACATTGGCTAGTACTTTTTTTTTTTTTTTGAAACAGACATTTGACACACATATACATATACATATACATATACTATTTACACAGCTTTGGCACAACTTTTTACAAAGATTTACGAATATACACGGCTTTATACATTCATATGTGATATCATTTGAAAGCTTAACAATCATTTTTTTAAGAAATATTAGTCAGACAAGCTACTCATGCTTGATGGTGATGGATAAGTGCTACCGAAAGAGATTAGTTTCTAATCTCATAGACATTTAGTTTCTTTTCAACTATTGAAGGAACCAACTGGCAGTGGCTTCTGCTTTTTGCTATGTGAGTGATTTACAGTGTACAGAGTTAAACCTTTAGGCATTGTGAGTGGAGAGTGACATTAAAACTATGAATGACACAATTAAGTGTTGTTTTAATGATCCCCATACAGGTTTGGTTTGGCTCGACATGAATGTGAGTAAATGATGACATAATTTTCATTTCTGGGTAAGCTATCACGTTAAAATGCAGCTTTATATAAGCAAAATCCTTAAATGAAATAGGATGTCCAGTCTTCAGTCAAATGGTTTTGTCATTTAGCATTTTAAGTGTAGTTGCATTAATAATGCATGTAACAAAGAAACCAGCCAAACATGACAAACGCTAGGCATACAAGTTCTACTAATTAGGCTCTAAAGCACTGGTGCATTGATGTAGGTCAGTGTGCTACAGCCTTAGGGCAGCAGACTGCCTTTTTATTTAGGTAACACAACCATGAGCATGCAGCCGTTTCAGTTCAAGATCAGACCCAAGGCAAGCACTGTGTCAGTACAGATATGGTAAATAGGTAATCCATTTTAAATAGTGTTGTAAATTCAAAACTCAGGGGAAGAAAAAGATGTCTGCAAGACCGATTTAATGCAGGTTCCCTGGTCAGATCTGACCTATATTTTGCTTTTGGGTTTTGTAAATACTGTCAGTATGCTTAGCTTTGCTCACCAATCGTATAACAAAAATGCGGTTCTTACACAATAGCATGAATTGACTCGTATCACACTGTGCTTTGGTGACTTTTCTGCCGTTCAGTGGTGTTTAGTTGTTGCTTTGATGTGGAGTGTACAGTCTTCGAGTGTTTTCTTGTTTGAAAACTCAAGGAGGTTTATCTTGTTGGTTTGTTCCGAGAAACATTTGTGATGTAATTCTTTGTATTAAGATGGCAAATATAGTTATCTTTTTTTTAGCTAATGCATTTAGAAACTTTTGATGGTGAATTTTTATATTTATATGAGTTAAAGCTCTGCACTGACCTCAGAGGTTACCTTGAAAGGGGTATTTTGTGATGAAGCCTTCCGCCTGGGCCACTCTACACTAAAAATCTTCTGTTTGAATGCCAAGGGTACTCTAGTAGATTGTTGGATAGAGACAGGTAGCTGCTCATACATCCTTGGCATCGATTTCCCTGGTCGCAGATGAAAGCCACAGGCTGAGTAGCTCTTTCATATGGGGCATCCCAAAAGGCACATCAATCAGATTTTTGAGGGAGACAATTTTATTTATTTACTGCCTTCCCAAGTCATTAAAACCTCTAACCTTCCCTTCCTGGGCTTTCACCTTCATTCTTTCGTTCATCAAAAGTTTCCTTGGGTTCAGGGATTCCTGATTGACTTTGATTTGTAGAGAAATGGTTTGTTAAAAACAGATGCAATGATATAATGCATGCCAAGTTTATTGGGATTTGAACCCCAGTGTCTATTCTGCCCCTGGCCTACTAGTTAATTCACCCAGGCAGAGGAGAAAGTGAGCCTTGTATGTTTAATGAAGATTAAATTACCTATTTTCAGTCATGAAATTTTAAAAGCAGAAAAGGAATGAATCTGTGAAGTAGCAAATGAGAAAGACAGGAGGAAGATGGTAGAGAATACGAAAGCCGGACAAAGATTAAGGTTTTTTTTTTCCCTCCCTTCTTCCCTTCCACTGTCACATAGTAAATGATCTCCCCATAATTTGTTCCTTACCTCTGCCTCATAATGAAGCATGACCATTTTTGTACTTCATCCCTATCTTTTCCCCCATTGTTTTCACTGTCATATGGCTTCCTTGTTGTATTGACAGAAACACATCCTTTGTTACTGCAGTAATTAATCAGTGTTATCATGTTATAAAACCAAAACTGTGATTGCAAATCCCTTAGCAATTAATCCCTGATCCCTCCACTTCCTTTTTACACGCACCAAACCAGCCACCTACACACTTTATCTTCACTCTCACACCCACATCTGTTAGATAGTAGTGTTGCCTGTAACACTTTTCGCCTGACAGCTAAGATCCCCACTTCCCCAAACCTCAAGCATTCCACTTCAGGGTGTTGATAGATGTTATTCATGTAGCTCACCCCAGGGCACTCCTGCAGGAAGAAGGGCTAACGTGATTTGCTCAGGGCTGAAGGGACCAGAGGGTAGTGCACTCGGTAATGGCGTGGATGACTTAGTAGATCCCAGATATCAATAAGGAAAAGTGCTGCACAGTGACGCTTTCTCAAGACTTATCACCTGCTCGTGATAGATAAGGATGTTTTTCTTCAGAAGAAAGGGTGGAGTCACATGGAACGGGGATGAGAGGCTGAGAGGCCATGGAAAAATGGTGAAAAAAAGTTTAAATCCAAAAGTAAAGATGTGTTCTGTCAAAGTTTAGATGGATAGAGAGGATCGGAGGACCCTGTGAGGGTCATCTATCGGTACAGGTGAGGAACCATGATAGAGATAAAGCTGAGGATTTTATGTAGTGTTTGAACCTACCACAGTGCATGTATCTGATGGGAGGTTTTATCGAGGCACTTAAACAAGCTGACCGTGTGACACACATCCATTCTTAAAGAATAAATCAGATCTTGGTAAAACGCTATGGTCCTGAGTGGCTCCTTTCTCCGTTTGTCGATGCACGTTGTCATAAGCCATTTGATTTCCAGCAAGAGCCTTTCGACCTCTAAAGTCTGCTAAAAAGAAACAGGCGACTGCTTGTTACCCTCACACTGAGCGCACAGCGTCGGCTGTGGATGTGAGGAGCTTGCTCTCTGTGTGTGTGTGGAGAAGGCCAAGTCGGCTCCTGGCGACAGCCCTTTCAGCTGGAAGTCAATTGCACAGCACCATAAAGGACCTCAGGCTAAGCTACGTTTGTCCACTGCCTTCTCCACCAGCATGAGGGGAGCTCCAATTGATGTGAGTAGAGACTGAAGACTGAGACATAGGCCAAAAAAAAAAAAAAAAAAGTGTTACTTTTTTTTTTTTTTTTTTTCCTCAGTCACTTGCATAAAGCATAAACAAATGGCCCTTATAAAAGGTCACCTTAAGTGCTAATTGTCAATACTGGATCAATTTGCCAGGGCAAATATCCCTCAGCAGTGCATAATTGAGAGTTTGATCTGATTTTAGCCCTGCATATTTTCACTACGGAATTGATTTTACTCCCGGCATGAGACGTCCTTAATATAGCCATAACTCACATCGGGAAAAAAGTGAAAGCTGTATCTCTCAGATCAGACCCAGTGAGCTTTTTAAACACAGCCCCCACTTCTCCTATTCCTTAAAATATTGGTTTGATAATACTGTGAAGGGACGTCCACAGTCGAAAACCTCGGCAGAGTGAATTAAACCATAGTCATGATGAATTAGAGAGGGAGCGTTCCAATAACGATCAGCGGAGGCCTAAATAAAGCAGTGTTCAGCAGGAATTCGCTTCTGCTGGAGGAGAATAAAGGACAACGCTTGCTTTTAATGCTGTTTTTGGTGGCACACCCTACAATTTCCCAGTGTGAGGTGTCTGTTACCATAGGCAAATAGTGACTGAAAAGTGTCTGTGTTTGTGTGTCCTTACTCTCTGAGATCCAATGGAAATGAATATTTTATCTTTCAATTTGCTGATGAGGATGCATGTAATTAGTAGGTATGGAGAATTATGGGAGCAGGTAGTGCAGCTAGGCTCATTTCATGTCCACATGTCTCTGTGTCCATGGAGTTTACATAGTTAAAGCACTGCCCCTGGTGACTTCTAGTATGTAGTGCACTAATAGTTGAGACCTTAACCTGCTGCAATTATTTGAGAAAGAGCAGTGGTGGATTTAAACAGATTCTGCATCCTTCCCACCCATAGTTTCATTAGAGTAACTGATGGACCGTTTTTGAATATTTAAATTAAAAATATTTCAATTCAAGTGTGGGCGTGATCATTATCACTGATAACACTTTACAATGAGGTTAATGTTTGTGAATGCATGTTTGTGAAATAACCATGAACAAAGATTTTTATCTAAAAAATGTTATCTTTATTATATAAAGTATTTTTATCTAAATTAATGTTAATGTGTCAAATTATTGTTGATTGTTAATTCATGTTCACAGTACATTAATGTTAATGTATTGTGAACAAACATGAATTTATGTTTGTAATGTATTAGTAATTTATGCAGCATAAAATGTTAAAAGTGAATTAGTAGATTTAATGCTAACCAAGATAAATAGTGTTATTTATATACTACTATAGTATTTAATTATCATTTTAATTTTAATTTAATTATTATTAATTAAATAATAACAGTGCTTTTGTCATTTTTATTATTTTTTGATATGTATATTAAGCTTTTGTTTTATTTCAGTTTTAGTTTTAGTAATTTTAGTACTTCAATTTCAAAGTATTTTATTTCAGTTAGTTGCCATGGCAATATTTCTAATATTCATTGAAGTTTTTATCTAATATGTTTGTTTTATATTATTTGACTTTTAATAGTTTTTTAGTTAACAATAACAACGCTGTATTGTTAATTGTTATTTTGCATTAACTATTGTTAGCCTTATTTTGAAGTGTTACTGGCTGATTTAATATTGTATGAATACATTTAAAACATGGTTGGCAATGTTATTATTATAGGGTCATTCAGTTTAATCCCAGCGTGTTTTAACCTCCTTCCTGGGCACATCACTGCTGTTTTATTCCATTTTGTTTTGTATTTCATCTCGAGTTTTCCAAATTTTGAACATAATCAGATGCAAAGAGCATAATATAAACTAACACAAACAATGTTTCTACATTTCATTACTAACAGTCATAATAAGTAAAGCTAGTGTTTAGTTGTTTTTGCTTGTGTTGCCTGAGGGACCAGACAGTTCAGAGATGTGCTGAATGGGGCAGAAGCTGATGATGGTATATAACTGTGGGGACACACCAGAAATTCCATCAGACTGGTGGCTTTTAAAGCACTGACACAGCACAAAGATGCACAGCTCCACTAACACCACCACTGTTGAGAGAGAGAGAGAGAGAGGTGGAGGAGAAGAAAAAAGAGAAACAGAGAGAGGGAGGGTTTGTGAAAGACAAAAAATAATGTAAGGAGAGAGGCAGAGCACAGCCAAGAGCACTGAGAGGGCAAAATCTGGAAGCCTAGCGAGAGGGAGGAGACATGTAAGAAATACAGAGAGAGAAAGAAACAGACAGAGCTTGAATAAAGCAAAAGAGGCTTGTGTCTGGTCAAAAGCTGATCTCAGGGGGAATTGTGCATGCATATGCGTGTGTATGCAATCAGCAGGAATCTTCCCTCGCACTGGCACTCCCCATCAAGTGAAGCGTGATCCTGGCTGACATCGCTCTATCACTAATGCTGACGGATGCCCATTTGCGACTCGTTTCATATTTATTTATTTATCTGTTTATTTGCGTCTGGTTTATTTATTGATGGAGCTCAAAGATGTGACGGCAAATTTCCATTTGCTAAAATAGAAGGATGAACAGTGTGCAACATTTACACTTGAATGAACAGCTACGCTAATGCCGTGCTCCACCTTTTCATTTAGATTTCAGCCATCCAAATATCTATTCCTTTCTGGTAATGGAAAAGTGATATGGCCCATTTAGTTACTTAGGACTAATCCCACTGGTTTTATTGCTTCACTGCCCTTCTTTTCCCTGCTGTTCTGGCTCAGAGGAATTTGAGATATTTGACTGTACGCTGTGTTCTTGACATCTTTACCTGAAAAGCGAAAAAGAAAAAAACTTCTGCATTTTAATTTAACGTGTAAATTTGCATCACCCAGCTCATTGGTTGATCAACCACATAGTCCTGCCCCAAACTCACAACATTGCTCAATATTGCTCAGACAATAGCACTGCAAAGTGCAGGGGAATCAACCTACGGATGTCTCACTTACAGTTTGTGCATACAAATCTGGAATAGAAGAGTATTTTAACATGGAAAACCCACACACATCACCTTTAAAAGTTTAATATGTGCTTAAAAGTACATCAAACCAGAGTCAATGATCATGGAGATATCTTATGCTCTCTATTACCTCCCTAGAGCTAATCATATCTAGGTTTTCCTCATCTCTACAGTGATGCAATGTGTGTGCAACATGTGTCAGTGTAATTGTTTTTCATTTTCACAGCATCCAGATTTACTCTCCTTAGAAGGAAAGCTCACCCACGCGATATTAGTCTTCATGCAATCGTACTGGAGCGCTTAAAGAGCAAATTAAATGACACCTTCACGCTTTTACCAAGCACCCAAGAGCCTGTGAAATGTAGCTTGTGCTTTTTTTCTAGACACATTAGATGCATTTATACTCAATGTTCTGTGGAAATTAACCTGAAGTTACTTAGTCAGTATGTTATTCGGGTGTAAGTTCACAGTACTACTAAATAGGGAATGTTTTTCTGTGCTTCAAATTTGGCCCAAGATGTGCCGTATTCTATACACCAATCAGGCATAACATTAAGACCACTGACAGGTGAAGTGAAAACACTGTTTATCTCTATCAAGGAAGGAACAGTGGTGAACCAGCGACACGGTCATGGGCGGCCAGGGCTCATTGATGCACATGGGGAGCGAAGGCTGGCCCGTGTGTTCCAATCCAACAGACGAGCTACTGTAGCTGAAAATTGCTCAAGAAGTTAATGTTGGTTCTGATAGAAAGGTGTCAAAATACCCAGTTTGTTGTGTATGGGGCTGCATAGCTGCAGACCAGTCAGGGTGCCCATGCTGACCCCTGTCCACAACCGAAAGCGCCAACAGTGGGCATGTGAGCATCAGAACTGGACCACGGAGCAATAGAAGAAGGTGGCCTGGTCTGATGAATCATGTTTTACATCTTTTACATCACGTGGATGGCCGAGTGCGTGTGCGTCACTTACCTGGGGAACACATGGCACCAGGATGCACTTGTGATGCTTTGGGCAATGTTCTGCTGGGAAACCTTGGGCCCTTCCATGGATGTTACTTACCACCTACCTGAGCATTGTTGCAGACCATGTACACCCTTTCATGGAAACAGTATTCCCTGGTGGCTATGGCCTTCTTCAGCAGGATAATGCACCCTGCCACAAAGCAAAAATGTTTCAGGAATGGTTTGAGGAGCACAACAACGAGTTTAAGTGTTGACTTGGCCTCCAAATTCCCCAGATCTCAATCCAGTCGAGCATCTGTGGGATGTGCTGAACAAACAAGCCTGATTCATGGAGACCCCACCTCACAACTTACAGGACTTAAAGGATCTGCTGCTAACATCTTGGTGCCAGATACCACAGCACACCTTCAGGGGTCTAGTGTAGTCCATGCCTCGACAGTTCAGGGCTTTTTTGGCAGCAAAAGTGGGACCAACACAATATTAGGTGGTCATATTCGTATGCGTTTCTTAAGGTTTTTGTATTATTATTATTATATAATCTGTTTTAAAAGCAAGTGTGCATTTTGTTGTTTTCCTTGCTTAAATCTATAGTGCGATGCTAAGGGTAATATTATGATGTGTTTCCCGAACCAAGCAGTGTTGACATTAACTGTGTTTACAGCGACTTTGCTCTGAAGTGAAACTCATGCATAAACACTATGCAAAATTATAATGCAGAAATGTTTCAGCTACATTTGCCCCTAGTTGAGAGCAAATAAAACAGAGTCAGATTACTCCCCAGCAAGGGATAAATGCACATGTACCATTTATTTGCCATTTTCTTTTTGAGAGTAAATGTTTAAGAGCATAAGTGTCAGTGAACTGCAGACACGGTAATTGATCAAGAGAAGTTCCACTCTAACGGGGGCGTCCAAGTGCTCTCTGGAATTGCAAATGAGCTTTTATTTTATTCAAATTCAATTTCATTAATGTTCTTGCAGACCATGACGTTTTCAAGTAGGTCAAGAGGTTCCCACTAAGTAGTCTGAATTTGTTTAACAGGCCACAGAGGTTAGTAAGAGGATACAAGTTGGCATCGTTTCAACCCCCCCTGTAAGTGATCTCAGAGCCCTGAGCTGGACATATGCTAAAAACATAGCTATGGGTGAATATTCTTAGTAATCAAAGGTTACGGGTTTCAGCCAGTGTTTATCTTTGTGCCTTTTTTTTTTTTTTTTGGCTCGCTGAACTCGCTGACTTGATAGACCAGTTGATGAATGACTAGTTGAATGTTTGGAGTACCAAGCTACTATTTGTTTGTATTAAATAGAATATAGACTCTACATTAAACCAATCCGATGGTTTGATATTTATTCTTTTGAACAGCATAAACCATGAACAGAACGCTGTCGCGTTTGTTCTAAAATTCAAAGGGGCATAAACAAGAAAGATAACAACTGCAGCAAACCTCCAAGAGACACCTTTTGTATTCATGAATTCCATAAATTACTATGTTGTGTGGCTCCCCCGTAAGAGATGACTAATGTGTGGGTTTAAAAATAGACGGTGGGCTTGAACAAACCCAGTCTCCAGAAACGACGGATTAGGAATAGGCAGCGTGGATGCAAGCGTGAGGCCTTTGTGCAACAGAAACATAGGCAGGGGGTTCGCGGACAGTGAATCAGCCAGAATCGGTGTGGCTAAGTAACCTCTCTGCCCCAGAGGGAAAAATAACTGCAGGATGAAGCGATACACTACATTACATCAACTACAGAGCTCTTTTCCCAGCAGATGCACTTTCTTCATTGGGTCAGGTCACCTTTTTCCCCATAGTACTGCACAATGGCTGAGGAATGAGGAGGTTGTGCCCACTGAGGCATGTGTTCATGCTGTTTAATAGGGCATAACCGTCTCTGTGACGTGGCAACCTAGAGGTGGCTGCACTTACGAAAAATGCTATTAATTGAACTCATGGCCTCACATCAGCCTCCGTTCGTTCTGTGACAGGTATAAAAACACATACAGACACTCACCGTAATACTCATTTGCACTTCGCATGCGTTTTGATTAGCTTAAAAGCATGTAAAAATCTCTGGAGCTGCATGTTGTAAACTTGAGTTTTACAGGCATATCTTATTCCTCCTTAGATATTTTCATTAATATGTTTACAGTGGTACTAACTTTCTCTCCGAAGGATGGATCATTCTTATGCCTATTGTAAAACTTTTATGACTGTCGATAAGGCTGATGGGGCGGTTATTCATTTTTTACGGGATCTTTTAGTAACAGAATAGATTGTTTGTGCTTATAAATCCTAAATAATTGAAGAAAGGAAACAGTTAGTGGAAGAGGGCTTTTATTGAAGGCGATGCCATTGGAGCACAAAGCCATGCGAGGTATTAGCTTCATGCTATGTCTTTCAACCTTGTGCCGCTTCCTGCGTTCAACTCTCTACGCTCTCACACTAACTCATCTTCCGTCTATTCCCATGTTCGTACACATACATCATTCCTTAGGGTGGCTGTTGGCCTTTGTCACTTTAAAGAGAGAACATTTTTGTGGTGCCTTAGACCCCCAGTGGTTCACTCTATCAATCGCCACACTTTCTGGCTGTGCAATGGAGCAGATCCTTACTAAAGAAGAGCCCATGCTCTCTTGTGTGTTACATTAATTATATCAAGATCTGACATCTGACCCAAACGTTCACTTAGCATGTCTGCCGTGCCCTGACCTATTTAAATGGCTCGATCAGTCACCCGGACCACAGCGAACGAGGAGCTGGCAATGACTGATATCGTAATTGAAAAACAGCAATGTTTTACTGCATGCGTTTTGTTTATGTATCACTATTTGCAGAGCTGCCAATGAGGAAAGAGCTTTCAGATCTAATAAATTGGAGCCAAGTGCCCTCCACCCTCAACCGTCCCGCTGTTGTCAGTCATCTCCCCTCATAATAGGAAAGCGGGCCTCTACAATAATTGCTTTGATGGTCCAGCCTGAACAAATCACTTCTGGGCATAGAAAGAGGCCTTGGAGATGGCAGCCAGAGAGAAAAGGTGGGAATAAATTAAAGCACTTTGCGTTCCTTAGGGGCATGTGTCCCAGATTTCTTCAAAGAAAAAAAATATATATAGAGTAGGGGGGAAAATATGCTTCTTTCTTTGCTTTAGGAATAAATGTAGCAATAAATGCAGCAATACACATCCACCGGCCATCATAGTGAAATGGGTTATTCACAAAGAGACAAAAGACACTACATAGTTAACTGACAGATGAAGAAAGGGGGATTTGAGTGGAAATAATCTGATTTTGAACGGGCTCGCTTTATAGAAGTACCTCTGGTTGGCTCTTTGTGCGCCAACAAAAGTTGCTCTCTCTAAATAGAAGGCTTTGAATGGTTTAAGGCTTGTGAAAGGGGGACTAGTGAATTTTCCAGTCTAACCTTTGCCAAAGGCCCTGCTGCTAGGCCTTGGTCCAGGATTAGGCCTGGGCCATTAATATACCCCTGGGATAGGACTAAGATGGATTGACACTGATGTCCATTTTGTGTTTTTAGTGCCCGATCTTAGTGGCAGATCTGAAAGGGGTTGTCACGAAGGACACTGCATAAGAGCAGAAATGTAACATTTAATAATAACCCTGTATTATCTTATCCAAAACATATTTCTTGCATATAAAAAATATTTTTTATGTATGTTATTATTTTGTTATGAGGACCATAATACATAATACATATTCCATTTTATATTTTATTACTTATTTTATATTCTTTATAATACAACCTTACTTTTTGAGTGTGATATTTGCATGGACATGAACAATTTAGATTTTTCTCCAGAAAATGTAAAACTACCACATAGAGCCTTAATCAAATAGATTGTTGCATCTAAGAATAGCATTAGAGCAGACACTGAGGGAACTGAGGGACATTGTTCAAAGTGGGCGGAGGTGTTTTCACATTGCAGTGCATAGGGCAAACTCTATAAAAGTTTCACACATGACCCCTTAATTACAGCTGCTGGGTTCAGTTTGTATGGCATCATCAATCCACAGCACCACACAATGCCACCTCTCTCAGCCTCCGGCACAGCGTGCGAATGTCATCCAGAATGACTTGACTTCCCAGGGGCAGAATTGTTTCCCAAGATCTGGAGGCACGCCTTTCTTTAGTTCCAGCAGTGCTCTTACCAGCCCCCACCCCACTGCTGACTGTTTGCTTTTACTTTTTTACTCTTATTATGTTTACCCACCCTACCCCCCTGACAGTCCAATAAAATTATTTGGAGGTGCAGGTGCTGCCTGTGTCCAGGCTTTTGGAGAGGAAATGGAATCAACAGGTCATCAAATGTAAAAAAAAAAAAAAAAAAAAAAAAAGTAAAAAAAAAAGTAAATTAATTAAAGTGAAACTGATGACATATATAACTATATAACTCAGAGGGATTGTAGGGAAGGTATACTATTGCTAGTTACTTTAAAAAGTAATGTTTACAATGTGTTTATGTTTTACTCAATATAAAAAGTAACAAATTGAAATCAGCTCCTACTAAAATGAGTGGTATTTTTAGTAGTATTTTGACTTTGCTTTTCCTCTTCCTTTAATTAAATTTTTATGACCAATGCCAGTTTGCATCTACCGTTATTTTTTGACATCTTGACATTTTTCTGGAGGTTTATTTTAAGATATTAAAAAAAAAAAAAAAATCTTAATTACAATACTTTTTTTTTTAAATGTCATTTCCATGCGTCTTTTAATCCTTTTTTAATCAAATCATTTTTTTAATTTAAATACATTTTTTCAGGGTTTTTTTTTTCATCATCATTGAGAGTGTAAAGAAAATGAATCTGTCATGTCAATGCTTCATGGAAGTAGGTAGGGGCTAAATGGTTCCTTTTGGCATTATTTTCTTTTCGCGATTCTCTAATTGTTGGAGATTTTTCTGCAGAATCATGGGTATTGTATGTTTTCACCATGAATTCTATTGTTTAACATGATTATTTAGAAAAAAAATAAGTTGAAGTATGTTGGTCTGATAGTTATATAACAAAAGTATATACCATCAATTAAGCAACCTTGTAGCTCACAGTACGGCTGTCTTTAATTATATTAATTTATAGGTTATTATTAAAAATCAATTCCCCTATGGAGAAAATGAATGAGATTTTTTTTTTTTTTTTTGGATCCCAACTGTTGCACTCTGTTATTGTTGTAAATTTAACAAGTGGTGCACTTACTTGCGAAAGTAATGTAATTCTATAACACTGACATGGGTAATAAAAACCCTGTCCACATCATTATCGATTATCACCAAAGAAATGTTAAAAACTTAATGAAGAGCTGCATCGCTCTCAGGGCCCTTCTTCATCAGTACGCTAGGCTCATTTCCTCTTTTGACTAATCGTTGCAGCATCTGTCTCGGCTGTCAATTACAGATATGCCCTTAAGGGTGAGGTGTGATCATATCTTTTTGCATCATAATTCTGTCTTATCCTGTATTCAGACTTAGTTTGCACTGTCATTCTTTGTTAAGAAAACAGCTAACAAGTGTAGCCACGTTGCAGTGTTTCGAAAAATCAGATTTAGCATGCAGATGCTCAATTAAGGCAGCTTTGCATCTTGCAGCAAAGGACAAGCTGTGTCTCCAGACGCTGAAGCAGCCATGTGTCTCAGGTAAGCGTCAGAGCCTTTGCCTCTATCCATCTATAATTAACTTTCTCCTCCATAATTCAGCCCTTTTCTCCTCTTTCCTGTGATACGACATCACTCCATGCTAGTTAGCTGAGCAGACGCGTGTGCCCGATCCCCATGACATCCCGCTGACACACTTCTCCTGGACTGACTGTTCCAGACCCATGCCTGGAGTAAGGGAGAGGAGTGTTATGGGGTTAAAACAAAACCACATCTGTTGTCGTCTCGCATGATTTATTTTGTCCGCTTCTGTATGGCATTGTGGTCATCTCATAATGGTTTAATCTCAAAGGAGAATTGTGTTACTTTGCCTTTATCGAGTTGCACCATAATACACTGGGAAAAAAAATAGGTGTAGAAACAATTTTCACTCAGAATTTGCTAGTAGCCTAAATTTCAGAATTATTTACAAAGAACTGGCTAGTAACACATTGGATGCTTCTGAAATTGCATACTCTCTTAAGTAGGTACTTATATTGAATAAGCAATTACTTTGCGACCACTAAAAAATTACGTTCTTTATAGTATGAATGTTTGTAGTATGAATGTAATCTGAACGTACTACAATCGCCATGCTGTCATTATCATTATCAGGGTAATTCACTTCACCATTCATAAATCCTCCCCTGTAGTCTCGTGGGATAGTAAAGTGTCCGTCATATGCACACTTCAGAATCTTGGCCGGTAGCTGTAGGTCATCCGTGAACTTTTTGCCTACTCTTTTATGAGTACTGTGAATTCACATACTGTTTTTTCCTACGATATTGTAGGGAAGTATACGATTTCAGATGTGGCCATCAAATAAAGGATTAGTTCACCCAAAAATGAAAAATATGTCATTAATTACTCAACCTCGTGGCATACCACACCTGTAAGACCTTTATTCATCTTCGGAACACAAATTAACATATTTTTGATCAAATCCAATGGCTCAGTGAGGCCTCCATTGACAGCAAGATGATTTCCTTTTTCAATGCCCAGAAAGCTACTAAAGATATATTTAAAACAGTTCATGTGAGTACAGTGGTTCAACCTTAATATTATAAAGCGACGACAATACTTTTTGTGCGCCAAAAAACAAAATAGCAACTTTTTTCAACAATATCTAGTGATGGGCGATTACAAAACACTGCTTCATAAAGTTTTTAAAACTTTATGAATCTTTTGTTTCAAATCAGTTTTCGGAACGCGTATCAAACTGCCAAAGTCACGTGAACTATTAAAATTTCAAAACACTTATGACGTAATGAAGCCTCGTTCACTGAAATCCTGTGATTTTGGTGCTCTGAACCACTGATTCGAAACAAAAGATTTGTAAAGCTTCGAAGCTTTATGAAGAAGTGTTTTAAAATCGCCCATCACTAAATATTGTTGATTAAAGTCGCTATTTTGTTTTTTTGGCGCACAAAAAGTATTCTCGTCGCTTTATAATATTAAGGTTGAACCACTGTACTCACATGAACTGTTTTAAATATGTTTAGGTACTTGGCATTGAAAAAGAAAATGATCTTGCTGGCAATGCAGGCCTCACTGAGCCATCGGATTTTATCAAAAATGTCTTAATTTGTGTTCCGAAGATGAATGAAGGTCTTACGGGTGTGGCACAACATGAGGGTGAGTAATTAATGACTGGATTTTCATTTTTGGGTGAACTAACCCTTTAAATGTAAAATGTTGAAGTAGAAAGACTGAAATAGTATTTTATTGTAAAACATACTCCAGTATTCTTTAGGTGTTTTATACAACTTAAAGAAATGAAGAAAAAAAAATACAGCCTAGAGCCTGAGGGCTGTAAGGAATTAATAAATTTCTTTTTTTGCGAGTGTATTTGTGTGACGTGATTTTTTTTTTTTTTTTTTTTTTTTTTTTTTAACAGTGTAGAGCCTGAGGGCTGTGAGGAATTAATAAATTCCTTTTTTTTGTGTATGTGTCATGTGATGGAGAAAGGTCAGCGCTTCTTAATGTGTCTAGCCTAGAAGAAGAGTTTTAATCAGCCTGCCTCTTTTGAGCAGTGAATTGAGTAAATTGGAAGAGCAGAGTTAACCTGGCCTTGCTAATATAGGATGTTGTCCATGATTCAGAGAAAGAGAGAGACCAAGATAGAGAAAGTGAGCGAGCGAGCTGAATGGCTGTAGAGTACTCGAGACCATACATCATTGTCATAGCACCTTCTCTCTTCACTGCCAGCTTATTTACTGCCCATGGCTGAGGTTTATATAGACCGAAAAGAGAGATGGACCTCCCTTTCTACAGCTCATGCTTCTGCTGTTTTTGTAGGTTAATTTGTGGCACAAGCTCTAGGTGGGTACATTTATTTCTTTAAGTCTTTTTTCTTTATTTTTTGTTGTGACACCTAAAATGGGTGATTTCACATATGCATACCCTGTGTTCGCTGATTAATCTCAAGCACATGGATTGTACCACTTTAAACCAGGGGAGGAACCAACTTCCACATTAACCTACTTGGTATCTGTTTCACTTTGAATCAACACATCTTTCTTTGTCTATATGATAAGTATCACCCACCTCCAGTTACATTAAGATTTTTTCAAACACCAGTGACAGACACAAGGTCCCCCAGCATTATATTTTAACTTTGCTCTGGCATTTATGTCTGTTTATTTAGACATCATGACACGAAAAATAGCTCTAGTATCTAAAGTTTTTCCTCATGTTCACCTTGAACCCTGTGTTGCACAAATTGAGCATACCAGCCAACCCATGTGTCAGCCTTGGAGAGAAAAAAACTGTTGATACTAGCCTGTTTTTTTCCATGGCTGACAACCTGTTGTTTTTGGCAAAATCTGATAAGTCGACTGCAATGGCTCAGCGTGACACTGTTGCTACAGTGTTGCACTTTTGGCGCATCTGAAATTGCGAGATGCTTTGCCTTATATTGAAGATGCTTGTCCTTTTCTGGGTCATGTCATTTGCATAGCCAGTGTTTAGGACAGGTTATGAAGCATTCTTGATTCACATGCAAATTCAGTGGTTATCTGCTGCAGGAGCTGATGAACAATGGGGTGTTCAAAACATACGCCCCACAAGAGGAAATGAAAGTCCGCCTTTTTCAGCTCGGCTGATTCCATTATAGACACTATTATTGGCTTAGAATGGCAACATCTATTATCAGAAGCCATTTTATTGGACAGGGATAGTCTTTTATTAATGCCAGCATTAATCAAAGAAACCCCAGTGCAACTTGATGATGCCCTGACCCCCTTCTCTCTCAAATAGATAGTGTGGCAATGCAAGGTCGCTCCTTCCTGTCATGTGGTTGTCACTTCCTCTAACCTCAACCCAGAGAGCACACGATTATTAGGTACAGTTGTCACTCAAGAGTAAACAGGAAGTGAACTTTCTGCCACCGGTGAAGTAATCCGATCTTAATAATGGACATCGTTTAAGTTGTTTTTATCCACTCTCGCATCTTTTATGTAGGGACATTTGTGAGGCTTTTAGCCAAGCAAGGTTGAGAAGATTTACCCTCTGTTTTAGTTGCCCCCTCATCTAAGACGACATACAGTTCACTAATTGCGCTGGCAGTTACCCTGAAGCACCTTTTCAATCGCATAGGCTTGTGATGTCGATCCACTTGAAACTGAACCTGCAACCTGTGTGTTCGTAGCAATAATTCAAAGCGAGATATATTGCTTTCCTACAGTTAAAGATACGTATAATAAACATGTATAAATTGCATTTATACATAATTTGCTACCTCAATTCAAATTGAATTCAGCTTGGATTAGAATATAAAACACAATCCCAATTCAATTTGAATGCTGCCCAAATAAATAAATTGAATGGAAATTGCTAAAAATGTACATGACCTGGAACAAAATTATGTGTGGGCACCATCAACCTGGCCCAATGGGTAGGCTATCACCCTCTTACGACAACCCTGATTTAAACTACACATACTTTTGAGCCTCATCATAAGCCGATGACTTTATCTGACAGCTACTGAAATCCGTCCGTATGATCCTAGTATCTTCTTCATTGAGCCTTTTTTCCCCAGTAGTATAGGTCTTCCTTGTGTGTTTTTAGTCTTTCCTTTAAATGTCACAATATTTGTGATGATCAGCATCCATACTGTGAATGTAAGGAATTTATATTGTGTATAAATGAGAAAGTGGAGCAGTTTTTCACAGAGAGCTAAGAATAGAGCAGAGCCTTTGGCAGAGGGCAGGAAGGGGAGGAGGAGGAGAGCAACTGGAGTGTTTGAATAAGAAGCCTTGTCAATTAAATGCTAATGGAAAGCTCTAGGGAGATGCTGTTGTGTTCTCGCAGGTAATGTCTGTTTTCTCACTCTCTGTAGTCCCTCATGGTTTCTGATTTCATTTTGACTGGAATTTATAATGCCCTGTAAAGTTTACAGCATGCTGTTGTCCACAGTCTCACCTCCTTCAGTAGAGTAGTTGCGCACCCAGATATGGAGTATCATATAAATGATGATATATTCTACGATGCCATAATGTTTATTCTTTCTACCTTGGCCCTGGTTATGGTGGATAATTTCGGCATATATTGATCTGTCTGAAAGATGAAGCTGTTCAGAAAAATTACTTTTCTTGTGCTTCCCCTCCATGTCTAACAGACCCTAAATACTGACATGAATAAATATATATGTGCAATCTGCTGACTAAATATGCCATTTTCACTGCTTAAGGGGGAAGTATCTTTTCTTCATGGGTAAGATGCCATCTAAAAAATTATATTGCTGTGCTTTAGGTTGTTTGTACACTCGTACCCAAATTGTATTTCAAGCTACAGGGTACCTGTATCATAGCATCAAGGGGCGGACTTATGTTAAAAAAATAAAAATAAAAAAACATTATTATTAGTTGCCCATCATTTAAATGACAACTTTGTTTGATTAAAAAGATCTAATCCTAAAGTACTAATTTACTTGATGTTGATGGGTTGATCTCTCGAGCAGAGATCAAAGGAGAAAGAGAAAAATTCCAAGTTACATGAAAGCTAACAACTCCTTCCTGCGGCATCCATCAAGTGCCTAGCTTTTTAAGAATGTGTGTTGCCAAAATAAAGCTAATTGGTTCTGCTCAGGGCCAAGTGGATAGCTCAAAAAGAGTTTACAGTGCCTCATGGTCGACAAGTTGTCACATTCCGTTCTCATGGAAAATATGGCTTTGTGAGATTATGTCTATTTCCGTGCAATGTTCCATTTGCAGGGGCTCAATTCGCCAGGCCCTTCACCTCTGCGGCTTAGCCTTAATCTTCATTTAACCAGAGCCCAGCAGGGGCTGATCACCATTTTTAGATTTTCAAGGCTTTATTTAATTCTTTATTTTAATGTTTTCCATGTGGCAGCTGGAGAATAGACAAAGGTATGCTGTCAAAAAAGAGGCACACCATTGTGAAATGAAACGTTCGAATTGTTTAATCATTTTAGGCTTAGTATAAATGTTTAAAGCTGCAATCAGTATTTGTTTCCTCTTTGAAAACAGTTTACCTGTGAGGAATTTATTAGATTTTTAATGATATTTAAAATCATGTGGCCTTTACATATTCTTTTTAAAGCAGGTTGCCTTATTGGAGTCACCTCTCCTGATTTTCAGCTAAAATGCTTCATATTTATGGTCTACTCAGCTTTATTGCTGGGCTCTTTAGAGGAAAGCTAATTTCCTGCCCTGCCTCTACACGATTCATTCCTTCCACTGTCATTTCTAGTGACACGAGTAAACCTCAGGAGTCCAGACTCCCTCTAGCCCATATGTAGGCTTGTGATTGTATGAATAATCTCCAGGTCCCATATGGCTGAACGTCCTGGTGCATTTGATCAGAGCAGTGATGAAGGGGTCCAGGCATCACAGTGTGTTTGTTCTGCCATGTGTGTCACACGATCCTGTGGCATGCCTTCACTGGGCAGACGCTCACAATTTAACTCGTCAGGAGCTTGTGGGTGCCCGCCGTACGGCCCGCTGGCACACTGTTGTGTAAACAGATCAGAGCGCGGGCCGCAAAGCAGTATTCCTCTGCCATGCTCCCCTGACTCACCCCTTCCTCAGCAATCACGGGCAACACTACTGTCATTTATAAACTTTTAATATCTGCTCCTGTGGGTAATGGCTAATTTCTCCCAGCACATGGCTCTTCATTAAAAGTTGATTTCTGTCAGAGAGGATCCCTATCACATTAGCTCCAGTCACTTGGATGGGAGTAGGTTTTATTCATTTATTTATTTTTATTTAATCTGCTGTGCAATATCTATTTTTAATCACACCACAGCCCTTGACATGCTCTCTCTCTCTCTCTCTCTCTCTCTCTCTCTCGCTCTCTCCTCCTATTTTTTTTTCTTATGTGTGTTTCTCTATGCTAACAACACTGCTAAGGGGCCTGTAGCAAGAAGGAAATTATTGATAAAGTAAGGATAAAGTGTGAAACAACATCATGAAATTTATCAATTCAGATTGGAGTGCAGCTGGTGTACTCACTTGGTGAGCGGCTCACTTCGCTGGCACTTAGCCGCTAGTTTAGCGCTTCAAGATGAGAAAAATCAATGTGTTTCCAGCAGTTTTTTCTCTCCCTTTTCAGCCTGTTCTTTCAGGAACATGAAAGGCTTTCCATGTTCACCTGCTCCTCTCATTGTATTCCTTGAGACAACCGCTCTTATTGGTGTTTTTTTTTTTTTTTTTTTCATTTTTATCCTCTGATAAAGAAGATCAATATTTCCTTTTCTTCTCCTGATGCGAGAGTGCCTAGTGAAACTTGCTGAAATGCACTGTTACCGTGCTCTTACTGGACTGAGCCTGGCGGCCGTGACATCATCGGCAGGTCTTGTGCAGATCCCCTGCAATTACTCCAACTTGGTCCAGGCTGTGCCTACAGCAGCAGCAGCAATCATTAGCACCATCATTACAGATGCTGAGGGAGGATGAGCCTTGCTTAACACAACCAAGGCCAGGCTCTCACCCTTGCTATCAAGGTCAGCCCAGGTCGACAGCATGTGATGAGTGAGTTTGTGTGTATTTGCGGTGCTAGTGCTGGGCAGCAGGCTTGTTGTACTGACCCTTCCACCTTCTCACAGCCTGTGTCTTTGTTTTTTTCTCTCCCTCTCACTTGCATGGCTTCCGTTGGCAAGAAATCAACATTAATGAAGCTCTTGCATCTCAGGGTTCACTCAGGGTTCCTGCACAGCTATATCAGACCATGCGTTTGTTTGTGTCTTTAGCTCTGAGCCGAGAGACCCGTTGCTAGTATTTTATCAGGCGAACATGCAGGTTGTTAAGGATCAGCCTTGCTACAGCAGTAAATTACTTTCGTGTTGACAGGGCGAACATGGCTCACGTTCTCAACTTATTCATTAGGGCCGTGAGGAGGATTCAGATCTACTTTCTCCATCTCTGCAACCAATGGCAGGAAAGGTATGGGAATTATCCCGCATGAGAGACCGGTGGAGGAAGTGGAGGAACAGCAATCTCTGCCAACATTGACATTTTCCTTTGTCTCTATAGAGCATCTGTTTCACATTGGATGAGTTTGCACTTTAGTATTTTATTTTATACCACATAGAAGACCGTGTTGTATGGCAGTATTATGTGTCACACAATTATTTTAAGTCAAACTTGGAGCCCTAAAAACAACAAATGCATGGCACGAGTGGCTTTCTATAATACAAAGAAACCTTTTTACCTAGATGCATTGTTGTGTGTGTGCGCATAGGCCACTTGGGGTAGCGTGTTAACCAGAGGAGCAGCCGGTCCACCAGATGTTCCCTCCCTCAGTGGACTTGTCACAGAGGGACCTTTAGTCTCTTACCTGTTCTCTGCTCTAGACCTTCTGCACTGGAGGTTTGCTCTGTCCTCTTTTCAGTCCTGATCCACTCAGATCTGACTGATCACTGTCCGGCTACTGGTTTATCTACCTGTCACATACTTTTTTTCAATTACTCTGCATTTTGGACATGCTGTGAATTGCAACAGAGGTGTTCCTTAATCTGTGCACACTTTTGTGTCCCAAGAGTACATTTTTTTTCTACAAGATTATTATTATTATTAATCAACACACAACAGGACTGTGTATGACATTTTGACTGACATTATTGTGGTCAAGATGAACAGGCTTAGATGACTTTGTCATTAAAGTCATTATTAACCCAACACTGTAATGCAAAGACAAGGAGAGCGAACCCTGTGAACACTGTACTTCCAGTATTTCTAATATATATATATATATATAAAATGTATTGATTTATTTATATATTATTTATTTATTTTTTACATGAAGGTGTAGGGGATTTACAGTAAAAGACCCAAGGACCAGATATGATGAATGAAGACCTGGAGTCAGAGTTAAAAATAAATAAATAAATTGAGAGAATAGTTTGAAGTTGCATCAGCAGAAGTCAGCTTCAACACTCACAAGGAGTTCGTAGGCCGCTCTCTGCGTACATTCACATTTCCACAGCAGTTATACCTTGCATAAGTCACTCAACTACATCATTCCTTTAGGTTAAAGGATTCTGACTGACTAAGAAATAGAAAAACTATAATAATATATAATATAAAAAAATATCCACACATGGACTGATAGACATAAGCACATCTCCATCGATTATCCAGATGACACCAAGACCATGGTTTAGGCACATAGTGACCCGCCGAGGACACAGAACTGCGTTTCTAGGCTCCGGTTTGTCAGGGAAAACAGTCACTCCATATGGTGCCAGTTGTTCACCTCTCCAATACAGGATCTGTAACAAAAATACTAGCGCACATAAACAGATACACAACTTCTTCAAGGTTGAGGTTGGTAGAGCTCTTGCTCTAATCAGGAACTTTCCCAAAACATACTGATAACGTACTTTCACTCAGTAAGAGGTTCATACAAATATTTGTCATTATTCTCTAGTGATTGAAGATGAAAAGAAAAATAAATGCTTTAACACGCTTGAAGCAGCCATTCAAATAATTTCATATTTAGAAGGATAAATATTGATTAATAACTTGATTATAAATCACTCAAAAGATATACATTGAAGCAGAGGTGAATTCCAGAATCCACCCCCTTCAAAGGTCACAGCATAACTGTCTTGTTTTTTGTTTTGTTTGTTTGTTTGTTTTTTCTCTTTTATTATTTCATTTGTAGTTTTTGATTATCATAATTTTTGATAGTTTGTTTGCTTCTTTTTAATTGTTGTTAAAATGTTGAAGCTAAAAAGTTATTTACACTTGGGTATCCCCAAGAGCAAGCTTGAGATGAAATATTTAATATGTAATGTGTGGGGAAAATATATAGAGAGAGAAAAAGAATGTTAAACATTAAAAAACACCTATGATTATGTGAGAATCTGTTGATGCCCATTCTAACATGTAACTGAGGCTAAGCTTCACTGCTCCCCAACTGATTCATGAGGCAAGCATGAGAACAGACTGAAGAGTCTGAATGTCATGCAGACTGCTGAAAAATTGTAGAATAAACATGGGAATCATAGTGCAACAGAATTGCTATGAGGTTGTGAAGCTTTAAGGCCCTTATAATGCTGCATATTGTAGTGACAGTCATGAAAGAAAGGTCATTCATTGTTATCCAGTGTGATTGTAAAATAAATAAGTAAATATATATATAAAAAGATAGCTTGCATCTTACAATGCTACCAGAGTCTGGTGCAGTTTTTATTTATTTATTTATTTCTAGTCTTAATGAGTAATCCAAATTACAGCTTGTTCATTGGATGGCTATGCTAAGAGAACGTCCTTTTGCTTTTGTAAATATTTTTATTTATAGCATGCAGTTACTGCAGTTTATTCGGAACAAAAAAATTCTCTCCACAGGCCATCAATCGTTCAGACATTTGTAAAAAAAAATAATAATAATAATAAAACCATTTTACACTTATTTTGAATGATAATCTTTTTTTTTTGTACAACATTGTATGAAAAAGAATAAGAAATGTTTGAACAGACAAAAAGACATGAGGCGGGAAAAAAGGTGTCGATTATCAAACCAGTTCAAGGCATTTTGTCACATTCGTATGACTTTTAAAATATATGTGAAGAGCCCTCTCACCAAGTCTTTTTGGAACACAAATAGCTCCCCTCCACAAAAGAAACCAGAATGAGGTACGAATTGCCGGTAAATTATTTCCTGTTCTTGTGGATAATAGGCTACCTTGTGCAGGCTTTGATTTTCTTCTTTTTTGTCTCCTTCCCTCTGTGTTTATTCAGCCGTCCCTCTGCAACTCTGCTGGAATCCATATTGATAGCTGTCAGGCGGTGTTGCCAGGCAGCGGGGAAAGGGGGCTGTGAAAGTAGGGGAAAGGGAGATGTTGTATGGAGGGCATCTGTCAGATCTCATGACTCGACCTATGCTGTGATGCGAAGGGTACTGTCAGGAGATGGGGAAGAGCCAGCACAGGTATGCCCAGTACATGCACTGTCCTCAGGCTGGAACTGGCTGTGATACCCTTGTGGAATGGTGAGAAGGGAGAATGAAGCACCCTCATGTACTGAGCTGACAGGAAAGATCTGTTCACCGCAGAGTCCTCACGTGAAGGCCAATCCCAATTTCATCAACTCTCAAATGGGTTGTCTAGTTGACAGAGTTTGATCTTGAAGAACTTGCGGACATCCATCAAATATGGTGATTCAAGTTGGCTGCATCGTATAGAGTAATGTCAGTTTTAATTGTGGGCAAAGATGGAGGATGACTGTTGGTGAAACTTTAATACTAATTGATCCCATGGAAGGGTTTTAGACACAGGTGTGCAGCCGCAAGTCAGTGCTGCCCAAGATGGTAGGGGAGAGGGGCAAACAGCAGGATCAGGAGATCTGTTTTTATGTTGACACGATTGCATTGCAGATCGTTTTGACCATTAATGGGCATCAGTGGTTCCCGCAATTACGTTTTTTAAAATTTTTTTATTAACTTAGCTTTTAAACAAATGGCCAGAAAAAAACACCGGACATTGCCGATCTGTGGGAGGTTTTGAATGTGGGCAGCAGATTTTTTCTCTGTAGTTACACGTGTTTTGAGCTGATGGGACTTTGTGCTTATTGCCGGCAGGTGTGAGTCTCACGTTTTATCTCACACGCTCTCTGCAGCACATTTCATGTAACAACGTTATTACCGGGAGACTTAATCAAACTCACTAACAATAGCTCACACTGACAGACGTCCAGGCAGCTGGTGCATAATGCTCTGTGAATATTCACAGTGCCCCAGCAACCCCGTCTGCCCGCTTAATCAAGTTCTCTTGGTCACCCAGGGAACAGGAAAGCAAAAAGGTGGAGTGGGACGGCACTGCTTATTGAAACTAGTGCCATTCACTGAGGAAAAATAGGGACAGGAAGACACTGGGGATAACACTATAGGGTCTATTTTAGTGCATAAAGAAATATGAATGAAATTTCTGGCATTATTTACTCACCCTTATGTCATTCAACAGCTGTATGAATTTTTCAATATTATGAAAGTGAATTAGGGCAAAAAGTGTTATTCACTGTCCTACATCCTTAGAATCGCCTCTGTTACTTCTCTCAAGAATGGGCCGAGGAGAACTAATGTCCAATGCTTTTTAGTCAGATCTTTTTTAATGGTTCGGATGATTCAGTTAACAAAACTGCTCTGAATGTTTCATTCACAAATCAAACTGATCTGAATCTAGAGATCAGTTTTAAAAGATCTACAGTAGTTCAATTGAATAACTTAAATTTTGGTCATTTTATTATATTATAATATGACTTGAACTATATATCATGAGGTGTGTGAACCACTTTTATGGTCCTCTAATGGTTCTTATAAACTTTTTGTAATTTAAAAGCTACAGTTCACTGTAATTGCATGAAAAATATTGACCTAATTGATCATTCAAAATGTCTAATTTTGTGTTCCATGGGAGAATTTAAGTTAATGGGGTTTGGACGAACATGAGGATGTGTAAATAATGACAGAATTCTCTTTTTTCGCTGAACAATCCTGTTAAGATGCCATGTATTTACAGAATAATTACAGCGCAGAGCTGTGTTGCGTCTTCCATAGCATCATGGCCATATTCATGTTAGCGCAGTTGTTGTCCTGCTCAGGCCCATGCAGCTCTATAAAAGAGTGATGTAGAGCCTTGGAGAGACCCTGTGTACTGCACTTTATTCTGAAATGCTGACTTATTTATAGGTGTTGAAATCGTGTTGTTTGCTTGTTTTATTGAAAAGCTTGCGGGGAAAGTGGCGACAGCCTGGCATGTGAGTGTGATCTCTTGAGGGCCCCCTGCAGAAATCTTCTTCCCGATAAATAAGTCAGCATTGATGAATATTTCATTCACATGAAATCCATTGTCACCCGCAGGTCTACGGGGACGTGTCGTCGCTCCACGCACACAGTAAAACAACCTCCCCCCCAGGTCAACCAATCCTTCGTCGTTGGCATTCTGAAAGAGACGCTGTTGCAATCCCCATAATTAGCTCAGCGCATCCATCTATGCTTCTGACGAATAGTATGACAAAAATTGTAAAAGACTTGTAGTCATGTGACATCTTACTGCATTTAATTTCAACCTTCACAACTCCATCAGAACAGCAATCGAACTGATTTAGTGCCGCACTTATCACTTTTCATATGCAGTAACCTATGGTTAAAAAGTTTAAACCCTCTGGTTAGTGAGAAAAGAGCTTGTACTTTTATGCCTTGTAGGGGAGAGAGCAATAAATAACAAGAAATGCAACAAGAGACAGAGAGGTGAAATGAGGGAAAGCAAGCAAAAGAGATTCAAAAAAGGAAGTGGAAAGAAGTGACCAGATTAAAAGTCAAGCAGTAATTTAGAGTGCTCAAGATGGCAACTGAAGCGTGGACAGGCTTGAGACAAGAATAGGAGAGGAAGATGAAGAACACTGACCATCAGTGAATAAATTTGCTCTACACAAGCAAGTTCTTTCAAATGAATATTTCAAGAAGTAAACTCAGTCCATTCCTAAAACCTTACTCAGTCCAGACTGTTCACCAAATGGGTCAGGGGTTCTTTGTGAAAATAGCCCTCCATGATCTTTACGCTCTTTGTGAGAGAAGACATCTACAGAAAGATAAGTAAATAAGAAAAGAGCGAGCAGCATGTTTTATTTAAGTTAGAGTCCGCATTGTGCATTCTCAGAGTGAGGCATGAGCAATCTCAGGCACAGGATTAAGAGAGGGCATCTTTTGTTTGGTTGCTTGGAAAGATGTTTCTCTAATGGATTTGCTGTAACTGTTTTTAGTGTGTGCCTACTTGGGTAGATGGGTCACCTGTATGAGTGTTATTTGAAATTCTGAATGTTTGCTTTCACATGCTTCCTTTTTTATCTCAAAGTGAGGATTGGATTAGTAAACAGACCTGAGAGCTCCAGGTGGCGCAGTTTTTTACCTGGGATAGTTCACCCACAAATTAAGATTCTGTCATCATACCAAACCTGTATGACTTTATCTTTTGTGGAAGATAAAGGTGAAATTTTCAAGAATAAGAAATTGTACTGATTGCCTTTCTATGCATTTTGTCCCCGTGAGGACTGGGATTTCAAGTTTCAAAAATCAGACAAAAGCATTATAAAAAAAAATATCATAGGATTAGACCATATGACTTTTATTATGCAACATTGGGTTGTTCTCTACTGATAATCTCAAGAGCTGGGTCAATTTGCATCATCAGAAGAAGAAATCATTTTGAATGTTTTTTTGTTTGTTTGTTTTGGGGTGGACTTAATTAACCAATTCATTAGAAAGATCTGACTCCATTTCCACATGAATTAACAACGATACTTTACATAAACTTTCATGAACATGCCAAGGAGAATAACTTCTCTTAATTTAATCAGACAAACCTGTATGGATTACTTTATAGTGTTTTGCTTCTTTTTTGAAGCTTGAAAGCATCTGTCCGCATTCCTTATCAGTTTCTTCTTTTGTGTTCCTTGAAAGGAAACAAAGTTAAAAAGGTGTGCAACAACTTGAGGGTGAGTAAATGATGACAGAAATTTCATTTTTGAATTAAATATCCCTTGAAGGAAATCTTTAGATTTTTTTTTTCTCTCTGTTTTACTGTTTGATACATCTCACAGTTCTGCTGTTGCCACTCCACCAAGAGTAATTAAGTTGTACAAATGGTATCTTGAGACCTTGTTAGCAGAAAGCAGCTTTATCATTTCCATCCCTCCATTTTCCCATCCTTCCACCTCACCACCCATCACTACTCCATCACCCTCATTTCACATTCCATGACAGTCTCACCCACATCTGATTTACTGCACAGCCTCCATCTTGTGTTTACGTATGTTTAAGTGTGTGTGCATTTGTGTTTGCTCAAAATATATTCAGTGTGATGTTTATCATGTGAATTTATAGAGCTCCCCTCCTCTGTGTTGATGTGACATCAGATTTAATGGACGAGAAGACAGAGGAATGTCTGTTCACTCATGTCCCCTCCGGTCAACATGCCGTTTCACACTCACCCATTCCTGATTCATCCAAAATACAATTACATTTGAAAGAAGAAATAGGATTGAAGAATCTATCGATCTATGTCATATCAACACTATCCATCTGTGTTTATCTTACTATCTGGTTCCCCCATCATAAAAGTTTTTTTTTTTTTTTTTTTTTTTTTTTTTCCTGTAACCACACCAGCCATTTTCTTCCTCTATTTGTTTAGTTATCCATCAGTCTATTTACCTTATCATACTGCCAAACCATCCATTTGCGCTTCCATCTGTCTGTCAGACAATATCTTGGTATCCATTTGTCCAACTATCTTCTCTGTCTACTTACCCCACTGTCAGTCAAAGCTTCTCCCTAACTATGCCGTTTTCTTCAGCTTGGAAATAGTCAACCTGGTTAAGCGTGTCTTAGCAGACTTCTGATTCATGCGGCCACCTCCAAGTACTTGCATAATCTCAGCTGATACTTTGTCGTTCAAATTTACGTGTCACGGATACAAAACATTTTCTTTTATGCATAAAATGTATGTGGGGACATGGGTCACTGTTCAGGAAAACCAGCCCTGCTTGGCCTTTAATAGGAGCCCATCCAAATGCTCATTCCACTGGCAAGCCAGATCTCTGCTGGGTCACTATCAGTCTTGAAGGATCAGTATGGTGATTTGGGGCCTAGCGCACATGATCCTAATGGATTAGCCACTCACCTTTCCTGAGCTGAACTTGGGGGGCAATGTTCCCGCCAGAGGCCCCATCTGCACCCCATGTTTTAGCCATATTGATAACAATGCATCAAGAGCGACAGTTTTTACATGTCACAATTTATCAATGCTTTACATTCACTTTCAATTTTGATTAAATGGTCTAATTTTTGTCATTAGATAATATCTGTTAATTTATATCCCCATGTTTTAGCCATGATGATAACAATGTATCAAGAGAGACAGTTTTTACATGTTACGATTTATTAACGCTTTACAAGCACTTCCAGTTTTGATTAAATGGTCTATTTTTTTGTCATTAGATAATAGAGATCTGTTGATTTATATTTTATTTCTGCTTATTAATAGTGGATTATGGTGAATTTTTATAGTAAAAATATTATTTGTAGTGGATCCTCTGCTTTTGAACACTTTTTCTGTGGCATGCTACGTTTTAATGACAGCAAATAGTGCTAGGCGCATGGTAATGGGTTTAGTATTTTAATTAGTATTGTGTTTTAATTTTGTAAATCAATTCCGCTCAATCCCCCAGATTGAGAATCCCAAAAAATCAGCAAAGTTTCAGCAAATTTCTTCAGGTTCTGGCTTGGCCTATTTGTAATGGCTTTTTATGGGCTAATAGACACCAATATCTTCTGCATAAAGTAGTGTAAATCAATCACAAGGGTTTTTTTTTTTTTTTTTTTTTGGGTAAAAGGATGGAAGTCGAGTTCTCTTGGGAGCGCAAGTCGCATATTTTGTATTTCTGTTCCTGCGTAAAGCACATTCCTGTATTACTACTGAAGTTTGCTTCTCTACATTGCTGCAGAGGTGATTATTAGCACTGTAGATTAGCCTCGGGCTCCGATCTATTGGAAAGTATTTTTCATCTGATGGTTTGATGTATGTGTGTGCCTTTGCTTCTCTGCTCTCTTCTTTTGAGTTTCTTTTTGTTTTAGATCTCAAATTCAGCCATCTCTTTTGAAAACCAAGCTGGTCCACACTATCTTGTCCGTCTTGAGGATCCCAATGAGAAATCTTGGCAAATGTGACCGTCAGCCATTTCATATCCCATCAAACAGGGTCTTACTGCTGTGCCTGTAAAAGGGAAAGAGACTAGGCCTGCCGGCACTGGACGCCAGCCGTAGTTTCTCATCCCTTCCCTTGTTTGTCCTGGGAACAGATCTGTCAGGGACTTCCTGCTGCAGAGATAAACTAGTGCCTCGCTCTCTCCTCTAAAAATAAGCATTTGTTTATCGACATGTGTAGTGATTTCCAGCTCTCCTGTGCCCTATTGTGTGCCGAGCTGTCAAGAAACATTACTCTAAGGCCTGGCTCTCCTTTCAGCTCTGACCAGCCGAGAGAGTGCAGCCGAGCAGGACAATGCAGAGTGCTGGGGGGCAACAGGCTAGCGAGCCTTTGCAGAAATCTGCTAAGATGTTGCCTTTTAACTACGGCTGTGGACCATCCTCTTTATTGAGAGCTTGAAACTTTAATGTACTCTTTAAGGTAGAAACTGTGGAAAGTGCAGGCAATGCGGATATCGAATATCTGGGTCACTTAGTCAAGGTAGTCTAAATGGAGCCTGGTTTTGACTGAAAGCCATATTAGATGAAAAATGAATTAGAGGAAAAAACTTAGATCTGTGCTGACCAGTTTTGACATATTTTAATTGCTGCCTTACTTCATTATTTTCATTAGTCTGAGTCTTAACAAACTGTCAGATTAGACGTTACACATCTCCCATCTTTGTTTAGAAACGGCTCCGAGAGAGATTTAGAGAGAATGCAGACCAGACTTCCAGCTTATCTGAGCTCTCATCCATCTTAGCTTGATGAGGAAAGCTCATGTTTGTGCTCTCCTTTAGTGGATCTGCGGTGGCTGAGTTTGACAAATGCCCCACACTTGCTCTAAACATCGATAATTTCAGCAGAGCGTGGTTACTTAAAGCAGGATTTCAGAGTCTTGTCTCACTTGTGTTTCTGGTATCTCTCTTGCTTTAGTTAGGGCAGAGAATGCACTTAAGAGCTCACATCTCAATGTGGAAAACGAACCAGGATATCAGGCAATACTTAAAGGATTAGTTCATCCCAAAATGAAATTTTTTTCAGCATTGTCAATTCAAATCAAGTCAATTTTTTGGGTGTAATTTTGAACAATGCAGTTGTTCGTTGTTTTTCATGCAGGACCGGAGTGTTCAAACTTTAAAAATGATGCCATAAAGGTGTCATCAAAGTGGCCTTATACTGTATTCCAAGTCTTCAATAGCTTTGTATGAATAACTGTAAAAAATTTAACTGAATATTTACTGATATTATTCAACAGAATCTGTGAGTTAAACTGGAGAATCGGATCAGCCCAATTTGTTAATAAATTGTTCAGGCTGGGTTTGTGAACTGAATCAACCAATTCATTAAAACTATAACACTCAAGAAGGATTTATTTGCAAATCGGGCATCACTACTACTATCATCAACATTATCAGTGAGCATTTATTGAAATGTTCAGTGTTTTTTTCACACAAAGCCAGTTGCACTCGGCCATGGCGGATTCACTATTTACATGGCGGAATTTGCAAGCGGAAAAACCGAACGCTTCTCTATTGAGGAAACTGATCTGCTCGTGAGCGAGGTTAAAGGGTGCAAGCAGACCATCTACAGGACAAGCCGGATTCCCCCAGAGCATTTTATCTTTATGCACACAATAATAATCTTTTACATTGTAATCCTTTTATTTTGAACATTTGTGTAATAAGCAGAGTGTACGCGCATTGTGCACCCTCATATAGGTGCACATTACTAACACGCTTTTTAAATAACATAACAAATATTGCGCTATTGACTTAAGACCAGGTTTCAGTTTTTCAATGGCGCAGTCTATTTCAGTTGCCTCAGAATAGCAACGTGCCAACAATGCACCTGAACACACCTCATTTTCAGACCAGCACGCCCATGGGCGCAAATGCATTTGCTGTTTAAACAACGTGGCACAGGACATGAAAATGATAACTGTGTCAGGCTGAAACTAGCAAAAAAACACTTGCGTCTGGTGCCACATTGCACCTGTTGTATGATAGGGCCCCCATTCTTCATTTACTTTCATTATATATGAAAAAAGCTAGATACTCTTTCGAAAGAAAATGAAAGGGTTTGGTCTTTCGGTCTGACATTTTTGAGTAAACTATTTCTTTAAGCTTCTTGTGTGTTTACCAGTGTTACTTAGTAGTGCAAGAGTGAGTAACCCTTTGAAAAGTCCAACCACTAAGTATACAGCAGGATTTTTTTCTTTTTCCTTTTACCCTTTATTACAAGCTATTTTTCAGTGTCAAATAATTGTTCTTTCCTGCTATTTCCTGCATTTTATTTTCTCATTGAAATGACTCATGCCCAGAGTTCTGAATAAGATACAGCTGCTTTTTTTAACGTACCATTTTGACATAGCTTGGTGTGAAAAACAACCTCATATTAAACCTGGTTATGTGTCATGTATACATGATATATATTTATTTGGCTGGTTATTTAGAGGTTTGTAAACAAAGTTTCATCTAGATGATTTGAAACAAATCCATATGTTCTACAGTACACCTTTTTTTCCCCTAGAGCAAACAAATACTTTGCCATAACACATATGCCCACTTATGTTGTAGTTTTTTACCTTCTTGACACAAATCAAGGTTGCAAGGCTTTAAAGCACACTCTTAGGCTGTCTCAGGGTCAGGCACCTCTTCAACCATTCTCAACTGCTGCAGCTGAAGTAACCTTCCCGACTGAATCCGCTGCTGCCTCAAAACAATTACTTGGTTTGTGCAACTGTGGGTTTTACTCTCCTAACCCCATAACTTATAGCTGAAGAAATAACTCTCCCCACCACCATTACATCCTCTTTATATTTCCTGTTTCTGGTGCTGGTGCTCCATTACCCATGGAGCTCGAGTCTGGCAAAGGCATGCTGAAGATGAAAAGAGCAGATAGCTGCTACTGCTGCAGCGTGCACTCTCTCTCTCTCTCTCTCTCTCTCTCTATCCCTGCCTCACCTCCCTCTACGGCCCACAAGTGGTAAACATTGTGTGTTGACATATGGCCCTCACAGATTTAATCACCTTTATTACATTTTGTCGCTGAAAAAATATGAAGTGATACAAGTTTGCACCTTACGGAATGTGCTTGTGTACGCATGTTTTTTCTTGCAGTGAAGGTCTATCCACAACAACAGACGCATAACCAAAAAGTGTTTATTTGAAAATATTTGCCATGAGCATTTAATATTTATTGCATACATATTGAATATTTGAATTGCATCAAACATGTAAATTATTCACTCTCGTAATTACCTGTGTTTATTCACATAGTTACTACTCAACTGTTGATTGAAGCTTATTTGTTATTCATGGAGCAAACCTTGTGCCAAAGGACTCTCCTGATGATGTAACGTCATGTAATTACAGGCAGATGACAGTAATGCAAAATCCATTATGTCGTTTAATCTCTTTAGAAGAATGCACAAGGGGCCATCTGGGGCCTATCACTCAATCATACAGTGAAAGTGTCGGATAGGCGTTCAAGCCTGTGACTCCTCCTCAGTCCTTTGTGAGTGTTTGTGTGCTTTTTAGTAATGTGGATTTTCTCCAGTCTATGACCCTAGGCTAATCCCATGATCCCCTCTGTAGCGTATTATGACGTTTTGATCACGTTTGATTCCCCCTCCCCCATCAACAGTCTCTAAATACAGAGAAACAATAGAATCATTTAATCAAGTCCTGGAATACGGACTTTTCTCTAGTGTAAAATCAAATGTTCTGATTTTTTCATCAATCTTTTTTACTCCCATCCTTTTTCTTTGTGCATCCAACCTAAAGACGCTGCCTCCGGGAGAAGCAGGTAAAAAAGTCATCAAAACCAAAAGCACTTGACAGATTTGTGATCAGTGGCACAGTTCTCCTGAAATTGTCTAGTGGTGTATTTTTATTGTGGAAGTGAATGCTCACCCTTCAGAGAATAGCTTCATTATGTGCCCCCCAATAGAAATAGCTGCTGGTTGGTGTGATTGTTGCTGTAGATTGGGTATTTTAGACTGAAGCGCCTGTGATCAAAAACTTAGAGAGCTTTTCAGCCCAAATTAAGAGAAGGAGGAATGTCTGTTTTGTTGTTTGGTTTGTTTTTTCTGCCCATTTGGTTGAAACAGAGACTGTTTTTCCTTACCTAAATCTCATCTTCAATCTGTTGAGCTAAAGCAATTATCTCAAGTATTGCTCTCTAGATGTTATTTTCCCTGTCTTGCCAAATGCTCCAAACCTTCCTATGTTCCACTCTCAAACAAGCAATGATACTTTCATCCATTTTCAATTTGGACCACAAACTTGAGGAAGTGCCGCTAGTCCTCCCAGATCCCAGCAAGACAAAATGGGCATCTTGGAAGCAATTGGCAAAACAATAGCAGTGTTTGTACTAGGCCTTTGTTTACCATCTCTTCTGTCATCCTCTCCCTCGCTGTCAGTGTGGGTGGTTCTTCTGTTTAATATTGTTTTTCCCCTTTCTTCATCCTACATGGTGTCACTTCGAGCATATAATCATGACATAAGGAACCAAATTACCCAAACAAACTTTTTGAATGGTGGCTCGACAATAAGGACTTTTTTTATGCTAACATATTAGTTCAGATTTTTGCCATGCTAACATTTTTTTTTAATTATTATTATTATTATCAGCTGTAGTAATATAATTTATATTTATATATATATATATATATATATATATATATATGCATGTTAATTGTTATAATTATTATTTATTATACTGTATCAATATGTGACAATGCTTATTGTTGAGCCCTGTTGAAGAGACCTCTGTAGAAATTGTAAATAAAATCTGAACAGCCTGTCCCCTGACAAGTTCTAGAAATTTCTTTGTTTTTATCACTGCTGTCAATGTGCAATGCACATTCAGTTCAGAGAGAAAGAGACTGGAGGCCTTCAGGCACTTGGCTTTTTGAAGTGGAAGTGGATGAAAGACTCAGCCGTCATTTCAACTCATATTGTGGTTTCCGTGCAGAGTTCAAAGTTCAGCGTCCTCAGCTTTCCCCAATGCCAGAGGAAGTTCTCCTGCAGAGAAATGCGGATTTCCTCTCTCCATTTGTGCTCTTAGTTTTTCATTTATCTGTTCCTCCCTCTACCTTAACCACGTCTCTTCCATCTCTTTGTATTACCCTCTTGTTATTAGCATTGTCCCTCCCCTGTGGTGAGTATCCTTGTTAGGACAGATTTATACGTCTACTGAAGCTTGAATTAAAAGGCTCTAGGCAAACTCAAAAAGGGGATTTGTTAGCACAAAGCACTTGCTCTTATAATCCACCAACACTGAGCTTTCCACTGCACTGTAATGGTAGTAATAATAATAATAAAAAAAAACTTGGTTACTGTGACTGTTTTATTTCACCTTTGTCTTGTTGCAAAAAAAAAAAGAAAAATTCTTTGCCAGACAAAGCCATAAAACAGCCTTTTCAAAATGATTTCTAGCTTGTTTTCTCATTGGTCCCCGCCACTGACCTTGGCAAACGAGCTGGACTTCAATTTCGTTTGAAGTATGAATCCACCTTTACTGTGGTGCCCACTTGCTCCTAACTCATTACCTGACATGATGAATGGGGCCTGTTCCATTAAACTATGCCCAGCCCATGGTGGCATGGACACCTGGCACTGAGTAATGGCAGTTGCATGGGCAAACCTGCCAGGGTAGGTAGGAAAGGTGTGGCGGCTTATGCATGAAGTTGGCTCTTGAATCTGCAGGGGAAAGAGGAAGGTTGTCCACTCCACCTGCCACATGGCCCCCACCCAGCCCCTCACTACACCATGTTTGGAGTGGAAAGAGCCTTTGTGTGATCCCATAATGGGCTGGCCTTGGTTGCCAAGTTCAGCTAGCACATTTAGTACTTGCCTCCATCATATTTCTACTGGTGTAGTTTCAAAAAAGAATAGTTAGTTCTAAAGCGATAGTTCACCCAAAAATGAAAATTATGTTGTCATTTACTCACCCTTATACCAAACCTGTAATATGATTTACGCAAAAGAAATTTAGAAGAAAATTGAGGTCTGAATAATGCTGGAGCCCATTGAATTTAGTTGTATAGACACGGTTTAAAACAACATAAGAGTGAGTAGAAGAATGAAGACAGAATTTTGTTTCTGAGTGAACTATGCCTTTAAACGCTACCCAAAGCTGTGAGTGTTTAGGTAAGTTCACGCAGCTTTGTATGCACTGTTTTGTACTTGTGTATGGGTTCCATCAAGTGTCTCTTCTCCAGGCTGTGTTGTTATAGGTGGAGGATCTCTCAAGCAAAGAGACTGGATCAGGAGCTCAATAGTGTTACTATGACATCAGACAAGAATACCTGACTCCAGAAGACCTTATGTTGCTTTCTTCTTAATCAGTTTGCATTTGCTGTCTGATATCGTTGTCCATCTTCTTTTTAACTATTAACTGCAGTCCTGTTTCTCCTCACATGCATGTTACTGTCTCATATTTGTCTGCTACTGTTGTGAATACACCTGACTATCCCTCTTCTTTGTTCTCTCTTTGAACAGACAACCGTCGCACTGGTTTGGAAAGATCTCGTTCACGCCACAATGCAAACCCTATGGTCCGATGATCACTTGCCGGCTAAGGACGTTTGCCAAGTGCCAAAGACCCAAGAGTGGGGACAACACTGAGGAGGGCTGAACGGGGATGGAGAGAGAGCCCCTCGGCATTCACATACATACACACGCACATGCATACAGAACGCAGAACCAACCTCAAGATGTGCTCCACAGCTCCAGACATGTCATCGAAGGATCACATGACACTCATTTCTCTCTGAAGCCTTATGTAATACATTCTCTTGATGTATTGGGCCTGTTCAATTTGGCAGTGTTAGTTATTTTCACGATTACGCCTGTTCTGTTTATATCTCTCGATGCTAACTCCCCTGATCTATCTTACATCCACCTTGCTGTCTGCAAACAATCAATGATTGGCTACAGTTTGATCTCTCGCTATTGGATTTTTCTACGCACAAACACGCTTTTGTTGACAAAAGGCCAAAAGCACAAGAAAGGACTGCATGATGCTGTATGCATATTGGCAAAGAGACTTTATTTGCTGCGTTGATTGAACAAAACCTTGACTTGACTGATTCTGCTTTCCCATTTAGTTTTTCTTGACAGATAAAATTTTGATTTCCGGTCTGTAACACCCACCGTCAGCCGCATAATCTCTGATCATCGCCTCTTTTCATATATTGCAAATCCTATGTATGTACATATATGAAAACGCTGCTGATATTAGCTTCACCGTGTGTACACATTTGTGCTGTTTAAGAGCTGCCAGTGCCACAAGGTACCTGAGGTGGTTGAAAGATATTGCTCTTTATCTACAGTAAACACTTCAAACATTCATAGACATTTCTCTTGCAGAGTCAAAGGTTTTACTAAGTGAATCTGCAGGTATGTGAATCAAAGAGATTCCATTCATTTCAGTTTTCAAACATGTCACAGGTTTTCTTCGTGATTTATTTCTAAGTCACTGTGCTTTTAGCTTTTAGCCCTCTTATAGAAGAGTATTTTAGTGAACTGTAGCTTAGCATTTTTTAAGATCCAGTGGTCATCTTTAAGAGCTCTCCCTTACTGACCTACCGCATTTACTCGCCATCTAAGCTCTGTCTGAGTTTTTATCAGATTTATTACTCAAAGTTCATCTTTTACAAATTGTAAAATATGTATTTATTCACAGTTTGCCAGATTTTGCCCGAAGCCTTTGATGTATGAACATTAACCCGATTCCAGTGAGTTCTCTTGGATATGAGGACGTACAGCTGTAGACAGTGACAGTGAGGTGATGTTCACAACATGGAGGCTGACTTTATGTGAAAACCATTAGTGAAATGTCTCTACCACCTCCCCTCATTGCTGCTTGTTGAGTAGTCATTTTCCATAATGTTTTCTGCCCCCCATGTCCATAACACCGCAGGCAACAGTATGTAAAACAGTATCTTTTGAGTGACTGGAGTCATACTGACTCACATACTGGTACATGCCACACAGAGGTCTTCTGCTTTTGTAAATGAAGGCAACGTGTTGAGTTTGCACACCAACTGCAAGTGCAAACAGTACAACTATAGTGCGGTACAGAACATCCTACGGTTAGATAAACCACTGTTAGTCAAGCTTTCTCCTCACACTGTTTGTCATACACTCTCTCATGAGAGAGAGAGGAAAGGTCGAGATGCAGTGAATCGCAATCCATTGATTTGCTTTTCTAATTAAAACTGCCCTTTGAATGGTTTCCAGCACCACACAACAGAAGCTGCACTCGGCTCTCATGACTCTCACTATCGGTTATTTTAAACTCATGTTAATGGTAATTACAGCATCCACACACTGTCAGTGCAGACACCTCCGACATACATTGTTATTTCCCAGTCAGACTCCAGTTACATATGTTATGTCACTGGCACCAGATAATTCGCAATCTTTCTGGGCAAAAAAAAACAAAAAAAAAACATTATTCTTTAGAAATTGGTTTCAATAAATGTGCCAAACTTTCATGAGGTAAAAGTTACTATACTGAGATTTGATTCTATGATTATGATCATTACTAAAAGACAGGAAGACGATTTTGTTCACATTACACTAATATTTTCTGTATGATGACAGTAAAGTGTTGAATCACTTATACAAGACCGAAACTAGCAGCAATGCAGCCATTCAGTTAGGGCTTAGGGATTTAATCATTTTTACAACGCTAATGTCAAATATTTATGAAAGATACTTCAAAATATTGTGTAATTTGTTTTTGTTTTTATGTCTCTTTCCTAAGAAAATGTCATTTTATACCAGTGATCTTCCCCTCCATTTGTGATATTGGTGTTAAATTTGTGCTTTACTATAGGCTAATATATATGTGTCATGTGTATTTGATAGCGAATACTGTATATCCTAATGCAGGTTAGAGTCTGCAAGTGACTGACAGTGTAGCATTTTATGTCAGATCCAATACTTTAATTGGATGTTAGACAGAGACCAGAAAAGAAGCAAGAAAATATGAAGTTACTAGTGCCAATTTGGGTCTTCTGCCATCTCATTTATCCACATTTGTTCGATATTCTCATTTCAGACTGTATGATGGTGCACTTTAACTTGTTAAATATAGACCTGGAGCCATCTTTTAATTTGAGATTTCTTTGCATATCATTGCCAAAATAGACTGCTTGCATGTGTGGTAACCATTCCTGACAAGTGATTCAATCTCCATTCTCTCAGAAGTCTCCCCCAGTTCTCTCTCATTCCCGCTTATTGTAATTGGCACTTGGAACAAGATCAAAGTTAAATTGGTAAGAACAACTGCAACTGTCTCAGGACATTGTTTTAATTTTTAGGTATTATAAGACTCCATAGCCCTACCGCCTTTTTTTCCTTGACATTGTTTTATTGTCTTATAAGCAATTTATATTTGTAACATCTTTAAGTTTATTTTTATCTGTGACAAAAAAAAAAAAAAAGTGAAAATGGTTATGCACACTGTACCCAAGTATGTAAAAGAGTATCATACTAAATAATAACCACTTTCTCAAAAAAGAAAAGAATCAAGTGTCTCTTTTTTGAGTGTTATTTCCATAATGAGTTATGAATTATGCCTTCTCTTGATGCAAACTCACGCTGTGTCCTAACCAGTTCCTAAAGCACTAAATGCCTTCTCCTCCATGGAAATCTGAACTCACCACAGCAAACGTCAAGAAATTCAGTCAGTCAGGTGATTTCTGTAGGCTCTTGTAGAGGAGAGTAGGCAACTGCAGTCAGTTTTCACTTCTAGTAGTGGAATAGAAAAATATTTAAGCATTCAGCAGGTATTCTTTGTTGCCAATGAAGTGCATGCATTTGAAATACAACTGCTTTAACATAAAGATTAATACTAAACTGTAATACAATGTACCTACTATTTGATTTTTTTTTCCATCCATTTTTAGTTGAATAAATGATTTCATACAGTGATACTGCCAGAGTGTATGCTGTTCGCACATTATTCATATACACAAAAAAATTACAGAGTTACTACATTAACATTTGTGACCCATTCTGGCAAAATGAGTTGGAATGCACACAGCTAATTTCGAGCTACAGGCAAAACAAGTGAAAAATGTCAATTTTGGTCGAATTTGAGGTTTTGACAAAAATTAGTTCATTAAGCCCTTGTCCAGCAATCCCAATGCTTCAAATAGCAATTAAACATCTAAAAGTATCTTTATTTGTATGTTTTCTGAGAGGAGTACCTTTGACCATGAAAAATGCTGTTTTTCTCTGCCCGTTTCTTGATGACTGGCACTACCCTCAGCACAAGTTTGGTATCGTTGTAAAGTGCAGCATTCCAACTATTTGAATATTCATAGCGAATTCTCGATGGCATGACTCTGAACCAATGAAATGTGATTTTCAAACTCATGTTGATGTAAACAAAACGATCTTACATTGACTGACAGAACCGAAGCGCGTGCACAAAGACGCCGCGATCCCGATATACACAAAATTACTGTATTGTTTTTTTTGTTTTTTTTATTAAAAAATATGTCTTGGCAAGTATTCACGCAAACATTGTCTGTTATATCTTAAGTCAACGTTTGGTTAACTGTTGGGGAAAAACATCTGATGTGTAACATTATATTAGATCTGTGTGATACAGTAGGTCTTAATATACTGTAGCCTATAGGCTGTTTGTTTTATTAATGTTTATGAAATGATTTTTTTTTTTTTCTTCTTCTTCTTCTTCCTATAGATGTTTTTTGACTTGGTTTGTGCCAAATTTGGTGGTATTACCAGGGATTTTAAGGTTTGGTTGCTAGGTGGTTTTGTTTTGGAACCTTTAACAGGTGTAGCTTAGTCATTTTTTGTCGGATTCTAACAAATCATACATCATTTTGAAGGTTTTTTTTTTTTAATTTTCTCATTGTGGCTCATTTTGCCAGCACCGGTCACTTTTTAGTCTAATAACTCCACCCACAGTGAAATCTCATTGGTACAAAATGTATAAATGTATACTGTATTATTAAAAATGAAACATGTTCTTCTTACTGACTGTGATCACCCTGCAGCATATTCATTTTCAGGAAGGACAGGTGAATTACAGTTGCATTACTACTGTTGTAACATTAACTATTTTGACGCTAGTGTAAACTAGACTGATCTCCAGTGGGTTTGGTTACAGATGACATTCAAAATACCTGTAAAACCACCACTTTATCTCTATTATTCTGCAATAATTCAAAGGTACTTTGATGCAAATTACACTCAAGACAAACAGGAACTGGTTTTATTTGCCTTTTGTCATATGAATAGCATTTATTCAGTTACTGAATTGATGGGTTTTGCAAAGTAAAACTACTGTCAGAAGGAGATAACAGCACTGTGTCGTTTGTTTGAAGCGCTCTATTGTTTTTCTTTTTTTTTTTTTTTGCTCTCTGTCTTTCCTTCACTTCACAGTAAGCGCACGCATGTTATTTTGCCGCTTGAATCCGACTGAGTTGTGCTGGAAATCATCGTTTACAAAGCTAAATATAAACTGCTTTACAATATGCTGCATTACTTTCATTGTTTTTTTGACAGCTGACATTTGGTTTCACTGTGGTTAGAGATGGAGAAGGCAATGATGCCCCTTTGTTATTTCTCCATCTCTCTGTCACCATCCTCGCTGTCTCTCTGTCAGTCTGTCTCTTAGAGAATAGAAAGACACTTTCTTTTTTTTCTTTTTTTTTTAATTCTGAACTGTGAGCATCTCTGTCCATTTTCAGAGTGTACGGCTGCACTGGGGAGCCGTCCACTGGGTACCACTAAAATAGAAAGGCTGAAATGTTCCTGTCCCTGCCTCTCTCTTGCTGTCCTCTCTACCCTGCAGCCCCCTGAGTTCATGGCACGTGTGCAGGCATGCATGCATGCTTCTGTCCGTTCATTTTTGCATCTGTGCATTTGCAAGAAGATGCGTTAGGATGCGGCCACGCTTTTACTGGCAGACCAGGCCGTGCACATTTTGTTTGTCACGGACGCTTCTGCTCTGTGTCTGCTCGCTAAATCACTGACACAGATGGTGGCTTTAAAAAAACAACAAAACAAAAACTAAAATAAGATGCAATGGCTAACAAGTGATCTGGCACAGTAGTGTTTTCTGTTTTGAGAACTGATGCGTTTATAGTGAGCCGGTCACTGAAGAGAGGCTAATTTTACAAGACGCTCTGTTTTGTGCAGAAGTCGGGCTCATTTCTCAGTCTCCTCGGCTTTGAAAGCTCATTAGATGCCAGGGCCTTGTTGAAGTCAAATTATCAGTTGTCCTGTTTCGTTTTCTGGCACAAATGCAGATTTGCTAATTCCTCGAGGTGAAGGATGGAGGCCTGACCTGAAGCATTGAATGCTTTGTGTATGTGTGTGTTGAAAGAGAGGGCTGTAGATTGGAATCATGGAAGATAATGAGAGTACAGGCTGTTTTTTTTTTTTCTTCTTGTGAGTGTAATATATTATCCTTATTATTTTGTGCTTACATAAGTAGCCCTGTCGGAGATCTGAAAGATGAACCGAGACCACACGCATATACACACACTTCATCTGTTTTTGCTCTTACGCCGTGTTCCATTTCTCTGTAAACCCAGGGCGTGTGTACAGCCACCCACACCAATTTACACTCTGATGGATTGGCCTTCAACGGGAATACAACATAATAATGATGTATTTTGCATCCTGAAGTATGGAAACTAAGATGAAATACAGAGTTGGGTGTCTGTGCCCATTCTGTCTGCCACTGCTCTCAACTTTTTTAGTGTGTTTGTGTGTGTGTGTGTGTGTGTGTGTGTTCATCTTTATGAATCGTTGCAGTGCACCATGTTGGCTTTAAGCACAAGTGTTTCAGATCTGAATCGTTTCATAATCATATTGCTGACACATCCATCTCCCCAGCTCTGTGCAAGCATCTGTCTGTCACTGTGTGTATCTGTGTGAAAGAGCAGTCTCGAGTGTTCTAGCCTCTTTTGTGCTCTGCACTGTAAAAAATTGATTGAATTGTTGAGAAGTTTAAAAACAAAAATCATGGATTGAGTGTTTTTTTTTCAACTGTATCAATAATTGTCCTCAGTAACACTACGTTTGCTCTCTCTCTCTTTTGTGTGTGTGTGTGTGTGTGTGTGTGTGTGTTTATCACTTAATACTTACATTTATCACATCTTTACCAAGCCTTGTCAATTAGCATATTAACTTTCTGAAAATAAAAACATCAGTACATCCACTGCCACAATCTTCGTTTGTCCTTTGACAGCAATATCGACAGAATTTCTTAAAATTAGATGTATGTAGATAGATGGACGAACTGACTACAGTTTAAAAGTGTGTGGTCTATTACATTTATATAAAGAAATACTTTTATTTAGCAAGAACGCAGTAAATTGATCAAATGTTACATTAACTAAAAAAGAGAAAGTATTTATCAGTTTCCACAAAAATATAAAGAGGCACAACTTTTTTCAACATTGATGATAATAAGAAATGTTCCTTGAGCACCAAATCAGCAGTAATGATGCTGACAATTTAGCTTTGCTATCACAGGAATAAATTACATTTTAAAATATATTAAAATAGAAAACAGTGATTTTAAATTGTAATAATATTTGACAGTATTACTGTTTTTACTGTAATTTTAAATAAATAAATGCAGCCTTGGTGAGCATAAGTACATTTCCCAAAACATTAAAGGGTTAGTTCACCCAAAAATCATTACTATTAAATGTCAAACTGCCAAAATTTGATACACACTCCGAAACACTGATTCGAAACAAAAGATTTGTAAAGCTTCGATGCTTCATGAAGCAGTGTTTTGAAATTGCCCATCACTAGATATTGTTTAATAAAGTAATTATTTCATTTTTTGGCGCACAAAAAGTATTCTCGCCGCTTTATAACATTAAGGTTGAACCACTGTAGTCACATGAACTGTTTTAAATATGTCTTTAGTAACTTTCTGGGCATTTGAAAGTGTTAATTAACTTGCTGTCAATGGAGGCCTCACTGAGCCATCGGATTTTATCAAAAATATCTTAATTTGTGTTCCGAAGATGAACGAAGGTCTTGCGAGTGTGGAACGACATGAGGGTGAGTAATTCATGACAGAATTTTCATTTTTGGGTGAACTAATCTTTTAAACCCCAAACGTGTGTGTGTGCATGAGTGAGAGAGAGAGAGAGAGAGACATTCACTCATCTGAAAGTGCTGCTGCCCCCTGTCCATTCTCTGTCCTCTGTCCATCTAGACACTCCTTTCCTTTTTGAGTCATCATTCTCATTCAATGTGATTCAGAGCACTGTGACATCCTGTCTGTGTTCTGAGGCTTTCCCAGAGGCAGGTGGTCACCCAGAGAGCATTTCAAGACTGTAGGGCTCATCCTGTGTGTGGACAGGTCTTTATAAAGAAGAGCTGTCTGTCAGTGCGATCACTGTTTTCTGTTTTAGACCCCCTGCATCGTTCTCGGCAAGGCCACAGCATCACTGACCTGCATGGAAGGAGAGATTATATGGAGATGGACAGAAAAAGAAAAAAAGCAGAGAAGTGACTTTGTGTATACAGCTCAAACCACAGACACAATACAGATATCTCCCTAGCTTTAGTTTATCAACTATACAATACAAGAACTGTGAAGAAACCTTATTTTAATCAATATTACATGTTTATGCAACAGAATTTCTGGCATTATTTTGGTATTTATTTTGTTATTTAAGAGAGTCATTACTTGTTTTGCAATGGAAGTAAAGAGTTCTGGTGGTTTTAAAAGCTGAAATGTGGAGCTTGCATTTTTGTTTAAAACGCTGTTTTAAAACGAAATTGGACTAGTGTAAATGGGGTTTTAAAATGAAAACAATCCTCGTCTACACTGGCGTTTCCACAGTGTTTCAGAAATTATCTATACTACACGACCGAAAACGCATGTCACATGACCGTTCATGCACACTGGGCATGCGCTTACAAGTGTAAACAGTTGCCTCTTGCACATGTAGGTAGCTGCAGTATAAAAAAAAAATATGCAGAGTTTGACAGGAAAATGACTGCAAAAAACAAAGCCAGCAAAGATTGCAGTTCAGTCTTAATGTTATTGTTTACACGTCATCAAGGATTCGCAGCGCAAACGTGGGAAGCCACGTCATCGTTTTCAAAAGTCTTTGTTTTGGTTCTGTTTATACTGAAACGCAGCCCTGGCATTTACAAACTAAAACTAGTGTCTGCAGCTTTTTTGAAAAATGTCTCCATTTTTGAGGTTTGAAAATGTCAGCGTATTGTAAATGGCAGGCGTAAAAGAAGTTTGGTCATGAAGTATAGACCGAGATCGTTTCTGAAAAGCTGTGGAAACACCAGTGTAGACAAGGATCGTTTTCATTTTAAAACGCCATTTTAAAGCAAAAACGCACTAGTGTAAACGGGGCCTAAGACAAGCGATTCACACTAGTCTAATGCTAAGGCCCGGTTTACACTAGTACACTAGTTAGTGTAAACAGTTTACACTAACTTTTGCTACAGTTACGTCTGTTGTTTACATTACTCTGGTGTTTTCGACCCTCAAAACTGAGACTTTCGAAAACGCTGCATAGACCGTTTTAGTTTGAAAACCCTGGGGTTGCATTTCAGTGTAAATGGACCCAAAGTACAGACGGAGATCGTTTCTGAAAAGCTGTGGAAACACCAGTTTAGACGAGGATCGTTTCCATTTTAAAACGCTGTTTTAAAACAAAAACACACTAATGTAAATGGGGCTTAAGTCTACTTTAAAAAGTGTGTATTTGAAAGTGTGTATTTTAACACTCACTTTGCCCAGTGAACTTCCATTGCTGCAGCTGTTTCCTTTTTTAAATCTAGAAGAGATTAGTCTAAATTATTTTCTGGGGTAATCGCCGTTAAGCTGTAAGTGCTGTCGATAGAGCTAAACTTGAACCTGAAACATTCCTTTAAGATAACTGTATATGAAAAGTTCAACTCGACTCAACTCATCTTCCATGGAAACTAAAGGGTTAGGCTACGCTGATATAGGCAAACATGGAAAAGAGAGGAAAGACACTGGTAATTGAGCTAGTGCCCCCCTGGAAGTGGATGGAAGAATAAAATGAGTTTCTATAAAAGCTTTTCTGTGGATCGTTTCATTCAAAAGTACATAAAAGCCTCCTCAGAGTTTCTTGCTTCTCTTGCCCTCAGCTGAAATACTCCCAATGGATCGCAAACACAGACACACACAGCGCTAACCCACTAGAATAAAAGAAAAGTGTTGACCACTCGAGCAGGGACGCACACTCTGTCTGCACCCTAAAAACACAAACACATACACATTCACATCTGCGTTCATGAAAAAATAACGCAGGTGTTCCATTCAGGCCTACTTGCTATCACTCTAAAACCCTTCACCTTAACCCTGGGTCATTAATAATGCTTCAGCTGTAAGGAAACAAGACTTAGTTTGCACTTACGAGATCAGAGTGTGCGAGCATACAAACAAACAGCCCGGTCAAAGATGCATTTTATCTTGTAGTCCTTCAGCAAAGCCTGACCTGTAAAGCAGTTGGCCAGAGTTTTTTTTTTTTTTTTAAAGTCTAAGCACATTTTATTTTGTATGGCTCCTTTTTTTTTACTTGCTGATATTGCTGTCATTCTCTCAAAAATAACCCCATAACCATCTGTATTAATTAAGATCAAAGAAGGACACTACGTCAGCATGACTTGAATGCATTAATGCAAATGGGCTGGTGTCTGTACTGTATGTCCAGATAGATAGATGTCTTTGGATGGGGCCGAGTGATGGATGGATTGACAAGGATGTTATGAATGTGAGGATTGCAAATGTCCTAAAATCTGTGGAGGATTGGTCTGAGTCAGTCATGGAAGTGAGGAGCAGATGAGTCACAGGCTGTCTGATTGACTCACCACGAGACTGCCTGTGCTTTGGCAAACACACGCTCAAGCATGTCAACATTACTGGTGCAAATGCCAGGCCTGATCCCCCTGCATACAGCCAATGTGTGGTGACAAGCTCTGACCACTCGCTGCTGTCCTGTAGAGGCATTGTGGAGCTTTGAAAAACAGACATCATGATGTAACAGGCATGCAGTGAGCTTTAAACATGCTTGGACATGTTAGCGTATGTTATTGCATTAGTATATTTGTAGCAATAGCCAACAATACATTGTATGGGTCAAAAATATCGATTTTTCTTTTATGCCAAAAATCATTAGGATATTAAGTAAAGATCATGTTCCATGAAGATATTTTGTAAATTTCTTACTGTAAATATATCAAAAAATTATTTTTGTGAGTGGATATGCATTCCTAAGGACTTCATTTGGACAATTTTAAAGGCGATTTTCTCAATATTTTGACTTTTTTGCACCCTCAGATTCCGGATTTTCAAATAGTTGTATCTCGGCTAAATATTGCCATATCCTAACAAACCATAGATTAATGGAAAGCTTATTTATTCAGCTTTTTCATAAAATTGACCCTTATGACTGGTTTTGTGTCCAGGGTCACACACACACATACATTTGAGCCTTTTCTCATTAGAAAAACGAGTCACGAGTCGCAAAATACGTGCCAATACGTACTATCACTGCAGTTTCAGTGTTGAAATGTCCACTGAGTGGCGCTAAAAGCATGTTCATTTTTTTTTTTTTTTTTTTTTTTTTTTTTTGCCGGAACAATAAACGTGAATATGGTACCCGAGGATCCTCGTGTTATATTCAACTCCGTATTGGCTTAGCTACCGAGCAAGCTTGTTATGTCAGAAAAGTGAAACATATGGAGCTGGTTAACCGATGCTAAGTCCAAAATATATTCATTTACAAATCGTGCACTTTGATAAAAAGTCATAACTTAATATTGTGCAAGGAGATGTAAAAACAAGTCTTTATTAATCCATAATCTGACCCTGTAATCGTAACTGTGTATGAAAACGATTAAAAGCACTTGCTGTTTTACTGCCTCTAATGTTCATTTCTGTTGGAAACTGCAGTGATACGTAGTCTATTGGTACGTATTTTTGCGACTCACGAAAACATTCCCACAGTTACATCTTTCCATGAGACCAGGTTGATACATTAAGTATGACCAAAATCTAGATAGTTTTGGGGCCACTGTATCTGACTTTGACTCTTTCTCTGCCCTTCTCTCATAGTTCTGAGCCTCACAAGGTGACTGCAGGCCGGCACCCTGATGACTGTTTCATGTAGAGCTGTAGACAGTTTTCGCCACGTTCCATAAACCCGCTTATTATTCAGCCACCCAATGTGATTGTGCCTCGTTGTTTCCAGTGGAGAGGCAAACAGAGCTAAACTCCCTTCCTATAAACACCATCCATGCTGCTAAAACACGCATTTACACACATCCATCGATCAGAAGCAGGTCTGGGGACACACAGCACCACATTCACACGTACCCTTTTACATGCATGGCAGCCTCAGCCAATCTGGACAGGTGATGTGGCATGACTGTTAGAACACAGCTGGTGGTATGTGTGTGTAAATGTGGTAAACGACTGGCATCCTGGAGGTTAGGCAAACAAAGATGTCAAAGAATAACACAGGCCCATTATAGGAGGAAGTGAGGGGGAAAGACAGCGAGATGGAGAGAGCCATCAGTTGCTACATAAACCAAGCAGCTTAGCTTCCCACTGCTTTGTCACCACAAAAACCAGAGATCTGTTTGAGGTAGATAGATGTCCTCAGAGAGCAATGTGAGATGTTATGTGTGTGTGTTTGAAGGCTTCCTATGCAAACACCAGCCTTAGTAAGTCTTAACGGTATCAAAACAGGCATGTAAAGGAACCAACCACCGCACATTCGCAAGGCCAGATGGCCAAGATGTTCTGGCCAAAGAAATGTAAAAAAAAAAAAAAAAAAGTCTCTCCAGCTTTCCTACCAGCTGTGTTGTAATAAAACACATTTATATCATGATGGCTGTACCATCCCTGTAGTGCGTTTCCAGAATGCTCTATTCATGTGGCAGTATGGTACACTGGGCAGAAAAAGCTGATTCCTGCTGGCACTACAGTCTGTCAAACCCTAATTCACCGTTTTGTTGAAATAGCATCCATTTCTAATAGAAAGTAAGATGAGGGTTCTTCCTACTCCCCATATTATTATTATTATTAATAGCAGCAGCAGCAGCAGCATTATAAGTTATTATTATGCGGTTTTCCTGAATACTTTGATCCTGATTGGTCAGTTTTCGCATTGATATTTGATATTTAACTTTTTAATATTTTTATTAGTACTAGTATTATTCTAAATATATTTGTATATTTATACTTAATTTTTATATTATATTTCACCATGGCAATGAATGCTACTTTCATGTTGCTTGTATCACTCTCTATTTTTATATTAATACAAGTTATAATAGTTAATAAGGGCAACTGTAGTAAAAATGGCAGTAACACTTTATAATAAGGTTCCATAAGTAAACATTAGTTAAAGGGTTAGTTGACCCAAAAATGAAAATTCTGTCATTAATTACTCACCCTCATGTCGTTTCACACCCGTAAGACCTTCGTTCATCTTTGGAACACAAATTAAGATATTTTTGATAAAATCCGATGGCTCAGTGAGGCCTCTATTGACACCAAGATAATTAACTCTTAAAATGCCCAGAAAGGTACTAAAGACATATTTAAATGTGACTACAGTACAGTGGCTTTTTGTGCGGCAAAACAAAATAATGACTTTATTTAACAAAATCTAGTGATGGCCAAATTTAAAACACAGCTTTGTGAAGCTTCGAAGCTTTACAAATCTTTTGTTTCGTATCAGTGGCTAGGCGCGTGTATCAAACTGCCAAAGTCATGCAAACCATTGAAATTTCTAAACGTTTTGAAACACTTATGACGTAACGAAGCCTTGTTTTCTGAAATCACGTGACTTTGGCAGTTTGATACGTGCTCTGAACCACTGATTCAAAACAAAAGATTTGTAAAGCTTCGAAGCTTCATGAAGCAGTGTTTTGAAATCGCCCATCACTAGATATTGTGGAATAAAGTTGTTATTTTGTTTTTTTTGGTGCCCAAAAAGTATTCTCGTAGCTTCATAACATTAAGGTTGAACCACTGTAGTCACACAAACCGTTTTAAATATGTCTTTAGTAACTTTCTGGGCATTTGAAAGTCTATCTTGCATTATCTTGCTGGCAATAGAGGCCTCACTGAGCCATCAGATTTTATAAAACATGTCTTAATTTATGTTCCAAAGATGAACGAAGGTCTTACGGGTGTGGAACAACATGAGGGTGAGTAATTAATAACAGAATTTTCATTTTTGGGTGAACTAACCTTTTAACTACATTAACTTCATTAGTCAATGTAAAATATTTCTAAAACATTTAATAATCTTAGTTAATGTTAATTTTATTTACTCATACATTATTAAAATCAAAATATGTTAAGTGTATTTAATCGACCTGCTAACATCAACTAAAAATTACAAGTTGTATCCCAACTTGAATATGAATAAATATTGTAACATATAATGCTCATTGCTAATGTTAGTTATTGTATTAACGAATGTTATGGGCACCCCCACCACCAAATATGATTGCAATAAAGTTTTACTCAATTTGTCAATCGCTGATTGATTTGCGATGCAGAGTGGCAGCTTTGTGTCGTGGTCTATTGGTCTTGACCAGCTGACTGTGCATTATCACAAATTTTAGCCTATTTCTCCACCTGTGTATTGTTTTCACTCTTCAAATCCTTTCCGTTCTCTGTTTATGGGTATTTGTATAGAATGAAATATGACCCTCACTCAGCCTCCACCGTAGTCACTAGGGCACGTCGCACATCAGTATGCGGATATGACCTGTGCAGTTGTGCGGTCAGCGGCGAGGTGATCTCGCCACCTTCGTAAATCCTGTCCTGCTGTCCCCAGCTTTCTCCTCTGCCGTCAACCTGCAGCCCACGGGAGCCGTTAATGGAATGTCAAATCAGAAGCGGGCTGAACGGGTGACAGAGTAGTCAATAAGGCTGGGATGTTCCGTCTGGTTGAGGTCGCGGCCACCCTGTCTGTGCCCTTGTTGCTTCTAACAACAAAACATGGAATAATTTAGCTTTTCTGGGTTGGAGACGGGTTGAATTATAAAGTCACAACACTGACAAGGATCACTCTTTGCTATGCAACATAAGGTATGTTTGCATGCACTGATTTTCGTCAGTCAGAATGAATCCAGTCCTATTTCGAAATATTAGTTTATAAGAAACATAAACAATTAAATCCAACTCACATTTGTTTATATGTGCACTGCATGTATTTCTAACAAAACTTATGTGCATTCTCAGCAGTCAGGAATGGTTTGGCCATGTTTTTTTTTAGCAAATAAATGCACCTCCACTGACCAGTTTGGAAGATGAGAAACATAAAAAGTATGTTAACATAACATATTTTTGAATCAGATTTAGAAAATAGTTTAAAGTGTTTACATGCTTATTTTTTCCCTGTTATTCCAAGTCTACAACACCAGCATTTGGATCAAGTTCACTTGCATCGATTAAGGTATATACATGAAGTATATATACTTTTCAATCTTTCAATCTGATTAAGCCATAAATCTGATTGTAAACAGATTATTAGTATGGGTTTGTATCATAAGTTTGTATTTCCACTGCAGGAACTTTCCTCAGAAACTAGGAACTGGGGTGGTACTCAGTGTGTTTTGACCGTAGGAACCAGGGTCTAAATGGGTAAAAAAATTCCTCCTCTAAAAGTACCTGCTCGCTAGGTAGTACTTTTTCAAAGTTACGGAACTTTTGGGGGTGGGACTCCACACGCAGCATTTTAATTCAACCATCGTTTTTTTAAAGTCTGTTGGGGTGCTTGCAGTAAGAGTTGTTTGCTATTCAATTCAACAATGGAGGGAAAAAAAATAGGACTGATGGACTGACGATGAGGTTCGGGCTTTAATAAGCTTATATGCGGAGGACGAAATCCAGCAGAAACTGGAAAGTCGCACGCAGTCCTACATCACCGGACTATCTTCCTGGTACTTTAGACCAGCTAGCAGCTAGCAATAGGTCTGGGGGGGAGTTCCGGGGAAAATAAGTTACTGGGACAAAAAAATCATCCTGGAACCTCAGTTGGGCTCTTCTTTGGCCCATGTGTGTTTGACCCCCCTCCTCTAATGCAATTTAACAGTAGCAGGCTTTGGGACAAGTGATCCCCCCAGTCGTCAAAGCCTCCTGGGGATTTAATAATTGTTGAAAATCACACAGATAAAAGGGAGCTTTTGTAGACTCTGTGCTGTGCTATGTGATCTTCAGACACTCCCAGACTTTCATTCCTTTAGCACCTCTCTTTGTTTCACTGTCAGATCAGTCATTCGGTTTGATTCTGTATTCACATTTAACTCCACTTCATCACCAACCACAACTAAAACTTTTTACTCTGAATTATAGATGATAACTTGTGCACAATGAAACTGTGTACATTGTACATATGAAAAGCTGAGATGATTTATCATCAACCTTGCTGTTTAATTGCTTTCACGTTCTCAGTCTGCGACTTTGAAGGTTAAAAGAGGACTGAGCTGAATGTGTGCTTACGCACGTCTGAGGATGACCATCACTCAAAGTCACCTGCTTCTGTTTATTCTCAGTGCCGGAGAGTCTGGGGTCAGTGCCATCAGTGTTATGTATTAGTTCCTGTGTCCATGTTAAGGAAACTCAATAGAATATGTTTAAATAATGCATCTGAAAGGCCAGAGGTTTGCATGTATTGTCAGAATGACGACATGATCCCTGCCTCCAAGTGTCAGAAAGTGTTGTAGATCCTGAATGATAATATTCCTGCTTGCTTTTGATGAATTATTTAAGCAAAAATTGTTTTGCAAACAAAACATATTTGTGACTGACAAATAGAAAGAGAAGCTTACCTCTCTGGACAATTTTGATGCATAACTAATGAAAAAAAAAAAAACAACAACAAAATATATATGTGTGTAACCTTTAAGCCGTCATGTTTTCAAAAGAACTGTTTTATCAAAAACGATACTTCTTGTTTGCAATATCCTTGAATTGTTTGGCTCAATGAGTGTCAAAAATAATGAGCAGTTCACTTTATAAATCACCTCACGCAGTGAATAAAGTCCAGCTTAATGGAACACAGCCTCGTCTTAGTCAGAAAACCATGAGTGGACCTATGTTCTGCTCAGCGATTCATGTGAACATTGTGAGGATTTTGCTTACTGATAGCTGCATATGCCATAATTAAAGATGTTTTCGAGGTCATTAAGGGTAAGTTATCACATTATAAATGAAAAATATCAATACACATGCTCATTAAAGAAAGAACCTCTGCTCTGTAACATGCACGAAAGAGAGTTTTTAAAAGGATAGTTGAACAAAAGATATTTTATTTATTTATTTATGTATTTATTTATTTTTTAATATATATTGACCCTCAATGTAGTCAACGAAAAAAATAGTGCATTCTTCAAAACGGCTTTTGTGTTCCACAGAAGAAAGTAGGTTCTACAGGTTTGGAAGGGTAAATGATGACATCTCATTTCATTTTTGGGTGATTTATCCCTTTAAGAAGAGGTGCTAAAGTACACCGATCAGGCATAACATTATGACCACCTTCCTAATATTGTGTTGGTCCCCCTTTTGCTGCCAAAACAGCCCTGACCCGTCGAGGCATGGACTCCACTAGACCCCCGAAGGTGTGCTGTGGTATCAGGCACCAAGATGTTAGCAGCAGATCCTTTAAGTCCTGTAAGTTGTGAGGTGGGGCCTCCATGGATCGGATTTGTTTGTTCAGCACATGCCACAGATGCTCGACTGGATTGAGATCTGGGGAATTTGGAGGCCAAGTCAACACTCAAACTCGTTGTTGTGCTCCTCAAACCATTCCTGAAATATTTTTGCTTTGTGGCAGGGTGCATTATCCTGCTGAAAGAGGCCATAGCCACCAGGGAATACTGTTTCCATGAAAGGGTGTACATGGTCTGCAACAATGCTTAGGTAAGTGGTACGTGTCAAAGTAACATCCACATGGATCCACATGTTTCCCAGTAGAACATTGCCCAAAGCATCGCACTGCCTCCACCGTCTTGCCGACTTCCCATAGTGCATCCTGGTGTGTGTTCTCCAGGTAAGCGACGCAAACGCACCCGGCCATCCACATGATGTAAAAGAAAACATGATTCATCGGATCAGGCCACCTTCTTCCATTGCTCCATGGTCCAGTTCTGATGCTCACGTACCCACTGTTGGCGGTTTCGCCAGTGGACAGGGGTCACACAGAATGGTCTGCAGCTATGCAGCCCCATACGCAACAAACTGTGTTGCACTGTGTATTCTGACACCTTTCTATCAGAACCAGCATTAACTTCTTGAGCAGTTTGAGCTACAGTAGCTTGTCTGTTGGATCAGACCACACGGGCCAGCCTTCGCTCCCCAAGTGCATCGCTGAGTCTTGGCCGCCCATGACCCTATCGCCGGTTCACCACTGTTCCTTTCTTGGACCACTTTTGATAGATACTGACCACTGCAGACTGGGAACACCCCACAAGAGCTGCAGTTTTGGAGATGCTCTGACCCAGCCATCACAATTTGGCCCTTGTCAAACTCACTCAAATCCTTACACTTGCCCATTTTTCCTGCTTCTAACACATCAACTTTGAGGACAAAATGTTCACTTGCTGCCTAATATATTCCACCCACTAACAGGTGCCAGATAATCAGTGTTAGTCGCTTCACCTGTCAGTGGTCATAATGTTAAGCCTGATCGGTGTAGTCATTTACCTGTTCAACTTGCTTTAATAAAGTTCCACATATCTAACCTACTTTGTTAATCTGTCTTCTCCTCTGGCTGCTGTGGAACATCAAGCAGAGCTGTGGAGGTTGTCGTGTGGCACATTCCCTGCCACCCAACAGTGCGAGATTTCAGAACCATCTCCTCTTCCATGCTGCGTGGCCTGTCACTCAACTCTCACTCATTCAATTCATCTCTGTCAGGACACTGCTGACGACGCTGTTTGATGACTTCTGTTGGCTCCTCAGGTGTCACATCACAAGCACGAGGGTCTGTATACGGTCTCATTATTCTCATTACTCCAGAGACTCGTCACCACAATGGAGACCCGCCAGTGCCGGAACAACGCAAGGGTGAACAATGCAAGGACGTTTTTTGTACCATTCATATCAAGGTTTGTTTTAAATGCTGTGAAATGAGATAGATTGAGTGATTGCACATAATGTGCTTAGTGGTAAAGGTAAAAATCTATTTGTCACTTAATTGATGTTTTTGAAAAGGCTCTGTTTGGCACATTCAAAAAGGTAGCAAACATACATTACCAAGGATGATGTGACCTTGTAGAGTTTTCAGTGGTCTATAAACCGTGAAGCTGGTATTATACGATTGCTGTTGCCATGAGAATGTGGGCAGAGTGGCGCATCTTTAGTAGACCTCCATACAGGGCAAAAATGAGGGAGGTGGGGTAGGGTGGGGAGAGAGAAAGACAGAGAAATAAAGAGAAAGAGGTGCAAGTAGGTAGCCACTGAGGCAGAACAACATCTGCACACAGTGCGCAGGCCGTCTACATTAACACACAACTCCTGCCATGCAACACTTTGCGGCCTAGCAGGCTGTGACCTCCCACAGGCTCAAGAGGAGCTTTTCCTCTTGAAAGCCAGCTGTGCCCTTCTCTCTGCCAGCCAAACACTCCACAGTCCAGCTGTTCAACTGATCCCGACAAGGGATGCCCAGCTAGCTGTTTTATTCCTACAGTGCTGGTCTGAAGGTACATGGTGAAAAGTAGAGGGCAGGCTGAATGTATGCTTGTTATTACCTTAATCAATCATCTTATGTATGCTGATGCTGATTTGGTCATTTTTTCTCAGAGTAGTGCTGGCAGCTTCAACAGCTGCTAAATATATGTTCTGATTATGGGATTAAATATGATGTGCAATATAATGCAAAAGAGTGTTGCCCTGATATGTAGAACAAAAAAGGGCATAAGACCTTAATTTTCCAGATTTTTATCTGTCAGGGCAAGTACTAAATGTATGCATTAAAACTGAATATTTGGGGCATATCATTAATGGTGAAATATGAGATGATGAGGCAGCGTTGTACATAATATGCCCAAGCTAATATGTTGGTGAGAAAAATGTATATGGGTTTGGATCAGGAGCATGTAGTCTTCTTTTAATACTGTTCCTTAAGTTTAAAAAAGTGAGCCTTTGTAAGCTTTAGGTTGCCTACAATGACACTATGAGGATTCTGTTGAGAAAACCAAGGTGGAGCAGTGCAAGACGATCTATTTTGTAAGTCAAGAGTAAAATATTTTATGGCTTTAATGAGAAATTTGATGTAAAAATTTATTTCTCGGCTGGATGATTCACAGAACGCTATTAGCCTATTATGTTGTCAAACCCTAGGCATAGTGTGGTGTGATACCAGTCACCTATGAGAAAATACTGGTGTAATTGTCTCTTGTAAAAGTGTTTTGTATTGTATTGTATTTTGTATTGTCTGTTAATGTTTCTTTTCTAATGGACCTTGAGTCTGGAAATAAAGTTGAATTGATTTGGGTATTTGAATACATTATTACCTTGATGAATATTTGCTTTCTGTTGAAGATGTTTTTATTTGTAAATCACAGACCCACAGTGAGAAAATGTCCAGTGATTGTGTGAAAGTTTTTATTATTTGTCTCAAATGTCTCATCCTTTAAAAAAACACACTAAAATAGTTTTATTTTTTAAATTTTAGTGCATTTTATTAGTGGATAAAACATTTATAAAAACACTCAACGACAATCAGTAGGAATTTTCTCACTATTATAGTTTTTATGAATATTTAGTAATTTTGTTTTAATTTTTAATAGTTTTTTAAATGTGTATATAGTTCATATATAGGCCAATTTAAGGCAGCAACTATTTGCACAATAATACACTAAGTGCAAATAGCGATAGATGCTATTTACACTAAGTGTAAATAAAAATTAGATGCTATTTACACTAAGTGAAAATATAGCAATACAGTATATTCTATTTACACTAAGTGACAATAGCAGCATTTTCATAATGATATGCTATTTACACTAGGTTAAAATGGTGATGATATTCTATTTACACCATGTAAAAGTAGCAGTTCTTTGCAAAAAGTGTAAATAGTAATGCTATACTTTATATTGGCAGATAGTATTTGTACCTCAGTATTTTTGTACATTGACAGGATGCAATAAGGACAGGACGTGGTAAAAGCTGTACTGCGGGCCTTACGCACTACTGCTGACATTAATGGGTGGAGACAGACATTTGTGGGCGGAGCTACACAAACGTTTGCCAACAAGGGATACTATTTGCACTTAGTGTAAATAGACACGTTGTATATGTAATTTAATTTAAAGTTAATTTAATTTCAAGTGATGGTGTTTTTAAAATGTTATAAATGTTATTTATATAATCATAACTTATTGTTATTCCAGTCTCTTAGACTAAGTGTTATTCCAATCTCTTAGATCAGCTATACTCAAATCCTTCTGCTTTGAGTTGAACAAATGAATGAATTAATGTATGTTCTCTTACAGTGACCTGTTACAGCTCATTTTATGCATATTCTGTTAAAAATATTTCAAAACCAGAGTGATAACTGTATAATCAAATGATTTTGACATGAATGTGAAACGAGTTTGCACTGGCGCACACTTGAATCAATTTATATTTATTTCACCTGAGTTATGTGCTCGTTCTGTTCATGAAGGCATTAGAGTGGCTGTTTGCTTAACTGCTTTAATTTAGTCAGACTTCGCTTATAGTATCTTTCTCTTATTAAAAAAAAAAATCCATGCAAATATTGCTGCAAATCTGGAGAATGTACTGAAGGGAAAATGTTTTAATGGGTGGTTTTCTGTACCAGAAAATTGTTAGGTGATGAACTGAATAAACATAATTTTTCTCCGGCAGAAATAAAAGAAGAATGAATGGGAACTCCTACACGTAGAGCTCAAATCAAACAGACCTTGAGCTGATGAAGACACAGTGATCCACAGAAAAGGACACATGCTTTGGTATGTATCTCTTAGTAACACATGCAAAATACCCTTAATGAACACACAGATGCCGACCACACAGGCAAATATAAACACCATGCAGTGAGTTGGACCGGGGACAACCATAACACCTACTCGAAAAAGCACTGTCACCAAAGCAGTCTATCTTTTGCCGACAAACATACATACACAAACAGCAACACTTACGCAAACATTTACCACAAGGGAGTGAATGTACTCACACATGGTAATCAGAAGCATCATGACTATTCAAATTGAAGGGTACTAGTCAAGTGGAATTGAAATGCAATTTCCAGAACAGATCATTTTGTACCTTTGAAAATAAAGTCTCACAAATACTGCAGGTAAGGTTTTCAGTATTACTGTAGTAGGTATTATTATCTCCTTTCATACTAAATAAAAAAATTTTACCACTGGACTATATTTTATATAAAGGACAAAGTCACTAAAAAGTGTTATTTTAATCTTTTTTTCATGTTTTATCTCCACTAGGACACCAATCAAGCCAGGACTGCCACTCAAAGCATGGGTGCATGATGCCCTTGATGGTACTCCAGATGATCTGAAGCTGTTTTATCTCTTTGAGGGCCCAGAGGCAGGGAACTGGAGTTGTCTTGTCCTCGTCTCTCTCGTGAGACATGAATGAGCGCGGTTGAGCACATGACTGAACATGAAAGACAGGCCAGTGTTCCTCAGGTTTCGTTCAGGGTCCAGGCACTGATTGATGATTAATGTGGCACTGATTTATGACCTCACTCCTCATAATTTATGAGAAAGCTCATTGAAGCTGTCTGTAGACCAGCTCAGCATGCTGTATATGAATTACGTAGGATAAGTGATGAGATCTGGCAATAGTCTGAATGGACAGAACATGTCCTTTGGCTCTGACACCCTTGCTGTCATCTGGCCCAACTACATAAGCAGACAATTAAGCCAATAAGTGAAAATGGCACCATTTCAATCTAGTTTTAATGAGCAGTATGGAGATAACAGATCTCCTTCACCTCTAAGATGATGATGACTGAATCTGGAGCGAGAGTAAGGTGTGAATGTTTAATGAAGATTGGGAGTCTGTTAAATGCCATGCCATCAGTGGGCTTTGGTGGAGTCTCTTCTTTTCATTTGTCATATCAAAATGTCATTCATATATATATGAGAATGGTTTACAGAGAATGGTAAAAAAAAAATAGAAAATATCCAGTGAGCATCAGTTCTGTTGGTGAAACTCCCTTGTTGATGCCAGAGGTCAGAGGAGAAGACTGGTTCGAGCTGATAATCACTTTTCACAACTGAAGTCTGTAGAAGAGCATCTCTGAATGCACAGCATGTTGAACCTTGAAGCAGATGGGCTACAGCAGCAGAAGACTGCACTGGGTGCCACTCCTGCCAGCTTAGAAAAGGGAACTGAGGATACAGTTTACACAGGCTCACCCAAATTCGACAATAGAAGATTGGAAAAATGGTGCCTGGTCTGATGAGTCTCAATTTCTGCTGTGACATTCAGAATTTGACATAAACAATATAAAAGCATGTATCAAAAGTTCAGGGTGGTAGTGGTGGTTTAATGGTGTGGGGGATATTTTCTTGGCACACTTTGTGCCCCTTAGTACCAGTTGAGCATTGTTTAAACACCACAGACTTTCTTCTCTCTCAGACTTACCTTTTAGTAGCTTTTTAATAGCTTTTTAATAGTTCATGACCCCCTCCTTAAATACTCACAGTTGAGTTACACTGAATTTTCATTGCACCACTTTGGGATGTTTTGCATCATTTTAATCTTTTCTTTTGTGTTCATTGTGCTAGTAGTCTTCTTAAAGCTAAGTTAAGGTTAACAATTTTTTCCCCCATTTTATTTATTTATTTGGGGCTCACTGTTTCAACAATAGAGAGAGCCAGATATCAGACTTGCATGTGGGATACTTCTCATTACTGATCCCCTAGTAACACTAAGCCTGGGCTTTACTGCATCTCCTACCTCCCAGTCCCACTGTCCTCTATTGTATGTAAAGACTTCCTAATAGACCCCAATGGGGCATCATTTCTATTCTGTTCATGATGAAGTCATCGCTCTCTCTTCTCTCTCTTCTTTCCTCTCTTTCATTCTCTGACTCTGAGAATAGATGTCCCAGAGGATGCCATTACAGAACCTTTATGAATACATGCTGAAAGGCCTCTTTTTGGACAGATAACACACTGTGCTCTCTCGTGCACACAGCTGCTAAACTCAGTCCAGTATGGCAAAGTTCTCTGTGTGGTCCATGCTGCTATGCGTTTTCAGTTATGTGTATTAAGGGGCAGTGCAGGGATGGCAGGTTGATAAACTGTTCAATAGGCATACATTTAAAAAACAAAACAAAAAAACAATGTTTGTATAGTCTGTGTTTTATATATATATTTATAAAACGGTTAGTTCCTGTCCTTGATTCTGATTGGTCAATAGCTGTGTTTTATTTATGATAAAACACGGCTTTGACTGTTTCACCCAATGGTTCTGTGTATTACTACACAACACCCTTAGCAACCACTCTTATTAAGGTAAACTATTTGTTCTTTGAAGCTTACTGTATTATGTAGAAGTGTATTGTGAGAAAGAGATCGGGTGAGCAAGTTTATTACCTGCATTCAGATTTAGCATTTTCCTTCAGGTCAGTCCTATGTTCATAATAAAAAATCTGTTTAAATGTCCGCTGCAATATCTTGTCCTTTTAACAGTTAAGGGGTTTTCCCGTGACTAACAGGGCTAGTCAAAGCATTTGTCAGTTGCGTCTTGTTCTGTGTTCACAGCAATTCAGTCTTTTCAATTTAAAAGTCTTTGCTACTGACTGACACACTCATAAAGACAGTCTTTGCCGCCATCTAGTGGCGTAATAATATAACTTCTGTTGCTGTTCACGGTCAGGAACTATTTCTTCTGGCGGAAGGAAGGCTTTTAGTGATTTTACTTTATGAAAGTTGCATTGATACATATTTTTTGGCTTTAATATTTGTTTGTGTGGTAACCGTTTTATAAAAGCAATAAGGTACTCGAGGCTAGTGCTGTATCGTGAATAAGTCACGACTGAAGGGGTTGCAGGCACTCCACTTCGTGTCATGCCTAACAACGCCCTTCAGCCGTGACTTATTCACAATACAGCACAGTCTCTCGTACTTTATTGCTTACATATATATATATATATATATATATATATATATAGTGTGTGTGTTTGTTTTTTTAGGGTGAACAGACGTGATAACATGAAAGCACAAAGAATTAATTTCTTAATGTGTATCAAAAAGTCTGCCTAAACAAGACCTAACTGAATAATTTGCTTAGATGATTGGCTTAAACATGCGTGATAGAAAAGCTGTTTTATTATCAAATAGTAATTTAATTTTTTCACATAAATTAAATTGGCAACTTTCATGGAAACAGCATGTGTGACTGCATTATATCACTCTTTTAGACCAGCTGTTCTCAAGACTATGAAGTTAACCTCTCCATTCTGCAATCCTGGTTTTGTTGTCGTCCTGTGTAGCTTTCAAGAAAAGTAAAGGTAGATGGCACAGCTGCAGAGACGTACAGCTCAAACATGTTATGTTTTTAAGTGCCGCTTAGCCAAAGTGCAGTACAGAAATGGCAGGAATGCAACAAGGCTGCTTGTAGGGGTTTGAAGGCATTCTGTCCCCATGAAATAAAGATCACATATTTAAAACCCTGCACGCAATCTGAGCTTCACTGAAATATTTAGCACGCTCTGAGAGCTGTGGCAGTTGAGGTGCACGAAGCCCAGAGATCGTCTCCACTCAGCGAGAGCATCGAGGCTAAATCCTATTTGGTTTGCATGTAGGATCTCCATGTATGCCTGCAGGGATTTGTGTCCAGACATGAATGGCAAGTGTTTAGGTAAATCAACACCAACACATTTTTTTTCCGCTCTCCTCCACCTCCTCTTTTTTGTCTCTTTCTTGTTGATCAGTGTCTTGCTGCATAAAGCTATGACCCTGATGAGCTTGTGTGGGTTGCATGGTTGGCCTCTCTCACTTAAAGATGAAAGCGGGCTTTGAAGAGAGAGGGAGGGAGTGTGTTTGTATGTGATAGCGGAGGAGAGAGAGCCAGAGCACCACATCTCCGCCCTGTACTGGGTTCGCTCATTAATCTTGAAGGGTGCAACTGTTTTGAGTTGTACCTGATGGTTTGTGCTGCAGGGCTGCCAGGGTCAGGAGAAAAGCAACAGTCTCATGAATCATACTGCTGGGGACAAAGCCGAGCTCTGAGGGAGAGAGAGAGAGAGAGAGAGAGAGAGAGAGAGAGAGAGAGAGAGAGAGAGGACTCAGGTATGCAAAAAAAGTGTCTGGCATGTCCCACAGGCTTCTGCCATCAATCTACAATTACATGCACTAAGCTGCACCATCTTCGGTCATCCTCTACCAGCCTTTCTCTCGCTCCGCCCTTCAGCAGAGCGCCTTCTAGTCCCTTTTACCCTCCCTTTTGACTTCTCCATTTTAAAATAAAAGTGTTTTTTTTTTTTTTTTTTTTTTTTTTTAAATAGAGTACTCTTGACATTCATTCATATTTTCATTAGCTGACTTTTTAATAGTTGAAACTGTAGGGATGGAAAAAAAAAAAAAAAGACAGGTGCTTTACTATTACAACCTCCTCTTCCTTACCCTACAGGGTTATTTGTGATTCCTAAAGGCACAGAGGTGCTGATAATGATTAAGGCCTATAGACCATGATATGTATACATTGGGGGTCTACTAATTAGCACACCTTTATTACAATGGGGGAAGCTGCAATCTGCTAATTTTGCTTAAAAGTAATTTAAAAAAAAAAAACGAGTTTAAGTTTGCTTGTTACTTGTTTATTTACCTATTTGTTTATTTACTCATTTATTTCATGATTTACTTATTATCATGGGAAATGACGTGCACAAAATGTAAATCATTGTCTATTATTTTGCAAATAACTGGTGATAAAGAAAAATGCCACGTCACAATATTGAAAATATTTCCATTTTAAACCATCAAGGTGAGCCAGTGGATAACACACAAGCAATGTGCAAACTTTGTGTGAGTTTTGCCAGTGAAGAAGTCCTATCTGATGCTGCATTAACGTCACATATTCTCTTAGAGATGATGAGAGATAAATAATCATTTTTTAAATATATTTCTCTTGTGGCCCATAGTTAAAAAATGAGTATTTTCGTTATTTGAAGCCAATCACAGACATATCCAACACAATGGCCAATCAGAGGTGTTTACAAATCCGCCCAACAGCGCTCAAAGAGTCAGTATCCACTTGATACAAGTCGGTACTTTTGACAACTCTACATGTGGATCTTACTCAGTGTGACGTAATTTTCACCATCAGGAGGGTCCCCCGTCCTTTTTGTTACCACACGGATGGTGCACATACAACAGCACATGTGCGAGTGACTTGAGCGTTTGAAAAGCCCACTAGATAGTGCGCATGCGCCAAATGCATCTTTCCGAACTCACAGCCAAAGAAGTATAGCCTACTTTGAAAGGCTTGCATGCTCAACTGTGCACGAGACAGAGCGGAACGTGGAAAATGATATTAATTTGTAACCAATTTAAGTGTAACCATAACCAAATACTGTTATGAAACCATTTCAATTGTAAATTTTGTGCTAACTAGTTTTGATTCAGTATTACAGTTGAAGTGCTACCTATTGAAATATTTAATTGTCCGTAGCAATGCTCTCCCACATATTTTGCTATTCTAACTGTGCTTATTTCTGTCATTAGGATAAGTAGCAGTGGGTGGTAATAGACAAAAATGTACAGTTTTACACCATCATTCTGATAATGTTTCTGTAGTCACACAGCCTGAACCACTGTAGTGAAAACTACCCTTACAAAACAAGATTTCCTCTGCTTTGCAAACTGATTTGATGTGGCCTTCTTAATTTTTCCCCCCCCTCTGATCCCTCTGAGATGTGGGGATTTTTTTTTGTTTTTTTTTTGAAGACCTTAAAGCCAGCACGAAATCAAAATAGACCTTGTTAGCTTTCTTAATACACACTCCTGGTCTTATTGTGCACAATTCATTAGTGGTTATTATTTACAATCTTTAAAGTTTTTGTAAATTTTCATTAAAATCCAAACTTGTTTCCCCTCCTAGATGATTTTCCTGTTCGGATTATGTCACTTAAGCCACTCAGCTGAGCAAAGTAATGCAAACCAATAGGCAAATAGCTGTTTAGACATTATTTTCTAGGTGACTGGAGGTAATGGTAATAGTCAATCCTTCAAAAAGTCTTGCTAACAGTTAACCCAGAAACCGAATTCCAGTTCTGGGGAGAGAGAGAAAAAGGACTAAGGTGTGCAGAAAAGTGCCTGGTACATCCCACAGGCTTCAAGCATCAATCTAGGCATGAGCTGCACCATTTTTGTTCATCTTCTACCAGCCTTTCTCTTGCCCCACCCTTCCACGTATTTTAGTGCCGTTTACCCCCCATTTTGACATCCTGCTCTCACCTTCTCAGCTCCTTCGTGCCTGTCCGTTCGTTCCCCTGCTGCTGTGTTGAACGAGGGACTGCGGGGTGAGCTCTGTGTGGATAAAGTAATGATTTCTCCTTCACACCTCCCCTGCTAATTAGTGCTGCCTGCCTGCCGACTTGCAGGGGGCGGCGTCTGGGGAGCCATGCTATTTGTCTTGAAGAATTACTGACAAGGACTCTGCGCCAGTCTAATCCCAGAGATGCTGGACAGAATTCAGTGCCTGCCTCTCTCTGTGGCCGCCTGTCAATTCACTTTAATGATTGTAATGATCATTTTTAGTTTGCTGCTGAAGACCGGGAAAGCCGCTGCCACCTCTCCCTCTGGAGTCTTTAATACAGGCTATTTATATGCCCTGCTCTGCACGGTCACCCAGTCACAGATGTGTCTGCCACATCACCCCCTACGAGACGCACACACACTGCGTTTTGAACGCTTTTGGCATAGTGGCGACATGACCATTTAGACCTTTGTTGAGCGCTGGGCAAACAGCTGTAGCCTGTAAATATGATATTCTTTTCATTTTGGTAAATCCACAATCTATTAACCTTAGCTGTATCTGTGGCCGCCAGTATGAGCTCCTCCATGCTGGAGTCGACCACTTGCTGTCCTTTGATGCCTTTCTCTTTTCTTTAAAAAAGGGAGGGAGGAAAAACAGACCAAAGACTTGTGAAGAAAGACACAGAGCTATTTGTCACAGTATGAATAATGTGCCTGTGTGTGTGTGTGTGTGTGTGTAATGTGAAAGTTTTTATTGGTGAGTAAAACTTTCATTATTCAGTGATGGAATAACAACATAGTACATGGTTTATTGGAGCTAATCTCTTCATCAGACATTTAGATTAACATTGGAAGTTTGTTTTGAATTTGGCAGAAACCAGCTTTCTTCTGTTTTGCATACTGATTTGATGTCAGAGATGAATTTCTTCACAGTTGGTGTCAGGTAGGATGTAGCCAACCCCATTTGATGTGGAAGAAAACTTGTGGCCCTCTAGATATTTCACCTCTGACCCCTCTGATATGTGAGGATTTGTATTTTACATTTTACATGCATACATATTTATTTGTTTGTAAAGCTAAAACTTCAGCATGATATCAAATTTATTATCTTAATATACATTCATGGTCTTATTGTTGTGCAATGTGGAAAACGTTTGCATTAAAGCAGTTGATAGTTGATAAGGAGACTATACTACAGATTTTTTTAAAAGGTTTAGTTGACTGTCATTAATTACTCACCCTCATGACGTTCCTCAACCGTAAGACCTTCGTTCATCTTTGGAACACAAATTAAGATATTTTTCATAAAATCTGATGGCTCAATGAAGACTGTATTGCCAGCAACACTTTCAATGCCCAAATGCTACTAAAGATGTATTTAAGACAGTTCATGTGACTACAGTGGTTCAACCTTAATGTTATGAAGTGATGAGAATACTTCTTGTGCGCCAAAAAAACAAAATAATGACTTTATTCAACAATATCTAGTGATGGGTGATTTTTGGCAGTTTGATACACGCTCTGAACCACTGATTCGAAACAAAAGATTCAAAAAGCTTCGAAACTTCACAAAGCAGTGTTTCGAAATTGCCCATCACTAGATATTGTTGAATAAACAATATTATTATAATTTTTTTTTTTTGGCGCACAGAAAGTATTCTCGTCGCTTCATAACATTAAGATTGAACCACTGTAGTCACGTGAACTGTCTTAAATACGTCTTTAGTAGCTTTCTGGGCATTGAAAGTGTTGCTGGCAATGCAGGCCTCACTGAGCCATCGGATTATGTGAAAAATATCTTAATTTGTGTTCCGAAGATGAACGAAGATCTTACGGGTGTGGACGACATGAGGGTGAGTAATTAATGACAGAATGATCATTTTTGGGTGAACTAACCCTTTAATAGAAAAGAGTAACTTTCTTTTTTATCTTGACAATTTCCAGTAGCAGACTTTTTAATAGTTGAAACCAGTTGATTTCCTCCTCTTTGCATTCTGGGATCAGAGTTTAAAGTCTTACATTTTTTCCCCCTCAGATCCCTTACATCCTCGTGGTCTTATTGTGCACGATTGATTAGTGCCTATTATTCAATTTAAAAACATTTTCGAAGACTTTGTAATATTTCATTAAAATCTAATAATTTTACAGAATTATAAAATTCTAAAAGTTTTGCTTACAGAAATTTCAGATGATGTCACTTATGCCACACAGCTGGGAAAAGTAATGCAAAAACATTATTTTAGGCTACAGAAGGTAATAGTGAAAGTCAAACTTTCAAAAAGTCTTGCTAATAGTTAGCCCCAAAATTGAATGCCAATTACTCCAATATTAGCTGAACTTAATCCTCAACATCCCAGTCAAAAAACCTCTTAGTTGAAACAGTGTTTCCTGCCCCATGTGTTTTTCATGTTGAATAATCTGTTTCATTCAGAACTATTTGCATTACGGAAATGAAATTGGCTGTGGGTGATGTCATGTTGACTTTAATATATAAACCACAGTGTGTGTTTTCTTTGTTCTAGCCAGCAGTAGTGTGGCAATGAGATAATTACCCGCTTTCTCCACCAAACTAACACTTAGCAGACTGTAATGACATAGCCTGGCTGCAGGCCTGCCTCACCTTGGCTGGGTGGGTTTGCAGCATTTTTTCATTTGGGGTGAGCCCCTCTGTTATGCAGATTCACATGAAATACTCTGGAAGCTAAACACACGCTCTGGTAAGAGGCTTTAGTAAAGCTGCAGCCTACCAGGTGTTAATGTCTGTCCTGTCTGTTTGCTTGCTGACTGCGCTGGAGGATATCAGCTCTGGCCTCCACTCCCCCATCCCCATCTCTCTTCTATTATCCCTCTTTTCCACCTGCACATCAGTCTCATTTCTCATTCAATATTCCCTACCCCTCTTTCTCTTTTTCTCCTGCATTTTCTCTCTGTTACCATGTTGTCCTGTTTCTATATTTCAGTCTCTGATTTATTTGTATTCTGGTTGTTTGCTGACACATTTAGCTTCTCTCTGAGGGAAATGTAAAGAGTAAGAAAATAGAGATGGACAGAGAGCGAAAGCCTGAGGGCTGCTGGGTTTTAGAGAAGGACAGAGTTGGCCTGTTGCTGGGCTGCAGTGAGGCTGAGATGTGATGCTAAGATACAGGTGGGTGTGGCTGTTGACCTTTGCTGGAGAACAGGGCAGAGCCGGGCTCAGTGTGAAAATGGCTTTGCGAAGTGCTGTACAGAGACGTGCTCAGACAAAGGAAACTGGCGGAAATCAGTGTTGACATGAAGCTAAGACCTTAATTAATTTTAGTGTTTCAGCCATTTTAAAAATAGTATAGCTTTTTCAATAACAACCTACTACTTTTGTTACAAAATGCTACTTAATAATGCTAAATAATCACTTTATTTACACATTTTATTGCACCCGCAGCTTTAAAACAAAGTGAGCAGAGGCAGTGATCAAATTCACTCTAGGCAGTCCATTCTCTATGTAGCATAGGGATTTGTTTTAGTGAATCTGTTCATTTGCATAGTTCTTGTCTATGATTAATTAATTAAATTGTCAATTAATTAATTAAATATATAATGCTCATTTACAAGTTCATAATTTTATTTTTGGGGTCTGCTAGAATACTTTTATGTAATTTAAAGTAAAAAAAAAAAAAAAGTCTGCGATTATCCCGCAGAATTGGGTTACTTTTTCCACTGTTGCCGCGGGTTGTTTTGCAACTCTGTGGGTTGAAGGGACCACACTAACCCAATATTTAGCTCCCGGAACACGGTTTTTACCAGGATACACCACGGAACATGATTGGGCAAGGTTTGGACTAGTTTTGAGAAGCAATTGAGTAGATTTTGTGGTAAAAACCTGGCAACCCCATTTGTCAGTTCAGAATCATGATCTGTTCACACTGGAAATCTGATATTGTCCACATATAAAACAACAATGTGAACAGCTCAAAAAAATCAGATCTGAGCAAAAATGGGATTTGAGCATTAAGGCTCGCAGTGTGAAAGTAGCCTTAGTTCCTGTCTCTTTAAAGCCTGCTGTTCCAAAAAATCCATTCTGCTCTGATTGGTCAGCTGGCCCAGTCCATTTTGACTTACTAACCCAGGGGTGTCCAAACTCAGTCCTGGAGGGTTTAGCTCCAACTTGCCTCAACACACCTGTCTGAATTTCTAGTATGCCTAATTAGACCTTGATTAGCTGGTTCAGGTGTGTTTAATTGTTTAATTGGGGTTGGAGCTAAACTCTGCAATGTAACAGGCCTTACCATAATCAGGCTTCAGCTCCCAAGGCTTCAGGAGCAGCTGTGTTATATCTATGGTTACTATGGGGTTATATCTATGGTATATAAGACCATATAATGTTTTGTTTTTTTTCCGCCCAGGGTCTCCTTGACATAGCGAAATCACTTACCATGAGTCAAAGCCACCAGTAAGTGGGTATTATGCAAATATCTAACATGGTAGTCAAGTAAATAATGGCTGGACTACAAGTAACTGTTTTCTGGGGAGCTTAACTCCCTTTGGCATTGACTTTGTGCTTTATAAATATGCAGATTGTTTACATGCACAAACAGCTATATTAGACACTAAAGGAAAGATAAAATAATAATAATAACTAAAATAATTACATAATAGGTGCCCCTTAAGTCCCTGTTTTTTATTTTGTTAAAATGCTGTTATTTTTTCAACTAATGTTATGTTTTCAAGTTATAAAAGTAGTGTTTTCTAATGTAGGTTAATTAAGTTATTGTAAAATTTTACAATTTTAAAACTTTTTTTTTTGTGCCAGATAAATGCTCTGATTGCAGAATTAAATATAATCTGATAGGTAAGCTTTATTAAATGGCATTGTTTATTGGTTGTAGTTTTGTCTCATTAAATGGTATGAGTTATACCTGTTACTTATTGGTAGCTTGTATTGTAGCTAACAACTTTTTCAAAAAGGTATCTTGACTAGTTAAATTACAATTAGCTTGTAAGCTACAGTTTCAAGCTTCCTCAACACTGGTGCAAAATATGCTTCAGACTAGGCTGCTGGGGCAAGTTTTGATGTTGCCCTTAAATCTCAGTGTTTCCTTTTCCACCATCATTCATATGTCCTGTTTAGTGTGATGCATACAAAGCTGTCACACATTCCCACGCACTGGCCATTTTTCCTGAACTTCGCATCCTCACTCCTCCCTTTCAGTGTTTTCACAGCTCGCTCTTTTGCTCTCTGATCCGCTGCCTATAGCTTGTGGGTTTTCTCTTTTCTTCAGCATGTAAACACATCTGAAAAGTTCCATCCCCTCATGCAGCCTGGGTTCTCTTTCGAGTGTGATACATTATTTTGTAGTAATGGTGAGCTGGGATTCATTCATGAGGAACACAAGAAGGATAGGGATTTTCTGCTCTGGGAAGATGCACAGGCGTATACACAGGATGTTTCTATTTTTTAGTTTCTCTTTTATTTTGATGCCTCTGCCCTTTATGGACTTTTTTTTTTTTTTTTTTTTCCATAGTTGAAAGTTGGGACAACAGGGGAGTTGCAGCAGACTTACAACATAACACAAGAGACACTTTTGTGGGTGTCCATGGCTCTGTTTACTTTCATTTCATACTGGTCCATGCAACACTGAACTGCCTTTTTTTTTATATAAGATAAAACACTGTGGCTACAACATTGAAGACATAATTGGACAGGCAATTTGTTCACACATTACTGAAAATCACCTTTACTCATTCAAGAAGTGACCTTTACCTCAATAACGATATGTGCCAGTTATTTATAAAAAATGAGCTGACTTTACAAAATCAATAGTGCCATGAAAGATTATAATTGATATTGGGATTAATTGTACACGCTGCGGTTATACAGTAGAATATGAAATCTGTGAGATGTTTATCATTACAATTTTTTTTGTGAAATAAAAAGATTTCAATCTTAAATATTTTGTTTATATTTATATAATTAAATATATAATCAGATAATATTCAAAAGTGTTATACTTTCAATTAAGTATTGATTAGTATGAATATATATTCCACAAGGCAAAATAATTATTTAATTAAATTTGCATATAATGCTGGGAACCGAAGAACTGTCAGGTTTTTGGTTTGATGAGGCAGTATAATCTTTTGAAATGTATATTTTGTGTGTAAATTCAGTTACTGAAATATATGCATATATATGTAAAAGAGTTTAATGAGGAGGTCCTAAAAAAACAAGATAAAATTTTTGTAATATTTTTTTTAACTGCATACTGATTTTACCAGAGAAACAACTTTGCATCTACATTATATATAACTGAGTTGTGATGTTGAGCCAGACGTTCATTCCTCTTTCTGATCATGTAAATAATAAAAAAAAAATACTGTGTAGTGTATGCTGTGAGTTGTATATTGCAGCTTCTAATTATATAGCATTATATTACCACACCTGCTATCCTGTCGGCTTCGCATTATTCAAACATACATTCTGTTATATGAGTGCAATGGTTCACCATCTCCATTTTGTCACCGCTTTATTCTTAGAACAGTAGTCCATATGTTGTATGCACCTTTCTCTCTCATCTTGGCTCTGAAGGTGAACAAGAATATCACAGTATCCAGGCGGCACTGCCTGTGCCCAGCACGCCTGTAGAGAGGCAACACAAGAAAGCTGGAGTGCAATGTCACTCCCACGTCTGTGTGGTGATGGCAGGGTTGTGCCGAATTCGACTCGATAGAAGCAGTAATTAGTTGTAATTTACGGGCGACTCCTCCCCGGTGACCCCACTAGTCAGAATTCCCTGGCCACTTAGAGAGATCATGTTTTTCTCTCACAGTGCGCGCCACTCAAATGAACCACAACATTGCCATAATGGCCCACTCCCCACTGGTTTGCCCACCTTCTGCAAGGTAGCTGAAAGTCACTTGGTGGAAGCTCAGTGGAGCGTGCACACTCCTATTTCCATTTATTAAGATGTGAGGAGAAGGGCACACAAAGTCCAATAAACACCGTAATGACAGCAATTCACAGCAATGTCAAGAGTTCAACTGGAAATAGGCAAGACTAGGAGGTGAACTTGGCAGGCGATTGTTTTCAGTATATTACGCCCCACACTATTATATATAATTTTAATCGGACATTAGCACTCTTATTGTACTTGTATGTCAGTGTAAACAGAATGTAGATGATATTGCATTGCAGACCGGGTATTACATTGGCCTTGTGTTCCACTGGCCACTAATGGGCCAAAAAGCAAAATGGAAATAGCTTCCTAATGACCTGAGTGAGGCCTATCAGCGAAGCTAAATAAATTATCCAGCTACAATAAGAGCAATGTGCAATTTGCGCCATATGAAAAGTGCTAGTATGTCGTTTCGCCACCGTAACCAGTGTAATAATGCAGACTACTTTACAAAACGTTCATCCCCTTTCCTTGTGTGTACTAAACAATCAGGATCAATTTACAATTTCACTAGCTGCAGAGGAGTAAATTAGACCCTCAACCAGGGAAGAATAGAGAGAAACCTCTAACGTTGATGAATGACGAAGTTTCTATGGCTAACATCTCTCTACAGGTAATACGCCTGCAGGTGTGTTGTCTGCTGGGTGTTTTTTGCAGCACAGGGACAATAAAATGCTTCTGGTGCTCCTGGATATCCAGAACATACTTTAT